>CM075851.1:114440170-115040170 GCA_037975125.1 Latrodectus hesperus
TTTTAGTGAGACTAAACATTATCGACTTTTATATATTTCCTGTTTAGCTAAAATAAGAAGACAATTTTAAAAACATTTATAACCATAATGTAACATAAATCCTACTACCATTCTTAAGAATTGGAACATTAGCTTTAAAATGGAGAAGATAAATTTTCTAAATGCCATAAATTTTACTCTATGGAAAGTTTTTTTCTATTTCTTTTTATCCAAACAAATTCAATTACATTGAATTATTTTATTTTTATTATGAATTTCATCATGTGGAAACATTATTTTTACACTTCACGGGACAAAATTTCGTATGAGATGTTTTTTTAATGTAAATTCGGTAATCTTATCAAAATTACATGTTTTTTATGAACAAAATATTTTTGGTATTTGAGCTCAGGTATGTCGGAGTAGGAAAAATAATGTAGAAGATATTTTTTTTATATTTTCTCTTTAAGAAAATAAGAAACTCAAATGTTTCCAATTTGGTAAAGGCTCAGGGTGATCTGCAAAAAAATATTTTTATGTATATTTTCTGAAACGAAATTTTTTTTTTATTTTTTAAATATTATTTGGTAAAAAAATATGCAGGAAAATATTTACGGTTTTTTATAAAGAAAATATACACTTTTCTTAAAAAAAAGCTGTAAACATAACTCTTCAAAACTTGAACTTATTTTATGATTTAAAAACAATTTCTCATTTTCAGCTATAATTAATATAATTGTATAAGTTGTCCATGAAAACATGGTAATTTGTGAATGGAACAAGTTTAAATTGAATACTTCAGGTAAGATTATAATAATTTTTTTATATAAAAATTAAAAAATCACAAATTATTTTCACAAAATTTAACAGAGTAAAGGTAATTCTCATTTTTTATTAAAAGATGTCCATGTTTATTGTCTATTCAAATAGTAAAAAACTGTAAGTTAATTATATTCAGGTATGGGTGCTTCAAAATTATTAAATAATTATTAGCAAAAAATTGTGTTTAGAAATTTTATTCCAATATTTTCATCTACTTTAACTTTTATGATTGTGAAGTGATTACGTGATATTTTACATAGACAATATTGATTTTCTTACACTGAATTCATTAGTATATTCTTTTAATAATATGAATAATATACTAAAGTATAATACATAAATAGTAGTTTTCTAAATTATTAAAATAAATAAATTCATTAATTTTGTACTAAAATATGAGTTTTAATTTGATTTTTTTCGGAGAAAATTAATGTTTGTTATCAATGTTTGAATGTCAATAACATATGCATATATTCTGTCATTTATAGGGGAGAAGAGCTTAAATGACTTCTGAGGCTATTTCAGCAGAAAATATAGTTAAATGAAGCAAATACTTTAAAAAATGCACCACATGATTACAAACAAGTTATAATGGGGAAACTATAAAATGTATTAACGAACATAAGTATAAAAAAGAGTACTTTTGTGTAATACATCACTTTAACTGAAGTTGATAATGCGGAATAGCAGTAATGTGTTAAAATGATTTATTTAATATTATACCCACAAACTCACCATAAACATTCTACCTAAAGTCTATATAATATTATTCTAAATATTATTTTAAATATTTTTAAATTTTTTTAAGCTACAGTTAATTATATTTATGTAATAACAGTAAGGAAAACTTAAAAATGACTTCCTGGTAAAACAACAAATATTTTTGTGTCAAATATAAACCCTACATATATTTATGTAATAACAGTAAAGAAAACTTAAAAATGACTTTCCGGTAAAGCAGCAAATATTTTTGTGTCACATAGAAACACTACATATATTTATGTAATAACAATAAGGGAAAGTTAAAAATGACTTTCTGGTAAACGACAAATACTTTTGTGTCAGATATAAACCCTTACATATATTTATGTAATAACAGTAAAGTAAACCTAAGAATGAGAGAGAGACTTCCTGGTAAAACAACAAATATTTTTGTGTCACATATAAACCCTTCCATAAATCCTCATTTAAGTTACTCAATAATTCCCCTTCAAGTTAATATTCATCACATTTGTTTCCTATTTATAAATTTAAAAGAAGGGATATTAAAACTAATTAATGATAAACAGTCAAAACTACAAGTTACTAAAAATATTACCCAAGAGAAATAAGTGAAATCTAAGATATACAGTAAAGTTTAGAATAATTTGAATATAATGATAATTTGAAAATAATTTAAATATTGTAAGGAAATAAATAAAGCTAAAAGCAATATTGTGGTACTATAATAAAAGTAACAATCTCACATCAATATCATTTACTTATGATGTTTAATATATTAAAGAAAAATTTATTTATAATCATTATTGATATCCACTGTTTTGAGATGACAGCGAAAAATTTGATAAGATTTGTAGTTGATATTATGATAAAATAATTGAATCAATTCTTATATTTTTATCAACTTAAGACCATTTATTAACAGCAAATTAAGTAGAATTGGAAGAATTTATTAACAGCGAATTGAAAACTATTTGAAATTAATTTGCAATTTCTTTACATAATCAATAAAAAATCATAAATACACATACAATATCGTATGCGATGAATAGTAACTCATATATTTATTTCTAAATCTGGTAATTTTAATATATTTGAAGAAATTTATTATTTTCTATTTCATCGCTTTTTACAATAGTTCTGCTAAGTCATAGATTTGGTGAATTCATTCAAAATATGTAGAAAAGAACATGAACCTGCACAACGTATACTTTCTACTGAAATAAAATAATTAAAATTGGCTTAAATATATTTCATATTATATTTATATTTTTACATTAGATATTTTCCTACCTCAGTTGTAATGGTTTAAAATTTATTTTTAAAAGTGAGCTCTGGTTGATTTAGATCTTGTATGAAAAAACTAGCAGCTGTAGAACAAACTCACATGAACCAAACTCTATACTAAGAGTTCTAAAATTTCACAATTTTTTTATTAATTAGTTACTATGTAACAACGTATTAATTCCTTGTAAATAAATATTATTAATATACATATAACTTACATTACCTCACAAAAAATTTCTTAGAATATCACACGAGTTTTCACTGGAAATAAAGGAAGTTATATTAGAGGAGTGTGATTGATGAGAAAATAATTGATTCACAGTGGTAGTTTTTTTAAATATGGTCTCATTTCGACAGAAAATATGAAATATTGTGAAAGCATAATATTATTTCAATCAAGTGAGTCAAGAAAGAAGATCAATATCTTGTCTCCAGAATTTTACAAATATTTTAAACTATTTAGTAAAAATCTGCGACAGATTTCTATTGTTCCAAATCAATAGTACTGGCCAAAAAACTGATAAAATTGATGATTGATCCATATTATTATATAAAATTTATATAAAAAAATGCAAAATGCATTCCTCCTCTCAGCTGCAAAGGCTATTCAACTAAGAGAAATTTATATTTGAAAAATGCCTAAAATGCTTCAATTAAATATTTTTCCGTTGAATTATCATATTAGTGTCTTATGCTGGAATACATTTATACAGCAGCAGGTATTTTAAATCAAATGCATCATTGCTCTTCTTACTCATATTCATCAAATATGTTTCATTTTTTATATTTTTTCATAACCAATATTAAATGCATTCCCAAAGAGTTTACTTAGTATTAACTTATAGCTAATGATTTGTTTCAAACTCTACGGTCAAATATTATGTCACATACAAATATTTCCTAAACAAAGTTTTTAAAGTTCTTAGATAATATTTATTCCATTATAACTTATTTAATGAAAACGAACTTCTTGCATTTCTCCTTCAAATGTTAATATAATTAATGGATCATGAATTTTTGATAGGAATAAATGTTCCCTTTCCTTTGAAACAAATGCTTCTATATTGAAATATCCCCTTAAACCTCATGCTGCCATATAATTCGTTCAACTTTTGTACATTCACGTTTACACGAAGCAAATTTACATAAAACAATTTGAAGTAAAGATAAAATCATCTTATGTAATGTTATTTTATGTATTCATAGACAAATATCTATATTTGAATTCTGATCCAGTTGATGATATCATTCAGTATGCAACCAGAACTAGATATGTGTTTGTTTTATTATTCTTCATGTATAATAAATATGTAAATGCAGAGCTCTCTTCAGTTTCGGAAGTGAATTAATGAAAACAAACTCATGAGAATCCAAGAATAACCATAATCTATAATGAATGTATATCATATTAAAATAGCTTTTTACTATTTATTCCATTATACTTTTCATTTATTAGTGTAGCTCTTTGACATAATTTCATATTATTAGTGCATTTACAATCACAACGTTTCGGAAAATTTTAGTCATGTCCAGTCCTTTTTTAAGAGAAAATGTCTTTTGATTTTAGTAATTCTTATTTTTATAAATCTCAAGCAATAAAGGTAAAAATTAAACATATTTCTTATAAAAATAAAATATACATCGCTTTATTCCTTTCATATGCATACGTTTTTTTATCAAAAATACTATAATAATGATAAATTCGACTTTTTCTAGTAAATGAATACATTTCTTCCGAAATATACTGCAAATGTTTCATGATATTATTTTAAAATTCTTATTTATGGTCATGAAATGTATTTATTCAACATTTCCAATAAACAAACATAAAAAATTCCTAAGAATAAACCAGGAATTTCTTTGAAGATTAGATAGGTTTGAAACACAATATTCTCTTGATATGAAATAAATAAATGACTTTAGAGTTATTAAAATATGATTTACTGTAAATATATCAAATGTTCTTTATTTATGCGTACAATTTGGCTCAAAGCAATTTAATGATAAATATAATATTCATTGTTAATTGAGATGCATTTGCATTCAACCTGGCAAATACAATAGCATAAGAAATGGTTAGGCTGAAATCTTATATTAAAATTTTATAATGTCTTATGAAAGGAAAAAATCTCATCACTTATCACCGGCATTTCTAATTAAATTGTTTTCTTAGAACTTATTTTGCGTAGTAACGTTTTTAGATAGCATTTTTTATTTTTTTTTACCTTGCAAAATATTTTTTTCAAATATTTCTATATTTAAAATAGACGATCTTCAGACGATCTTCATATATATATATATATATATATATATATATATATATATATATATATATATATATATATATATATATATATATATATATATATATATATATATATATATATATATATATATATATAATATATATATATATATATATATATATATATATATATATATATATATATATATATATATATATATATATATATAAATATATATATATATATATATATATATATATACATATATATATATATGTATATATATATATATACACATACATATATAAATATATATATATATATATATATATATATATATATATATATATATATATATATATATATATATATATATATATATATATATATATATATATATATATATATATATATATGTATATATATATATATATAATAAATAAAATTAAATATTTTAGTGTTATACGAAATAATCTCTCAGAATATTATGTTATGTACTTCAAAAATATCTTTGTTCAAGGAAACCCGAATTTTAATTCTTTCATAAAATTTTGAAATAAAAAATTATAATCAGGCATCCTCCCGGATCTATACAATAAACTTTAGCTCATAGGTCTCTCTACATTCAATGTAGAAAATTTATTTATATTATTTTCAGGAATAAACATTTTCATTTTTATCCAATGCATAACTATGTTCTTGGAGCTTTAAAATTATAATCCATGTATAAAACAGGGTATTGAATAATAAGGACTTAAGAGATACCAAACATTTTGTACTGAAGGAATTACTGAGAACAAAAACCTTAGCATGAATAAATTTTAATGGAATACGTACCAAAAACAAAAATTAAAAGCAGACTTATGTATAAAAACTTCTTGAATGATATGAATTTATTTCATTTAAATATAATCAATCAATAATTGATTACACTCAGTAAGCTTACATTTCTTAACCGTGAAGTAACAATAAAAAATCTGCATCTTATTTAAAAAATGTTAAGAAAATTTTAGTGATAGTAGATTTCAATATTCCCACCATTTTCTAAAAATGATTAATTTAATATTGAATTTGCCTGTTTTTTACGTAATGTAATGTATGTTTTCGAGATCCTTAAATTTATGTAATACTTTTATGCGATGTAAATAAATTATAATACTTAACTGATTAGCTGTCGGAATTCACTAGAAAATCTATGTTAATTTATAAACTAAATTTTATGTGTAACACACACACTCACACACATTATTAATAATTATAAATTAATAACATGTTTTTGAAGAAATTATGTGATATTTTCAAATTTGAATACAACTTATAAACGTTTATGTATCAATCATTTTTAGATATTTATTATGATATTCAGTTCCACAATATTAATATTAAAAAAATACTTTGATATTTGGTTCTATAGCGAAAAGAAAGAAAAGAATCCTAAACTTCATTACAAATTCATGAAATTTAAATTGATTTTCCTTTGAAGATTGTGTAGCCTTTATTATTCTGATGTAAAATTTAAGTATAAATTAGTAATATAAATAACATTTCATATTACTTTTCTCCAAACTAATAATTAAAGTTTCTCTTGAGATTAATAATTTAAAATAACAGATTTCTTCATGTCATATGATCATATTAAAACCCCTAATTAAATTAATTATGTTAGATTAAAATGAAACGAAAAGTTTCTTAAATTTTTACAATAAAATAATATATATTTCCTTGAATGTTTCAAAAACTACTTTATTTTATACCTCACATCTTTCAACTTTTATTTTTTAAAAATAATATATTTTCTAGAGGACTACTCTGAAATTATTTTCTTTTGCATATCACTCGAAGGATTAAAATATTATTTATAATAATTAAAAGTATGAAATTTTTCTTAATTCGATTATCATGCAAATTACAATAAAAATTAGAATGTTATAACTTATACTTATGACGATAATAAATAATATAATATACCAAAATAAATTGCGTCAAAATATTCACTGAGTAGTTTTGAAACAGAACACATAATCTGTGAATTATAATCTATTTGAAAACAATATTCATTCCTGCTCTCAAACCTAAAAGCATGATAATACAATTTTAATTTCAAGGAGAGAGTAAGATTTTGTTTTAATTAAAAGTTTTAATTAGTACAAAATACAATTTATCATAATGTTATGATTCTAGGCAAGAAAATCTTTGATAATATTTTTTATTTTTATAACACCTTAAAGAAAATAATCAGAAATATGTAACAACAAATTGATTAAATAATTTCATAAACTAGGTCAACAATAAATCACATTGCAATATATATTATTAAAGTATGGGAGGTAAATGCACTGAAAAAAATATGTTAAAAATAAAATACCTTCAATTAACATTTTTATAAATATATATAAATATATATATATATATATATATATATATATATATATATATATATATATATATATATATATATATATATATATATATATATATATATATATATATATATATATATATATATATATATACAAGCTTCATCAATTGTAACTACATACTCCCATTTTTCATCTGCCAATTGATTTTCATTGCAACAATCTGCATGTAATCTTACACGGAGGAACGTGTTATGTCTTTAGGCAAAGAACATCAAAATTATTTCTTTTGACTCATTTTAAATCAGATTTCAATATTTTGTCCATAATTTCTGTGAAAAAGTTTCAAGATTTTGCGATAATTCTTTGGTTAGTTGGATTTTCCTTTAAAATATGAGATGCGACTTTAGATTTAATAAGAGATGCATATCTTTGTTTGGTAAAAGTGATAGTTCTTTCCTTCAATATTTTTCATTAATTCGCGCACATTTTTATATATTTTTATTAAAGCAAATGATCTTATAAAATTGATTAAATTTCTAAGTATGTCATGCGGCATTGTATTACATGAATCAAAAATAAATATTAAAAAAATTAACATTCTTAATATTCTTTAGCAATGAGATGTTTCATGACAAAATAACCATACAAAAAAGAAAGTTCACATTAAAATATATAATTTATTTGTAATTTAAAAGAACGTCTACAAGTAACAAATAAACTTACACATTCTAATTTCAGCAACATGAAAAATTACATAATAGAGTATGAGACATATATGAAGCCTTTGAAAATATTTTCATGTAATCATCAAAATCTTTTTAAATGTGTTCCAATACTTACTTTAGTACATCTTTCCTGACAAACCTATTCTATTTCTTTGATCTCCAGTAATTATTTTCTCACAATCTATAAATCCGTGGAATCTAACCACTCCTCCCTCGATCATTTTAACACTTTAATTCCAATGACCCTATTATATCATTATTCATGCAAAATTGAGTAGGCAGTCCATTTTAATACATTTTACTTGACTTGGATCTTGTGATACGAGAAAGAACCAGATAAGAAGATTTTCGCATTGCAGCTTTTGAAAGAAATTATTATGGAGTGTATTTGAGAAAATAAACTGAAATAAATGTTTGAGAAGAGTACATAGCTTAGAGACAAACAGAGCTTACAGCAATCTAATTCTATAAAATGAAAAATATATATTTTCATGTAAATATAGATAAAGACAATTTTGAGTTATAAAAATATCGACTATATTGTATTTATTTCAAATATGTAATTAAATTATAAAATTATTAAATTTTATCTAATCTATTATTTTTGAAATAGTTAATAATTGCGAGAACATTTATATCAATAAAACTCTTTATAAAAATAGGATTGGGGTTTCTATGCACACAAGAGGAAAATTATTAAAAGCATAAATTAATTAACATATAACTGCATCAATGAATTTTTAATTAATAAATGAAAAATAATTGAAATTAAAAAATAAGTATTCAACGCTAAATTGTATAAAAAGCTATTAAATGTTCTTGTCCAACTGTGGACGTGAGCATTTGATCCTGAAACAATACATAATTATATTCATGCGTATATTCTAGTCCTCCAATGGTATTTGATAAATTAAAAATAAAAATAAATATTTCCTATAACAAGTTCTTAAAATAATAATACTTTACATTTCAAGTATAACATTTTTGTCTTAAATATTGTTAATCTGAACATCCAGAGATATCTAAGTTTTTTTACATAACATTTTAAAACATTTGTGAAACATACAATTTATAAAAATTCCAATTTATATGAAAGATTCAACTTTTTTTTATTATGAAATATAATTTAGATGGCTATATATCCTTATATGATACTACTTCAAATGGTTTTGCCGTGGTTTTGAGTTGAGTAATGGTTTTGAGTTATTGTAACCAATATGCTTTTCTAATAAGGACTAGTTTTCCTAATCTCCTATCAAGTAATTTACAAACTTTCAACTTTGCATTCGTCATGATGTCATAAAATAAAGTCTTAATATATAACTATGTCAAAAAATATTATTATAATGAAACAAAAAGTTTTAAATGGAGATTCAAAATGTTAAAAGTAAAAGCTTTTATTTGAAATAATTAAATAACTCATGGAAAATGTTTCATGCTTAAGATAAAAGTAGATTGGAAAATATAATTAATAAACTATATGGAAAATTTTTCTGCTTAGAATATCAATAAATAAAACAGGCTTTGCATAGCATAAAGCAATTTAGTATATGGAACTTGTAAAAATATTATTTTCAATACTTTTTTTGCTGTTTTAAAAACTATTCAATACTTAATTCACTTTTTTCTTTCAAAGTTATAGTAGAACCAAGTTTAATATATATATATATAAATATATATATATATATATATATATATATATATATATATATATATATATATATATATATATATATATAGATAGATAGATAGATAGATAGATAGATAGATAGATAGATAGATAGATAGATAGATAAATAGATAGATAGATAGATGAAAGTGATTAGTTCAAAATGTAGATAATTAATGTGTGTAAATTACCATTTTAAAATTATCTTTATTCGCTTAGAACACACAACAAATTGTACAAATTTTTGAAATAAAATGTTAAATATCTAAATGGTAAAATATGATTTAAATTTCTAATAAAATAGCCATTTATGTAATCCTTGAATTCTGTATTTTTACAGAATTTCCTTCATGTTTTCTTTGGGAAAAACGAATGATAAACTATTATAATATATTTTATGATAGATAATATATTTGATTGAACATTTATACATGAAAATACAGAAAAATAAAAATAATTTACTTTAGTTAATGTGGTAGAATGTTTACCCTAAATTACGTGATAATTAAAAGATTTTCACAACTTTTTTAAAGTTATGACGACAACCCAGCAAACACAAAGATGCCGGGCATCCATCGGGCCGCTGCTGTCAGCCGTCTTGGCCAGCAGCGGCCCGCCGCTATTTGGCCTCGTCGGCTCCGTCAATAAAGTGGTCGTCGTCATTGCTGCTGGGCCGGCAGTACGGTCCGCTGTTGGCCCAACGCTGGGTGGCCAGCAATGCCGTATTGGCCGTGTGTGGTCCGTATAATTGCCAGCACATGCCCGTATACGGTTATCCGTCGGGCCTTTGCATTTTGGCCGGCAATGGCCGCATTAACCGACGTGGAGCCAATTATAACTTTAATTTTATTTCTACAGATTAAAATGAAATATTTACCCATTTTTTAATTGCTAAGAATTTATATATTGTAAAGTTACTATTGAAATATATTGGAAATGCATTAAATTGAATCTGCTTTGGTTATTTAGAGATGCCGCTCTCTTCCCATATTATTTCTTAAGAAATAATTATATATAAATTAAAACAATTTCAAAAATTTTAATTTTCAACTTTTATTATAATGAGCTTATGAATATTACAGTTTATTTTTGTTAAAATTAATTTAAATACATATATATTAACAGTATAACATTAAATATGTTTTTATTTCTTAAGAAATAATTATATATAAATTAAAACAATTTCAAAAATTTGAATTTTCAGCTTTTACTGTAATGAGCTAGTAAATATTAGTTTATTTTTGTATAAATAAATATTTATATTAGATTTGGCTCTTTTCTAAAATATTTTTTCTAATAGAATTCATTTATATGTTGATTATAATCATGTTTTACCAATTTGTTAAGATTACTTTAATTAGCAGTAATTATTTATTTTTATTCAATAAACATTTTAATATATCTTTGAGAAATTTTCACTTCATTGTTAACAGTTCTGTTGTTAAATTCAGCGGATGAACATATACATAAAATTCTAAGTTAATTATTTTATGATATTTGTTTTATTGTATTTTTGTAAAGCATGCAACACATTTAACTAAACACACATAAACTGAACTTTTTATATTAGATAATTTATATTATATCAATGATATTTTTATTAATGATGGCTCAGAACGAGACAGATCCTGTATAAAATTTTTTTTATTTACAATCAAAAATCCATTTACATTATTTATTTACAGTATTTTTAATTTAAAAGTTTTCTTCTTTTGTTCCTTCCTCCTTCCCGATCTGGAGCATTTTGTGTTGCGAAATGCTAGAATATTCTCTTTGCTGTCGAACACTTACTGAAAATAAAAATCAAATTAAATTAATACAGGTAACATCAATTCAGATTACTTTTTGTAACCTGTAATAAAATAAATTCAGAATTATTTAAAAAAATAATTACAGAAAAGAGAAATCTTTAACAAAGATAATTTTTGTAGTAAATTACTTTTTTTCTGTTTGCTTTATATTTATATATGTTAATAAAATTTTTAAGAACAATACAATTTTTCACTAAGAAATAAATCAAGAATTTCTTGTTTAAATAAATGCTGGAAGTTATCCTTTTATATTGAATTGGTGCATAAGTTTTCACTTTAAATTTCAGTGATCAATATTAATTTTGTATTTTCTCTTAACAATGAAAGAAATATTTTAATATTTGAGCTCCTCCTTATTCGCTTATATTTTGGCACTATTTTCTTCTATTATAACAAGTCTAGGCTCTAAGTATTGTATAAATAGTTCATTTACCAATAGCAAAAAATTTATGAATATCGGACTAGTTGTTGTTAGTTTTACAAGAACTATGAATTCTAAGAAAAATGTCAATCTACATAGATAGTTTTAAACAAGTGAATTTTTGATATTAAAAAGGTCTTAACATTTAACAAAGTAAAGTATTTTAAGAAAAATAAAATATAATAAATTACCTCTTTATAGAAAACTCATAAATCAGAAGAAAAAAGATAACATTTCTAATATTTGTTTTTGCATATTAAAACACAACGTCAGAAAATGAATTTCCAGTTCTTACTGCAATAAGCTCATAATGAAGTCATCGAAGTGTTACAGTTCATTTTTATTAAAATATTGAAATAAAAAATGTATTATATTTATTTGTGTATATTATATATAAATGCATGTAATTTGTCATCTTTTACAAATTTATTGATCAGCAGATTATTTTTTTCACTAGTTATTTTTATTTGTTTTTTTAGTTAACAATGTTTCTATAAGAAATTTTCGATTCTTTGCTAAATTTTTAGTAGGAAAGTATACTTAAAAAACCAAGTAAATGATTATTTCAAAGTGCCATACTTTCGAAGAATAACCTAAAAAAAATATTTTCCCATTTAAAAAACATTTATATTTTAATTTATAACCAACACACAAGCCAATCATTGCAATAGTTAAAGTAACACAGTCATCAATTCAACAGTAAGGGGTTTGATTCTCATCTTAATTGTGAAATTAGTGATGGAGTACACAATTTTTACTGTAGATATTAGCCCTTGCATGCAAAATATACCAAAAAGTGGCAATCTATCAACCAGTTAAAATAAATCAAAGAGAATATTGCAATAAAATTGCCAAATAAAGTTGCAAGACTTTAACCTAAAGAAAAATATTTTATTCTTTTTTAAATCAATGACATTTATAATCCCTTACAAAAACAGAAACATCAGAAAATCTATGGATAGTATTCACATTTAAATAGGTATAAGTTTAACCACCAAAATATTTCGTTTTTAGCTACTAAATTTAATTATTTTAATTGATTAAGTTTTTGGAAAATTTAAATACAGATACATTTAAGTACACAAATTATTTAATTTAAAATACAAATTTGAGTTGAAAATATTTTTGGCTTCAATGCACATTTATAAATTACAATTTGGAGAAACTTCATGCATAACACTTATTTTCTAGTATTTAGGTATTATTTCTCAGTATTAATTATTTGAATAAGGAGAATCCAACACAACTATTTTTAAACTTACAATATTTTACAATTAAATTTACAGTCAAAGCAAAACAAGCCAAGCACTTGAATAGGTTGTGAATGCCTATAATAATGTAAATTTTCATTCAGAATTAATAACTCATAAAAAAAATTACTAATACAATCTTTTATGATGGACTCTTTTACTTAATTTTAGTTTTATCTCTTTAAAAAAGGGGGAATGGTTATTAGTAAATTATGTCCACAATAAGCATGCTTGGGAACTAAACACTGGTGTTTTGCGTTATGCTGAGCACCTAATCAGGACATGTGCTTTGCAGCCCAGGAGCTCTTGGTCAGGAAAATAGGCACTGTAGGCCTTGGCCCATGTGGTCTGTCCTGCCAGAGTTTAGTTTTATAGTTTATATTCATATTGATATTTCAATACACATACACATTATAATAAATAACATTAAGTAACAAATGAAAAATCAACATTCATCAATTCTGACAATTCTTTGATTAAAAATAGAGACAAATAATTGGGTTATATGAAAACAATTTCAGTTCAATGACTTAATAAAAATTCTAAACATCTGACTTCAAAAATGCAATGTAATGTTTTAAGCAGAATTTTACATTTTCAAGGTTATCATAGAATGTAATTAATTTATAACATACACTTTGTATTTCATGCTTTTAAAAAATCATTTTGAACTAATAAAAAATGGTTAATAGAATATTCATCAATGATTACCAAATTATTTTTTACACACAACTACAATTACAGATAAGTAAAGTTTATAAAATCATAGTAATTAAAATTAATATTGATGAATTTTAAAACATAAATATAATTTTGAATTATTTATGCAATATTCTATGCAAAATCTTATTAACATGAAATATTAGCAAAATAGTCATCAATAATAAATATAAGCAATAATTTGTTACTTTACTTTAAAAATATTGTTGTTGTTGTTACATGCCCCCAAAGGCCAGCAGCGCTAGACCAAGTCCATGACGTTGTACACTCTACAATAATCCAAAACCAGAAGAGGATCGTCAAACCAAAATCCAAAACCAGAAGAGGGTTGTCAACCAAGATATATCATTTACCCATTATCCGGTCGACTATTTACTATAACAGTAAAACCATTTACATTACTACAAAAGAATCAAGAGATCAAAATGTCAAAAGTATCATCAAATGCTTGAAATGTTAATCAATTTCTCCAAAATATAAAGGAACAAATATTCTAGTTAACTTATATTTTCATTAAAACAAATTGAAATTACTGTTAATTCATACTTCAATTTTTCCATCATAAATAAAAACATAAAATATGGTTTAAATATAATAATGTAAACACAAGAGTAACTACTAAGCTGTTACACCTGACAGCATTCTTTACATGGAAATAGTTAACATGCTACACAACTAATTTATATAATAAAAGTTGTTCCATATGAACATTTTTCATATGTGTTAATATTAATTTTCCAACTACATAATTCTAGATGTTTTTTTTATTAATTTGTGGGAATTAATCTGTCAGATTCCTATAGAAATTTTAAAATTTACTATTTTCAAGTTTATACAATTTTTCGAGTTTTAGATGCAATAATATTTCGCTAAGAAATCCACAATGATTTTAATGGTTGACAGGATTATACATAAAAACCAGGTAATATATGCAATAAAATATTTTGTAATATTATGCATTGTACAATTTTTCATTCCTTAAAACAGATCTTTGAGGAGTATACAAAATTTAAAACCACGAATCCTTATAAGACAAAATATTTCGGTCAGTAAAAATTGACTTAAAAATAATAGTAAATAAGAAAGCCTTTTAAAAATAAAATAATTAAAGTTTATATGGAATTCGCACATAATTTTTTGATCAGAAATGCTACAATATCATATATTAATTTATTGAAAGTAAACATCTAAGCGCTTTCAAATAGAATATTTTTAGACTCCATAAACTTGCTTCGTAAAAAACAAAAAATGTAATAAATACGTTTAAACTTTGTAGCAATCGAATTCGATTCAAAAAATTGAGCATTGAAAAATTTATTATACTAATTGATTAAATATAACTAATATATGGAATGAAAAAATGCTTCTGTGCATGATATATTTTTCTATTCCTCACACGGTAATGAAATTATTCTAAAACATACAATGACAAACATTTTCCAATGTTTTTCTTTTGTTGTCACGTTATCAACAGCTTATGAAATTTTCTTAACAAGTAATTAAATAATCTTTCAACATAAAACAAATATATTATTCTTGCATCTCATTCATAACAATTCTATCCTGATAAAAACAAAAATAATAAATGCTTACTTACCATATATTTCTCTTAGCTCACAGACACAACATTCCGCCATTTCACATTAATGGCTGACGCTGACTCAAGCATTTCGCAGTATCTGACGTCATACTGTCACGCGGAATACACAATAAATGTGAAAATTAGATTTCTTTCTGAAAAGTTGTTTTTAAAGAGTTTAAAAAGTAAGAAGTTAAATGAAAATTAATTAACATCACAAAAAAATAGTTATTTGGAAAAAAATAGTCTTTGCCGATAAAATAAAAAATAGCGCTACAACTAATTGTCTTAATTTTGCTGGCCAACAGCTTCAGGGCCAACAATGGCCAAAATCTGTTGGCCCACTACTTATCATCCAGCACCGGCCCGGTTCATTTTGGCCAGCACTCATCCGTGGCCGTAATGGCCGGAGCTGGGCCATCAAACAACCATGAGCGGCTGGCCGTGGCCAACAGAAAACCGGCTTGGCCAGCAGCGGCCCGGATTTTTGCCGGCAGTTTGTGTTTGCTGGGAACTAGTTTATTTAAATTTACATTTATGTATATTAGCAGTTATCATATTGATTGTTCCTTACATTATTTGAATATTTCCGATATTATTATATATTGCAGCCTAAAAATCTAACAAACTAAGAAATATTAATGAATTTTCCAATTTATTGAAACCGTGCCCTTTACCTGATGAGAATATAAATCATTCTTCTTCAAAATAGAAAATAAAAATCTTATGTAATGCCTTTAAAATAGTGTATCTTTTTTCTATATACCCAGAAAATTCTCCTTAATGAAGCTGGCATTTCTAAAAGTAGATTTATATACGTAAATATGGAAATAAGTGATTGTGTTTAAAGAAACATAGTATTTGAAAATAAGAGAAAAATTCAAAACACACAAAAAAGTTATAAATAAAATGACATCTTAGGAGTACATACGAAAATTTAACTTTCTTTGAATATTCTCAGATTAAATGAACTTTATATATAGGAAAGAAATCTGCAATATTATTTATAAATGTTCAGTTGCTCTTTAAAAATAAAATGTATAAGAGAGAATATTGTGCTCAATAACTACCTATATGGATTTACAGAAATATTTAGCTTAAAAACGAAATATTTAAATGAAATACAAAATGAAGAAAACTATTCAAAAATATTTATATATAATAATTGTGGAAATTTCATTTAGAAATGAAATTATTTGGAATCCATTAAATCATATATTTGTAAAAATAATTATCCTCACATGCTTTTTGAAACACCAATTCTTACGCGACTGGTAGTTACATTTTATATTAAGAAATTTATATTTGAGTTCCATACAACCCTTTATAAACAACGCAACATAGAAATCATAATTTAAATAATATTTTATTACCTTATTATTTATGTTAATAGGATTAAATCATTACATCTATGTAAAATTTGAATCACCAAGAGTACCTTACCTATTTATAGTTTATTGCTTAATTTACTTTCTTTTTTATTCACAAATTTAAAGTATATATATATATATATATATATATATATATATATATATATATATATATATATATATATATATATATATATATATATATATATATATATATATATATATATATATATATATATATATATATATATATATATATATATATATATATATATATATATATATATATATATATATATATATATATATATAACAGGATCACATCAGTAGGTTGAACAACCACCGTATACGGCGATAAACGAAGCAACACGTCAAGGAACAGATTCATTAAGAATTCTAAAGGAGGACTGAGTCTTTTGTCAAAGTGCATTTTCTGAAGAAAGCAGTTGGAGGGTGTGCAAATGACTTCCAATAATATCTCAAACGTGTTCTATTGCGGAGAGAAAAGCACCCGTACACCTTTCCGTGCTTGTTGGATGAAGGAAGCAATGGGCTGTGGACGTTATATTAAAGGCCAGTTGGCACTTCTGGTTGGTAAGAGAGTGTCCCCGACTGTAATTTATCATCCACGTAATGTTGGGCTGTCATAGTACCGTGAATAAGGGCTTGACGTAACCTCGAATCTTTCAGAATGGGGCCTTAAATCATGTTGCTGCGTTGTCGCTTTATGGGCCGTTACACAATTTCGGCAGGATTGGACATGTCTCCAAGTAGAAGCCTCCTACTCTCGCGGCAATTATCACAGAGGAAAAATACGTGACTCATCTGGGAAGATGATCCTTTGAACCTCGTCGTCCACATCGCTCTAATCCAACGAAGTTCCACACACACGTTGGTGTCTATTATTTGGGTTCAATGGCAGTCATCTCAACGGACGCCATGAGTGCAGCCCACTTACGACCATTCGACAGCATATGGTTCTGCTCGATATGGGAGCATTCAGGGTGTCTGTCACATGTTACTGAATTTTAGTAGACGTGCTTAGCGGGCAGTCATGGTTGGATGCGTCTATCCACGCGTTCTGACGTCACTCTGGCTTCAACGGCACCCCAAAATCATTTAACAGTTCCTTGTTCCGGCGATCTTCACCACAGCCTATACATTGCAGATGCGCACAAGCGACTGTCATCTGCGGCTTGCCATACGGACCAACCTGCCCTTATCAGTCCAATTACCATACCTCTCGTAAATTCATCTGTCTGTTGGAACTGATTCCGTTAACGATGGCCTGGCATACACTTCAATTACAGGGGCATTTTGCGATAAGAACAAACTTTCTACAATTAGTTCTCAAGCAGCAATAATGACGTGAATACTATTCACTCTGCTGGTTCGACACCTTATATCTTATCCTAGGTGGACTGGTGAACTGGACATATATTATTTATATAACTCATGAAAGTGCGTCTACCAAAATTTGCATAATTTTTGGACACTCCTTAGTGTTACTTTTTTATGTCGTGCATTGTAATTTTGATTGAGAATAAGCAAAAAATTGTCCCCTTCAGAAAGTGTGTTAGATGGCTTGCAGGGTACAAAAAATCTTTAAAATATTAACAATGTTAAAAATCATAGCCTAATGAAAAAAAACTAATGCATAATATTATTTTTAAATGTAATACATTTAAATTCAAATTCTTAGTCTTGTTATGTAGTAAAGCTTTCCAAATTTAAAAATAAATCAGCAATATTAAATTGATATCAATGAATTTAATGTTAAATTGTTTCTTTTTAAATAAATTAAACTATTAAGTGATTTAACTTAATAGTTCATGCCATTAAGGTGAACAAACCTTAATGACATGAAAGTTTCTTTAACAAATTAAAAGTTAAGCACTGTTATACATAAATGTACGAGGAATTAATCTATTAAAGCTAATTTATAAAAGCTAACTATTAATTTATTATTTTCTTAACAAATATAAATGGAATACATCTATGGAAATAGCACTTTGAAAACTAAGGAATATTTGTTTAAATTAGCATCATACTCACAAGTTCTAATATCATGTTCCTGAATTATAAATTTTCTGTATAACTGAGAAAAAAACTAATTAAATAATACCTAAATTTAATAAAAACCATCCGCCAGATCTAGAAACCATAATTAATCGAGAAAATATAGTTTTTGTAAAAGTAGCTTCCCCACTAGTAGATTCTTTCATACCGACTACCAAATCTGAAATAGCATGCAGAATTTCAATCTTATTTCATACAGAGCACTGAAGAGTGATTTAAAAAATGTTGATATTTTAAGGCCAGTTATCTATAACGTCTATGTACCATTGAGGGTGGTTAAAACATTAAAAACTCAGTAAATTTTGAATAGTGCTAATAAGTTTGGTGTAGTATATAGCAGCGGTTCTCTAATTTAACTCAATTGGAATAAAACAAATTCAAACATTTTGCAAGCCATTAACAATGCATTTGAATATTGTCATTGCATCTCCCATTCAGACATAACAGTATATGTAGTTCTACGGAGTAGTCTCAAAATATTTCTATCGTACTTTGTTTCTTATTCTATGTAGAATATTTGTATCCATCAAAATTTTCATAATTGTATATTCTTCTATCTATGTCTGATTTTTGATACAGTGTATCTTTTTAATTTCATTATTAATTTTGTAGCAGTTTTGTCTAGAGTTTTCTCTCATAGATCATTAAAGAATGTTATGAAAAAAAGACCTTGAAATCATAAGATTTCAAATGTATAGTGCAAGTAGTTTTGAACTAATATCTCTAGAAAATTACCATGTAAATTTATAAGTCTATGTCACGTTGTATCAATTTTGTTACTAGAAAAAAGATTAAATTATTTTGATTATTTTTTCTTTTGAGATAAAATTAGAGACAAGAACCATTAAGTTTTATTGAAAAGAGATTTTAAAACATAAGTTTTGCATGTGAACTTTGGAAGATTTATTTTTAAAAAATGAAATGTATTCTTAATTTATAAGAAGAGTGTGAACAGTTAAAAAATATTTTCTTGAATGATTTTTTTTTGTAATATTCATCCCAAGCGGAGACTGAATATGAGAAATATCATAATTTGTTAAGTTAGATAATATTTATTTCAAAGAATTGAAGAAATTTCAATCTAATTATTATTAATTAAAAGAATTTTAACATTTAGAAAATGAAATATTTATTAAACTCATATTATTTTTAATAATTCAAAACTTAGAAAAAAATTTCAATATAATATTAATTCTGAGCCACTTTTTCCCAAAATATTTTTTTTACTATTTTGTTATTTTGTTCGTAAGGAAACCTGAATGATCCCAATTATTTACAAAATCTTATATGTTTAAGAGCAATTTGACAGTAATTAACTGCAGTTCATTGCAAAAAATGAAACTATATTTATAATAATTGGTTTAAGATTGTAATCTCTATCTGTTAAATTTTTATAGAACATTTTCTTGACTCGCAAAAGTAATAAAGGAATGAGGGTTTTTAAATAAAGTATTTACATAATGCATGACTATTAGGATTTTCATCTTTCAGCTAGAAGGGTCGGTAGTGATGGCATTCCATAAAGTGGAGTACTCAGTGAGTGTACCATTGGGTACCTGAAAGAGGGTTGATCTCTCAAGTTTACAAGCAAGTTTCAAGCAGAAGAAACCCATATTTGATCTGCAATCGTCAGAAGTATCATTTTTACATCGAGGTCACTGCGACTATGACGCATTTAATGTGCCTAAGTGCCAGCATTAACGAAAAGGACGGATCTTCATTTGGATCGGGATTTGGGTCCACTGTTACAATGGAAAGAAAGTGCAAGTCCCACATTTGATTGTTAAACAGTGTTTTGAAACGAAGCTTATACGATTGCGTACTGATTTTCCATAAATTTAAAATGTAGATCCCGGAAATAAATATTATTTCTTTCTTAAATGTAATTCAAAGTTAATTCTTGTTCTTTTTTAACTTTGCAGATTATAATTGAATACTTATAAATACTACGTACTTATTGATTACTGATTTCTAATTGCGTTTATATATTTGATTGCAGTATATGATGATAAGTAATAATTATAATATTATAAGCACAATGCATAATAAAATAATTTTCTATCGATTACATTTTAATCTCTTATTTTACTTTGATATGACTATGAAATAAAATGAACGCAAAAAAACGAGACAATTTATTTATTCTAAATATTTATAAATAGCAAAATATGTAGTGCTGGTTTTCTTTTAAAATATTCATCATTTTTGACATTTTTTAAAATTTTAACTTGATTAAATTTTAAATATTATTATTATATTTCCTCAGTTTATAATAATAAAATTCAAAAACATTTGGAAATAATGCATGCCTATATATAGCTTTCAAGGGAATACAATCTCTTGCATGACGAAATTCACATAGTGAGGTAAGAAATATAGAAGAAAATCAAATTTCAAAAAGAAATTCATGAATAAAAAATAATTGAAGCATAGAGTATATTTTATGTGAAGTAAGAGTATGAAAAGAAATGGATTTTATTAAGAAATAATGGAAACATAACAATGGCATGTTTCTGAATGTACATATTAAAGAAAAAAACTAAAGCTATTCTAAGGATACTTATAAAAATGTTTACTTTAAAAATTTAAAATGAATTCTATTTTTAAATTCATATAGTCAGTCAAAAACATGAAGTTTGTGTTAGTGTTTATAAAAAAGACATGTCATTGATAAAAGCTGATTTTATACGTTGAGGGGAAAATATAAAAGCTTTTTTATGATTCTAGTTTTACTGCCAACATTATTTTCTGAATTTTATTAGTGTTGTAATTAACTGAAACTAAATTTCTTCAATAATTACTCTTTACTCTCATATTGGAAATATTGATATTAAAGTCTTATAAAATTGAGTTTAATATCAGTAAAAATCTACCCAATTAATTGTAAATATGTATAGTAATGATAAGTAATATGTTTTTAATGATTAAAAAATGTAAGATTTGAGTAAAGGTTTAGAAAATTAAGAAAAAAAATGGAAAAACTATAGTAATATGTCATAATTCAAATTTATTTCATTTATTTTTTTAATGCTCTTCAACTAAAAAAAGCGCATTTTCTTTCATTAGTATACAATCAGGCTGCATATGCAACTTTATTTATTTATCTGCTTTGAAATAATCATAAATATAGAGGAAATAATATACTTTATTACTGAATGTTATGTATACAAGTAGATGCTTTTTGTATACTAAATTTACGTGTGAATATATTTTTTTAATTTTACCAGAAATTTAGTTCAATATTATAATACACAGTGAATAGTTTGTTCATACTTAATTTGAAAATGATTACCATAAAGAATATACATTCCTTTCATGGGAAATAATTATTAATAAGTTTTACTCTGTGTAATGTGCAGTTTAATAATCAAAAGTTGTTGTGAAGCATTTTATCTCTTCCTTGAATCTTACTTTCTTGATTTATATTTAGTTAATAATAAGCCATATTCATCTGCTATAAATGAGTATGAATAAGGAAAATTCTATATGCAACATCCGATCGTATATGCTTCTGGAAAGTAGAAAATATACAATAATATATTAATAAGTATTAAGGTATGGAATGTTCCAATAATTGTATACTTAAATTATCTAACAATTTATAATTTTACTTCAAATTTCTGCAAAATATGCTTTTGAAAATTAGTTTTTTGATTTTAAATACTAAATTAGATTTTTGAAATCCTTTCTTCTCTGAAACGTTTCTCAAAATATCAAAACAGCTGTGATAAACTTCTTTTCTTGCGTTCACTCCGATTCGATTAATGTATTGGATGTTGACTCGACAACAAGATGAAAATATGTGTGCGGATGTTACAGATATGTAAAATTTAAATTCATGGATAAACAGCTAAATTCGAGAAAATATTTCCAGATAAAAAATATTTATTTCTTACACATCGGAGTTCCATTTCTAAATAGAATTTTTACCTGATGCTATAAAATTTCAAATGTAGGCAGTACACATAAAAATATGATAGTTTTATAAACAATGTAAGGATTCTGATGGGAAAAATAGTACAAAAAGGAAATTTTAAAGAAAAAAAAACTTTTATTTTAAATACTTCTTTAACTTTTTAGAATATTTACTGAATTTTTAACGACTTCCCTTAGAATATATATAAAAATAAAAATTTTAATTTATTATTTGATATTTTTAATAATCCCAACATTTAGTTTTTACAGTAAAAACTGATTGTTGCATAAAATAATGTCTGACTGAAGACAATTTCGAAATATTTTGAAATCAATAACCAACGGAAGTGAGATAAAAGCTTAAATGATAAACTGAAATATCCGAACAAATCACAGTATATAATACTAATCTCAGAATTATATTTGTTATAATATATATTATATGATAAAATTGATTGAAAATGTTCTGATAATAACATTGCAATTTTTAAAATGTCTTAAATCTGTAAAATTTTTTTCAGTAATAAAAAAGAAACTAAAATAAATTAATACAAATAATCTGTTATCCTTTATATTTTTAAAAACTAGTAAAATAGAAACGTCATTAAGATATTTTCACTTCTCAAACTAAACAAAAAAATGATCATTTTAAAAAAGTTAACTTCAGAATATGGTGATAATTCATATATCCTGATAATTCATGCTAGATCATTTTTTCTGTTGTTGGATAACTTTAAAATAGTTTCATTAACATTGCTGAATTTTTTTGTGTGTGATTAAAATTATTTTCAAATTAAAATGATTAAATATTTTCTATTTGCATATCTTCAAAGATTTTTTGTCATTAATTTAAACTGTCTTTCTCTCTCATGCACACATGAGATCATAGTTAGTAACATACGATGCAAGTAGGTGAAATTATATCCTATTTGACTTCAACGACTTGCATTTTTTATCCAAAGACATTATATTGAAATAAATGTCTTTGGGCCAAGAAGATGTGCATTTGAAATGCACCAAAAATTGCTGGCAAATATTTTCATTAAAAATCAGCAAGTGGGATTTTAACCTTAAGGAGTCGGAGAACGGAAAATTACGAATCTTCATATAATTCAAAATGACAGTTTGAAACTTCAAATATAGGCGCACAAAATACTAAACCTTTTATCCAATTTTCACTCATTTGAAGCATTGTTTTGATGCAAATTAAACTTTTTTGTTGATAATAAAACTCAGTCAGAAATGGGTCAGTGTCTTCGAAATTTCCTTGGTTTCCTCATCTCAACTGTGTAATACAGGTGTGCGAAAATCCCACAAACTAACATTTGTTTCATTCGTATGTAATAAATTATTTTCCAGAAGCAATATTGCAAATTTTTTCTATTAAAAATTTAGTATCTCATCCTACTTTTGCCCTTACTTTCTATATTGCACAATATATTTGCATGCAAGTTTTTTTATTTTATGCTTATACGTAAATTTAGTCCAGCAATATACTTCTCTGCTTAAAATCTCTAATAATTAAACTAGAAAGTAATAGAGTAACCCAAGTTAAATATTTACAAATGCGCATTTCAAATTGCAGATATGATTAATTCATGTAAATACATAATAAATCCTAAGAAATTTAAGATTTTTATTTTTAAGGCATTGCAAATTTAAATACATATTCTGAATGTACTTTAATGTACTACCGAGTAGAATTAATAAACTCTACATCTTAAATATTAAGTACCTAGAAAACTATATTGATACTGTAATAAAATTGAAAATAATACTTTCTATTGCGCTATTTTCTTATTTCCTTAATATTTTCAACCGTTTTTGCTTTAAAAGAATTTATACATAAATTAGTGTTTTAACTCAAAAGTTAATATAATTAAAATGTAAATAGATATTTCTTTTGAAATTACTTTGTCGATAAATTTCATCATACTCTTCAAACATAATTTTTAGTTTCAAGCAAGTTCAATTTGAAGAATTGTGATGAAAGAAGAATGAAATCTCCTTTAATGAAAATGGTAGCTTAAGAAGATTTGTATTAGAAAAATTGACACACACGTGATTCATTTAAAAATGTAGAAAAATATACATTCATTTCATAACTTTGATGATAATAATGAAATTTGTTAAGTTTTTTACTAATAAGAAAGCAATATTCTTAAATATTAAGGTAAAAGTCCATTGCATACCATTAAAAAATAACTAAAATTAAAATTAGTTTTCAAGTTTTTCAGACCATCATAAATTTTAATAATCAGCAACATGACATTCGTGTATAATATAATAATCCACTATTTTTAAATTTACTTAAAAATAGTATATATTTTATTCCAAATCGTTAAGGACAATTGCTTACATGCTTACGATATCTTATCGTGATATCTACTTACATTTTACAATAAATAATTTATTTATCTTTGAAAAATCTTAAATATATATATATATATATATATATATATATATATATATATATATATATATATATATATATATATATATATATATATATATATATATATATATATATATATATATATATATATATATATATATATATATATATATATATATATATATATATATATATATATATATATATACATATATATATATATATATATATATATATATATATATATATATATATATATATATATATATATATATATATATATATATATATATATATATATATATATACATATATATATATATATATATATATATATATATATATATATATATATATATATATATATATATATATATATATATATATATATATATATATATATATATATATATATATATATATATATATATATATATATATATATATATATATATATATATATATATATATATATATATATATATATATATATATATATATATATATATATATATATATATATATATATATATATATATGTATATATACGATGTTTTTCTTTTCTCAGTGGTACAAGAGAAAACAGTATAATGTTTACATCTCCCTACCATGTTTTCTGCATGCATGGATCTAAAACTTAAATATTTGGACTAAGATGTTTTCATTGATTTTATAGGAGAATGTATAATACATAATTCAAATGTATCTCATTTTATATTTTAAAGGAAGAACTAGGCAAAATATTTCAGCCTTCCCCTCATGAGTGGGTCAGTAAGAACAAATTTTAAGAATTCTTGGAAATTATGCACAAGAGGGTTTCGAGTTAGACTGTCCACCTAACCAGGACATATGCTTGGCACTCCATGACACTTGGTCAAGAAAGCATAAATGGGCACTCAAGGCCTTGGCTTTCCGATGGGCTGTTGTGCTGCTGAATTTAGTTAAGCTTAGGCTCACTGTTTGCTCAATTGCCTATCAATCTTGTTTAAAATTCTGAATTAATCAAACTGTTGAAAAAGATTTGGTTCTTAAGCTAACATATGATCTGTTGAAAAGTGTCCTACAATTGAACAATATTTTTAAAAGGAAAATATGAGTTAAGTCTTGATAGTTCTGCGTCATTATTTATTTAATGCTATTTTTATTAAAATAATACATACTTTATATTTATACATTTGAAGGGAAATACTTAATGAAAGAATTATTTTGCATATAATAATTTTTATATATTCTCCAAAAACATATTTAAATTTAAACCTTATACAATTTGGACAATTTTGATGAAAAAGCAACAAAAAAGTTTTTCATTGTTTTTATTTATTACATCTACAACTAAACTATCAACTTCAATTTATTGTAAAATAAAAAATGAAACACATGAGCTTGAATTGTATTCGACAATAATTTTTTAAAATGTTATAAATAAAAATTCTTTTTACAAGATAAGTAGCTTCAAAAATTTCCAAACGATATAAGTGTTCTTTTTGACAAACATTTCAGATTGTTTCTAAATAAACTCAAAATAATAAAAAAATCTTAATATCATTCCCCTATTGTATAGTTTAACAATATTGTGTTTTTGTCTGCGCATATTTAGCTTACAAATCATATTTATGTGCAATTCAATGCATACAATATTTCATACATATAATATAAGGAATCAAGATTCATTGTATAGATATGTTGCATTATCCTTCTAAATATTCTTCAAATAATGAAATATCAGTGCAAGTCAGTGAAAGATCAATTTTTAATTAAGTTTAGTAATATTAACTTATTTTGTAAATGAATAAAAGATCATTTCAGTTTACATAGCATATTCTAATCAGTATTTCACCCAATATTTATTGTTTCATGATGATAAGTTTATGATAAATTTAATACAAATATAGTATTAGTATAAAGGAAATATGTATAAAAGAACAGCTTGCAAGAAATATCACCAATATACAGTCTTGTATACCATATTTTTTCTTTCATATTTAGGAAAATAGACTATAAGTTCTAAGAAAATATTGGTTATCATTGACTATATATCTGATCGGAAGATTCATTAGGAGAGTCCGACGGAATTATACCAAACATTATATTATATCTTTCACGGCATTAAAGTTAGTACACAGTACACATCTTTCTGACACATAATAATGTATACAAAATACTACATAAGAAGAAGTTATTTATTATCGAAAATTAATTAGAAATTCCGAATATCATACGAATCATTTATGGGTATTAAGATAATGCAAGCAAAAATTATTCCACAGAAGTATAGAATTATTTTAAAGTTGTTAAATGATAAAAATTAGTGACACGGTTTTACTACTTAACTAGTATTTAATGCTGTTGTTATCTTGCATCAGCTAAGCTGACAATATTATGTGTATTGCTTCCCTTTTCCCACTGAAATATAATTTGGTGTGGAGTCCATCTTCCTCAGCGCATATATGCCATAGGTACCGGCTTATAGGGTAGCCATCCATTCACACAACTCGTTCATACACTGAAAAGACAAAGACCGGAAGGAGAGAAAGAAAGAGGAAAAGTACACCCATGCACGAACCAGGATTCGAACACAGGACCTCCCAATGAGCAGTAAGGCACGCTGACCACTAGACAGGGGGCGGTATGCTATTTACTAAGATAACTATATAAAAGTACATATGAAAAGTGCTTCGCATCAATATTGAGAAACAGTTATCTATAGGCAAACAGTAAATTATGTATTTCCTATCCCAGACATTTTCTTTCATTTTCTTATGATATTTATAAAATTGAAGAATATCTTTTAAGCAACTCTGTTTGGTAGATTATCATAGTTAAATATTTTTCACTTCTTACAGATGTGTGTATACCAGTGTACATAAGTACAATAGGTCATCTAAAATTTTATTGAAAATTTTGGGAATAATCTTACTCAACTCGTTTCATGAAGACATTGTAAATCCTACATTTGTGTTTTCTATTTATAATTATAAAATACTTTAAAATTACTATTATAATTATAAATTACTTTAACTTTACGATTTTTTTATTGAATTGAGATAAAAAAATTAATCAATATTATTACATCAATAACTTAATTTACAAGAGCACTAAAGCTGTGAAAGAGTGTTTTCTAAAGATTTTACAAAAACAAATTTAATTTACTTAAACAATTCTTTTTATTCTCTGTAAAAGTTTTAGTTAAGATTCTTAAGCATTGTCTGACATATCCTAAATTTTTATCAGTTTATTATAATTGTTATATTTCTTTATTGTGTAGTATATTTTAATTCTTTTTGGATTTCATTAAGTTTTTATTACTTAATCGTATTTATTTTTTTGAGAAACTAATTTGTATTTAGCTTAGAAAATTTTATTAATTATCATTTTATGAGCAATATAATAATTTGTTGTGTGTTGTTTTACATTTTGTTTGTTTTTGTTGCCCTTAAGGTGGTTATTGTATTATCC
This sequence comes from Latrodectus hesperus, assembly GCA_037975125.1. Taxonomy (NCBI): domain Eukaryota; kingdom Metazoa; phylum Arthropoda; class Arachnida; order Araneae; family Theridiidae; genus Latrodectus; species Latrodectus hesperus. Next base: position 114,468,975 of record CM075851.1, read on the forward strand.
CTTTTTCAAATTCAATTAAAATTTCCCGAAACAATAGCATTGTAGATGCAAGAAAACGACTAATAACAATTTCTTTCTGTTTTTTGACGCCATAACCCATTTTATCAACATATATAATGCTTAAAATTTACAATACTACATTTAAATATTGTAAAATTTTCTTAAATGCAAAGAATTTATTTGATTATGAAAGAAAATTAAATTAGAAAAAATATTATCACAATTGCATACGATACTCAGTTTGGAACACAATGATATTATATATATATATATATAAATATATTATATATATATATATATATATATATATATATATATATATATATATATATATATATATATATATATATATATATATATATATATATATATATATATATATATATATAAATGCAAAATCAGATGTATAGCCAAAAGCTCAATAATACATAAAATATAAATGCAAAGTTAGACATATAACCAAAAGCACAAGAATACATAAATTTTAAGTTTTAAGATTAGCAGTACATTTAGCGCAAAAGCAGCTAGAATAGTATTACTAAGATATAGTTAACAGTATAATTTATAAAATATGCAAAGAATATAATATAATGAAACAAAATACAATGAAAAATGCCAAATAGAAAATAATACATTGAAAAATTAAATGTCAAAAGTAGAATATCAGATGGAAGACAACACATTGAAATATTATAGCATTGAAATATTAAATGGAAAACGATATATTGAAATATCAAATGGAAAATAACACATTGAAAAAATACAATGAAAAGAATTACATTGAAAACACTTTAAAGAAAGATAAATATAAATGGAATAAAGTACCAATATGGCCAGCTTCATCAGGGGGTGTTGACCACATTGGCACAAATTATGGCTTTTCTGCAATGGCCCAAGACATAGTCTTAAAAAAGCCATCACACCCCAAAGCCATACCAAAAATCTTTAAAGAAAGATAAATATAAATGGTACTTTATTCCATTTATATTTATCTTAATACGTGACAGATCATTTATTAAATGCATATTTGTAATTAATATCTTAAAAAATTGAAATGTTTTTCTGAAAAAATCATTATTTTGATGTAAGCGATTCTTAATCTGAATTAACTTAATTTTGATATTACAATCATAAATATTATTCAAATTAATTAAAATTCAAGACAGAACTAACGGCCTATTTGACTTTGCTTTGGATCTTTATTATTTCTTCTTTATTTAAATTAACAATTTATCTGATCAGTTAATCTATTTACAATGTGACTATTGGCTTTTTTCATAAGTTATTGATATTTAGTCAAAGATCAATTCAACAATACATACTTAAATATGCTATATCTGATTATTTTATTGGTTTAATTATTTGTGAAAGGATATTAAACGCTGTTTATATAATATTATCGTTAACATAAAGTTCTAAAAATTTAAAGATGAATACTTTCTAATTTTAATCATGTTTTAAAGAATGAATTTCTGCATTTTTAACGAAAGATTTAATACTAATACTGTTTAAATGCAATGGGGATCTGAAGAGCAAACATTAACATTTAAATTATAATGTGGTCTTTGAGTCTCAAAAAAGTTCAGAAAAAAAAGAAATAATTTAAAAATAAATTTAGCTCTCTTTGAATTTGATATAGAATGTAATTTTAAGCATATTTGTGAGTAAATTTCTCAACGTGTTTTCATGCAGTCAATAAACTTTATATTCTTAGTTTGAGGAATTAAGTCCTTCTCTTACAACAATGCCCTCTTCATTGAATCTGTATCATTAAGAGAATTATTACTACATGCATTTTCTCTTCCAATTTAATCCTATAAGTTTCCGATTCTAATGGAATTTGGAAACATTGCTGGCTATGTTATTCGTAAAATATCTTCAATTTTAATGTATATTCAAAGACGTTTGTTTGACGTGGGTGAATCCTGATGAAAGTTTAAATCCATGTAGTACTTCTGAAAAGTCTTATTTTAGACTATGCGACTTTATTCTTATATCTATGACTGATCTTAATTTATTGCTCATAATTTGTAGGGGAGTATATCCATTGAATATTATTCCATACACAGTAGCATCTACACAATAAAATCTTTTCGCGATCTATAGTGTTAAAAATTATTTGCAATCTTGAATATTTATAAATGCAAATACGTTTAGAATTATCAGCGAAAGTAAATTTGGAATTATCAATAAAGATAGCTTTGAAACATTGGTGTTCCTTTTATTTCTCATGTTTTGTACGCCATTTAAAGTTATCTCTATTTTTATGAAAACCCATTATCCTGTCTTTTTAGCATACATATATTTTAATGAATATATTTCTTTGTACAATTTTCTGTGATACAGCAGTTCCAATAGCGCTTACAAGCACTCAATTTAACAGGCAAGATTTTCCTGTTACTGCATTCAATTAGTATCAAGTACGAAATGTTTGAATGTATTCTTGATGGTTTACATATTAGAAAATGCATGATTATTTTAGTCTGAAGGTTTATATATATATATATATATATATATATATATATATATATATATATATATATATATATATATATATATATATATATATATATATATATATATATATAATATATAATTCAATGCAAACGTGAATTAGATTGATAACAAAATCCATTGCCTTTCAATATTTTTGTATACTTAAAGAAAAATCATGGCAGGAATATGTATTCTTTTTGACATATTTAATAAATGTTACTTCGTAGATTTATGTAAAATTGAATTAGAATCTTAATATAATAATTTAAATAGCTTTCCGGAATTAAATATTTAAGGAATCTGCTTGACACTCCAATGTTTTAAAATAAGTCAAATTTATATCATGAAGCAATATTAATGATATACTATTAAACCACATATGGAACTATCAATTAATTATTTTAATGAAAAAATTATGTTATTAATTATATTAATCTAGCCATATTGAGTTTTTGTATGTCTTTACTAATCAAATTATATGCCTTTAAAAATGGATCCCTTCAAAAAAATCGAGTCATTAATGAAAGAGAAGATGAAAGAGCACGAGAAAGTGTAAACACAATTCAGTCTTTGTTTGAACTGAGAAAAACTTGGCTCACTTTTGTATATTCAATCGATATATTTCTCTCTGACTAACATGCTCTTTTGATGGATGTTGCATGAGAAAGTTAGAGCTCTGAGAACTTAATGGATGAAGCTCCAGGCTTTATGTTTTAAAGTTTCTTTTTTATCACAATATGCCTGCATTTCACAGAGTCTAATTCTCTCTTAGAAATGTTATCTCTTTTACAAAAAGATATATTTCTAAAGTCTTACGCTCTTGAAATATGCCATCTTTGTTTAAAATAGTTCATAAGGATAGTCTGTGATGAAAGGATGAAATAATCAACTTTTTATTTTAAAACTGTCATTTATAAAAGCGAACATATGTAAAGGTATATTATACATTTTAAATTTCTCTGCCATAAGTTTTAGTGTGAAAGCTATAATAAAATATTTTTTCATTTATTTTATGACGAAATTGCATTTATATTCTTTGCAATGTTTGTTTTCGTTTAAAATCTTGACCCTCCTTATAATTTGACATATGTGTTTAAATCCTAAATAATGGCGAAATTACATTAATTTTTAATAACCTTTACTTGTTAGTCGTTATGGATTTTTATCAAAAAAGTGAAATCTTAATATATATTTTCTATTATAATAATATTGGTAATTTCAATTGTAGAATCTTATACTTCAAAAGTTCAAACCATAATATACACATCTCATGTTAAAGAAATCCAAATTACTTTGATATACTTAATTTTATTGAAACAAAATCATCACATTTTATTATGAAAACCACCAAATGTAAATGACTGTATAGAATTAAGCAAGCAGTTAGGTGTTACATTTATTTAAAATACTCATATATAATCAGTTTGTAAGATAATATAAATATAAATACTTTAAGTATAATAGTATAATATTATAATATAATAATATAAAATTTTAAATGGAAGATTTTATTTTAAAAACGTTTGTATTTGCAAATTTTTAATTAATTTTTTAAATAGAAAATGTGTAATTATCTTTCAAATAATATTAAACATTATGAAATAAATAAACGATGAAAGCGTTTTATGTAAATTAAACAACATATTTTACATCTGGTACTGGCAAATCTCTTTGGCTTAAATTAGCATTTATTTTGAAAATATTAATATTAAAATTGATCAATATTTAATTAACTATGTTCCTACAAAATATTTTTTTTATTATAAAAAGTTTATAAAAAGCTTAATATATAAATTTAATATCATTTTCTTCCAAAAATACCTTATGATGTATAGGATATTCTTATGACGTTTAGAACTTATCTGAAGACTTGTTATGATTTTTTTATATTCCGATGGTGGTGGACCCTTAGATCATTTTTGTCAGAAATTTGTAACAAATGCCTGATGCTCTTAGTGTTTTCATTTTGAGTAATATAATTATTAGCTAACTGGCATCATAGAGTTTCAATTTATGATATTCTAATGAAATTATCACAGAAACAAGAGCATAGACAACTTAATTTGCGAAGGTGATCGGGTAAAACCACGTGGAAATTAGAGGAGCATAAAGTATTTAGATATGATTCAAACTTTTATTAAACTTTTATGTAAGCAATTGCAGCACCCTATATGAGTCTTACTACGGCATCTTGACAGAGTACCACGATGACCTGGTTGATTATGGTGTCATTCTTTATCAGAAGTTAGTGAGCTCGAATCCCAAGTGACCGAAGATCCACCATGTTTGCTAATGGAACTTTGGGTAGATTAAAGTTGGGCATGGTCGCAATGTCCTCCAAGTGAAATGATACCTCTGCGGGTGGCAGAGCAAGTATTGGGGGTCTTCTGCTTGGTTACTGCTTTAAAATTACGAAGAATCCACCAGGCTGTTTCTAGCCGGCTGCTTCTTCTGGTAGAGCTAAAGTCAGGGAGATAAGTACAGATAAGCATGCTGGTGCAACAACAACATCATAACATATATAATCCATCTGCATGGTTGGAACATCATAAAAAATAGCAATATGCCATCATTGTTTGGATCAGTATGAATTACTACTGCATGCGTAGTACTGACAATACGACCGATCAATAATAGGCAGATGATAGTTTTACCTAATAAGTATACCATTCTGAAGACACTTAGAGTGTCATTTATCATCAAAACAATGCCAGATATCTCATATAATATGAATCTTCTAACATGCTTTCTTGACCAATAATCTCTTTGCAACTCCCACTTATTCAAACTGTTCAAGATGTGAATGAAATTTGTTTGCATGTATTGCCACCACCGTATTCTAAACTTGGATGGTGGTTTATCATTCAAGAAATACACACCACAATTACACATGAATCACACCACAAAAACTTTTAATCAGTATCTAAGAGTTCTGCTGAATATATTGCCCTCAAAATTGACTCAACAAAATTTCTGAAAAGTCTGTAAGGTTGATATACTTCTAAATGTAGCTATAAACACCATTTAAATGTACCTTTTATGTCTCTTTTTATTCCCTTTTTCATTACATTCTACACAAGCATTCTATTTGCTGAAATTTCGCTGTTAATTAATACATATTCTCAATAGAGATAATTTGAATAGAGATGAAATATAATATTCATGAAAAAAACTTTTTGACTAATAAAAGTTAATTATTTATCATATATTTTATAAATTATGAGTTTGAATATGAATATCTAGGCTTGTATGAAGCAATTGGTATTTTAAAAGTATTTACTGAATTTTTTATTGCTACTTTTTATATAATATATTGCTTATAAATAAATATTTTGACATAGCACACACAAAGCTTATATTCATATTGAAAGAAATATTTAATTTGAATACTGATTTATTATCCTTAAATTCCGTTATTACATTATTTAATCCAAATTTTAATGAGACCCATATCTAAATAAATTTAAGTATATGTGTATCTAAAGCTGTTAGAGAATTAAATTACTATATTATGGTAGTTACAAAAATGTTTCTACTTTTAAGTAAAAAAATATTTTTGACGAGATTAACACAAGCAGAATAAAATATAATTTTGCAGCAATAGGATCAATATAAGACAGTTGTTTGGAAAAAATCAATCATTTCTTTCCTAAAGGAAAACTATCACTAGCTGGTTTTTTTATGTTACATACGATGGTAATGTCCAAGACAGTCCCATTATGTTTAAAATATTATGAGGAACATCACATACTAAAAACATATTATAATTCATCACAAGCATTTAAAATTAGACTATTACTGTAAATACATAAATTCAGAAGCCACAAAATGACAAAAAATTTCAAAGCTTTCCTGTATTCTTCAATATTTTTAAATAATTTTAAGATGCGTAGCAATTACAGCTGTATAAAAACTGCTAAATTTGGAAGGTCAGGTTGTCAAAAAATCCATTTTTTTCAGTTATTATCAATATCAAATTGTTTATTTGAGAATTAAAAGAAAATCTTCATTTCTTTTTAAAATAATAAAAACTTTTTACATAATCTACAGAAATAAACTATTTTGCAATAAAAAGTCAAGTACATACAAAAAAGTTTAACACAAATATCTTGAATTAAACTTAACATTCCATATATTTGAAATTACTAATGAATACTTTAATTCTATTTAAATTATTAAATTTAATATTCAATTAGTTTCAGTAATTATTAGACCCAATACTATTTAAAACATTAGTTCTATACAAAATTATGTTAAATTTAACTTTTCTAAAAGGTGAAAAGAATGGGTATGTCTCAAAATTTTCTTCCTCAGATTTCTATTCATAACTAAAGTTGCAACTTATTCCTTTTACCTCATGTTTACAATTTTATGCGTTGTTTTCATGCAAACTAGCATTTTTGAGATAACAGTAGTTGATCTAAGGTTAACAGGCTTTTTTTTTTTATCAGAAAAGGTTATTTTAACATAAATACAGTGCTTTAAAAGTAAGTATATTTAATAAAAAATTTATGTGTCTTAGACGTGCAATAAATGTTGAAGATTATTTTGGTTTTCTTCTATTACTCTTATTATGATTCCTCTTTTGTAGCGTTTCTACATTGAATGCATAGATCTATATTGTGTATACATATTTCCCTGGGTTTCTTATTGTTTGTATTTCTAAGGCTTCAAGACTTTTTTCCCGATTTCTTTCATGATGATAGTGTCACTTTCATTGGTAAACTTTCTTCGGTTATAACATTTTATGATTTTATCTATGTTTGTTTTGTTGCTTTTCGAACGTGATAGGGATAACGAGCCATCAATATTTTCCAAACATTCTTCTCATCATAACATTAAAATTACAGGTGTGTATTTAATATATGTGTTATAAGAAAATTGTTTTACCGTTATTAATTTATTAATTTTATAAAATTCATATATATATATATATATATATATATATATATATATATATATATATATATATATATATATATATATATATATATATATATATATATATATATATATATATATATATATATATATATATATATATATATATATATATATATATATATATATATATATATATATATATATATATATATATATATTTAAATTACTTTTATAAAATTAATGACGATATGCTTCTTTTTGTAGCTTGATGTGTATGTTAAATATTTTAATATTTTACAAATGCATAGCTTTAGTTATGCTGAAATTTTAAGTGAAAAAAAATTTCTCATATTTTATGTGCCCAAGAATAGATTTTTCATTTCATAATTATTATCGTTAAATCTGATAATGTTGGTAAATGCTCTCTGGCTGGTAAAAAACTAAAAAGAATATTGGAGAATTACAGCAAGTAACTGAAATCGCAATAATACCTTAGCTGCACAGCATTTTGATAAAAATTAATACTCAACAATTCAAAAAAAGATTTTAAAAATGTATGAATTTGAAGTTCTGATTTGTATTTAATTTTTAAACAGGATGGATTTTGAAGACTACTGATTAATTTGATATTATTTTTCCCGTTTTAAATATTGCTTTATTATTTTTAAATTATTAATATCATTATTTTTATTCTAGTTTGTTAACATTTCATATGAAATTATATTGAATAAGAAAAGTCTTAGAAATATGAACTTAAGTATTTTACCAGGTTAATTTTGACGAATTAAGTTTATATATTATAAAAGAAAGAATACAATACTATAGCATTTAGTTTTGTAATTGAAATTAAATTCACATTACTTTTTAGACTCCAATTGTTAAACGATTATCAAGTAATTTTATTAGAACCTCTTTATATTATTGATCAAGTTGAAGAGTGTCTATTTTATAAATTACCATTTACATTGATAATATTTAATTCCAATCATTTTGATGAATATGAAATATAATGGACATTTGGAAACGAAAATATTATACAGATATTTTTGAATAGAGAATTCCTTAAAAATAAGATATGCATATATGATACTTTCCAAGATGAACAATTAACCCAACATTTTCCTTTTTAAGAAGTTTATAAACATGGATAATAACCAGCATGAACTAACTTCACATGTTGCAAAAAATTGCTGAGGTAAAATAAAAGCTGCTTGATTGCCAACAGATTTGATAGTTATCACTCATAAATGAATAAGTGTGTATCTTCATAATTGAATTCTTTACATCATATAAGTGTACTTATTTGTTTTCTTGTCATATTTTCAGTAAACCTGTTTTGAATATTTTCTGAATAGAGCTCAGTTTTGTGTATACAACTTAGAAGGTGCAACAGTTAAATTTATGCAATTAACATGGGATTATGAAATTGTACATTTTATTTATAAATATTAATATAACATCCGAAAATTTTTAAATGTATTTTCTTTATTCAAAATTTTGTTTTAAACTCAAGTTTATTTAATGAAGTAAAATTCATTTATAATTTTTTCAGAAATTGGATGGCTGATAATTTGTAAATAAATTTAAATTTGCTTAAAAATAATAAAAGTTTGTTTAAAAATTCATCGTAAAAAAATATTACCCAAATGAGATAAATATTAAATAAAGAATTATGATTAGAAATTAATAATTATTTAACAAGGAACCAATAAAGTATATATACTTTTTTCCTCTCTTAACTAATCATTTCGATTTTCCGAAATTTCCATTATTTGCTTAAAAAGTACTAAATATTCAGAAAAAACGGTTTGAAATATTTACCTTTAAAAAATGTAATAAATATTAGTAGACTTTTTACACATATAAAAATATGAAGAATTTTCCATAGAAACACTTTTGAAAAAAAGGAAAAATAATTATTGCCTAAAATCGTTATTTGTGCTACACATTAAACTTCAAAATTATGTATTTTTTCAGTGAAACAAAAGCGAATCATTAAATAAGTTAACAAGGCTGAAAATAATTTCTCCTACGCAAACTGCATTTATGACGTGTACTAGCATACCAAGCACTTAATTCAACTAAGGAAAAAAATTTTTTCCTTTAAAATACACCTTTAAATTTTTTTACATTCAACTTACGTTTAAATGCTTATCATGTTACAAATATATTTTCTTTTTCAGTAGAGATTTATAGTAAGCATTCATTTATTTAATTAATATACTAACTTTTTTCATTGAACCACTTTTAATTAATATAGATGGAAAAATATTATTCAGTAAATTATTTGTGCAATTAATTACTGAAACAAAAAGTATTGTTTATTGTGTGTAAATAAAAATACAATTATTGCAAACGTAAATTATGAGTTAAAATTAACAAAATTTTCAACAGAGATAGATCCAAATTCCCAATTTTTTTTAAATATTATATATTTTTATAGTCTTTGGAAATTAGAATTATTATTTAATTGAAAATATTATTTTCATAACATTACGTTTAGATACGGTGATTATTATGATAACAAATCTGATAATTATGACATGATTATTTATAGACTGATCAAAAATAAGAATTTCATACGTTAAGTACTAATAATTAAACACACAATTTTATGTCTTCATAAATAAATATTTATATAAATTATTATTCAAGATTTAATTTTATTTTATGTTGCATTTAAATCTTCAGAGAAAGTAATTTGAATTAAATTTCAGTGTTTCCAGTTTTTACAATAAAACATGTTTAGATATGTCTTGCATATATTTCTATAATGTGTACATAGTTTTAAGTATTTATGATTATTAAGTAGTTTTACAAGAGTTGAAATGTTCAATTGCATTCAATTTGGATACTTCACGTTGACATTTGCCTTAAATATTTATCCTGTATGTGTGTCAATAAATACAAGCATTCCCTTCATATTACTCTGCGATTTTTCTACGGCATCAGGTAGATTATGGTGCATGATAAATATAAGATTTAATATAGGATATTTATAAGATTATTTATAAGATTAAGGTGCATGATAAATATAAGATTATGGTGCATGATAAATTTAAGATTAAGACATGATAAATATAAGATCTGTCACCATACAGATATTTTATGAAACACTTTTTTTAAGTTACAATTCATATTAACATATTTTAGGTAAGTAGAAACTGTTAATGCTTTTGTTTTTTTCTCTTCAGAAATATGAATTGTTCTTTTATTATATATATGCATGTTTACAAAGGCTAAAGTTAGAAAATAAGCAGGCTAAATTCAGTTGTACGTGTAATAGGAAATATACTAATATTTTTGCTTTAACTATGTATTTTAGAAAAGTACTGATTAATCATCTTTTTTTATTAATTTTCTGACATGCATAATTTATTTATTAAAAATTACTAATTCGAAAACTTGAATTTTTTTATCAAAAATGTTTAGTAATTAAAATTTTATTTGGTTCGTAAATTCAACTTATAATAAAGAATATATATATACATATTTTTGAACTTTTAATGTATAAATCAATGCTGAAAAATCTTCAGATTGAACTTTTAATTTTAAGAGAGAAATACATGAAAATAAATGAGTTCATCCTAAATATGAGTATAATATTGAATGAAATGAAAAAGTCAATTATTTTAACGGTAAATTTAATTTTGGGAACTGTAAACTAAAATTCCAATAGCTCCCCTGTGTTCTTAATATTTCGTCACGAAATTAATGCAATTAATGATATAATATTTAAATATAAATACAAATAAGATACAAAGTCTATATAAGAAATTATGCTAGAAATTGTCATATTTGTACCAAATTACTTGTTTTTATCACTCAATATTTATTATAATTTATCAATTATACTTTTGTTTTACCTAAATGTTTCATCGAATAATAATAGGTATTGCCAATTGAACATGACAGAAAATTTAATTACATCAACATTTCATACTTCACAACCATGGTGTTTTAGAGCTATTAAGGAGAATTAAAAATATGTTATTCAATCTTGCTTTTTAAAATCGTTGACCGTTATTTCCTGTTGTTTGCTTTCCGCTTGTAATTAATGAATATGCTCATGTCCTCTTAAACCTCTCTTTCCATCTAGCTCTAAATTTTCTTGTAGGTTCTGAGTCCTGAATCCATGGATTTTAAATTAAAAATATTCGTCAAAATTATTGAACATTTTCTTAGTTTTAAAAACATCCGATTTTTACATTTATCTTACATTTTTATGTGATCTGATCCATGATATAGCAGAAAAATGTTCCAGTAAATTTTCTTTTCCCATAATTTGAAAATTAAGAAGCATTTTTACTTCAAAGCCATGTATCAGATCAATAAAAGATAAAGTAAGTAGAATTTGAAATTTAATGTTTACAAAGATGTATATCAAATTTAGAGCAGAATCTTTTTCAGTTGTTTCAAATCAAAATAACTTTTATATTCAGCAAAACTTTTGCTCCATTTTTTTAATTTCTTTTCTATAATAATTTAAAATATTTGAATTTTTCAATCCCCTTAAGAAAATTTCCTTTACAGTCAAAATGTTTAATATTTTTAAATTTTTGTTTATTTTTAAATCAAGGAGTACATTCTTTTTGTGTCACTAACACTTAAGAAAATTTATTTCTTACTATGAAAACAATTGTGTACAAAATACATATCTTTCAAATCCTACAATAAAAATTTTAAAAACTATAAATTTTACAATTTTATTCCACATATTCATCCTGTATAGATAACTATTGACAAATACTAGCCTAGTTGAAAATTTCGAAAATATTTTTGAAAATATTAAAAATCGCGCTTCAAGTGTCACTACTGCACTATTGCTAACATCATTAAACATATTATGCATTTAATCTATGACATTTACGCTTCTGTAATTCAATTAATTAATTCTGCGATAAAGTTTTCTTAGGATTATAAATTTTAACATTTTAAATATTTTGAAGTTTGCTTAGGCAAATCACATTCCTTATAAACTTTCATTCTTTTTGTATAGTACAATATAAACCTGAGTGCCTTAAAATTAAATAATTTCTTAAAATATTCATTCAATTCACAATTTTTAAATTTCCCTCAATGAAATTGTACTAATTTTTCTGCAAATCCTTTTCTCAATTCCTTAACTGCATAAGTTTTCCTCGAAACTTGACTCTTTAAATTGTTGTATGTTCATCAAGAATATTCAGTTTGTAAAGTTTTCATAATGTTGGATTCTCAATTTTGTCAAGTTTTTCTTTGAAGTATAATTGTCCTAGATTTATTTCTTTATTGTTTTATCACTCTAAATTTACATTTTCCTTACTAATGGTTTCAAGTCTTCCTCAAGAAATATTATGATGAAATATTATGATTTTTGTTCAAATTAAAATAAATTCATCTTTTACAGTTTAGGTGCAGAATGTTATACTTATTGAATGTTATTTAGAATTTTGATACATTTGTATACTTAAATTTTACTTTCCTGATATTGCATTCTAAATATAAATATCCTATGAACTTCTAGAGATGAATATTATAAAGCACTATGGGAAAAACCAATAATTTGATAACTCCTAAATTAATATACAAAATTAAATGTATCCTATATTTTGAAAATTCAATTTATTGATATTTTAAGATAAAATTATTCATTTTTTTCGTTAAATAATTTTAAAATATCAAAGCAAAATTAAGGAATAACATTATTTCCTGTATTCCCTTCAGTATTTGAAACATTATTTATTATTAAAAATTTAAGTTATAAATATTTGAATTGTTTGCATTCAAATGTAAAAAGAGCTAAAACAGTGTATAATTGTAAATAAACCTAATTGTCGTAAAAATATAATTAAAACAACCTTTTTCATCTCTTTAAAAAATTTATTCTTTTAAACTATTGTATATAAAATGTTTATTTTCGTTATAAATTTACAAAATCTAATGGAACTGAAATCATTGTTTTCTGTTCTACAAAAGTTATCCTCGAGCGTTTGAAAGCTATTAGTTTCCTTTTATTTAAAAAAATATGTTTTTTTTTAAGAAACTTTTATTTGCAAGCTAAAGAATTGTTTATGTTTACTTCTTTTACTAGATGCATTTATCTATTTTTAATATCAATTACATTTTTTACGTTAATTTTAACTTAATTAATATAATTGATTTCGAGACATTTTTATTTTTTCAAGATATAAAAGATATCTTAAAAAAATCCATATAATTTCTAAATTTGGCGAATTTCTTGTTTGAAAAAAACTATACAAAATCCGTAGTATTTGGTTACATGAAAGCTCATTAGCTTTTTGATTTTCTCCCATTCCAATGCATAATACCTTAAATTATGCAAATATATTAATCATTTTGTATTGTTTTATTCTATTCCAGGAGTAAAATTATGATGCCTTAGAAAGTATTTAAGTTCGGAACATACAAAATTCACTAAAGGCCGAATCATTAAATGCAGATCATACAGAATTTATTAAATGCAGAACATACAGAACATTTAGATAATCATCTTGCGTATTATTTTGCAACACAAAAGGATAAATTTATATTTAATAAAACAAATTACAAAAAAATATAATGATTCATGCGTAGCGATCTCATTCCTAAATTTGTATTTATTATGTATTTATTCCCATATCACATCATAATTTATAATATACAATGTAATGTTAATTAAAACATTTATTAGTATAAATTAAGTAAAATATGTTATGTGTAGTGCGTTCTGAAAAATCAAAATAATATTTTCAAGACAAAATAAAATGACAAGAAAGACTATTAAGGCATTATTTTCGTTTTTAATATTTTTATTTTTGATAACCTATACATAAAATCAACAATAATACAACAGATATTTAAAAAATAACTATTTTTATTTATAAAAATTACGTTTTTACTTTTACAGTATATAAAGAAAATGCAAAAACGGTTAATCATAATGAGAAAATTGTCCTTATTACCAAATGTTAAGCTCTAGTCTACCTTTGACTACTACCACCTTAAGTTGATGAAACATTTGATTAAAAAAGGACTTCTATAATGAATAAAGTATTATGGAATCATTGTTTGCAATTCTTTTCCTTAATATTATTTCCTTTTACAACTTAAAACAGAAAATTCTTAAGTACATGCAATAGTTTAATTTCGGAGTATGAAATTAAATCAGTACTTTTATATCTTTTTGATGAAATGTAAAAGGGATTTTCTGGAAGATCGGTAGAGATGTACATAGAGATATTTTCATATGAAATAAACATATTCCCTCTGTAGTAAATTTCAGTGATCTGATTACGCAGCATCAATTTTTCTGCTTCGTTGTACAGAGAAAACTTAGAATAATCGATAGTGTAGTCTATATGCTTCAGCAATTTGTATACTCAATTAATATTTTAGTTGTTGTTGGATACACTTACTCTACGTTTTGTCTAAACATTTTCGTTGGTGCTATAGGCCATTTACACCTTATATTATCCTCCTTGTTTGCAAAGAAAAATCCACACCTGAAAATGCAGTCATAACCTACTAAATTATGATATCACCTACTAAATTATTTATTACTTTTTTGCACATAACAATAGGAAAGACTTTCATGTACATATATTGAATTTGAATATAAGAAAAACAAATTAGATAAAAAAAAGCTAGAAGATTTCGAGAAATTTTCTTTAAGTGAGGCATTTATTGTTGAATCCATTTTCAGTTTTTATGAAATGATATGTATTATTCAATACAATGATAAATTAAGATGATACGTATGTTTAATATTCATTTATACGATATTGCGTAGATTTAATGATGCAGTAATTAATAGGTTTACACTTATGTTTTATGGATTATTTATTAACTAAGATTTCAATTTTTAAATTTAACACTAAGATTTTATGGATTATTTATTTATTTTTAGGAGGGAAAAATTGTAAAAAAATAAAATACATAATGTATGAAAAACATCAATTAAGCTAATATCTGTTTTTTACTTAGAATTTGGTTAATTTCTTAAAATATTCAATGAATATATAATGTTTTTAGTATAAACAGCCTCTTAAAATGACACTTAATCAAACACACATCTTATGTACAGGAAATAAAACAGTAGGAAATTTATAGAAGCTCACTATCATTGGTCAGTCCAGTTGAACAAGAAACTCTAAAATACTCCATGAGCATCAATTCATTTTCCAAATCCCACGCTATTTATTTAATACATTCACTTTAATAACATTTTAGTTGCATTTGAAAAACATAACATTGTTTAATTTTTTTGAAAATAATTTTACATCAATATTATATTTAAACTGATTGCTAAGTAAAATTGGAGATTTATTTCCTTATATGCTACTTTTGGCTCAATTGCTCGCACTTATCTAATGTACATTTTCTTTTATTCATCTATAAAGAAGTATGCATAAAAAATGAGAGAATCCAAATAGTTATCAACAAATCTAATTCTTAGATAGTAATTTTAAAACATTACTCTAATTCTATATCTGAACATATAAAAGTACTAACTAAGTGAATAAAATGTCACGCTTATAAGTCAACAATGCTCTTATTATTTAATGACGCTTATCACAATTATCCAACGGGTAATAGAAGTTTTACGATATTCATTATGCATTCTGTAAAAGCAAATTTTATTACTTATGATTTTATTGTGAGTGATGTTTACGGTACTATTTCTCATAAATTATATGTGATAAGACTGAAATATATTCATTTTATAGTTAAAATGTATTTTATTGAGAAATTAATTTTTGTTCACTTCTTAACAATTGAGCAGGTCCAATTGTTGTCAGCATTATATTAAATAAATTAGATGCAATTTTATAAAACAAGTAATAAGATTCACGGAACTACTTAGGAGCTATCGGATTCCTTTAAATTAAAGATACCTGATTTTTAATACGTTTCTGAAAGTTGGTCATACATAATTTTGCTTAACATATGTAACAAACTTTCGTATTCTGTGGCGTTTGATGTGATCAAAATAAATTTTACTTAAATTTTTTCAAACCAACAACTAGTATGCTAAACATTAAAATCATAGTATTATCTTAAGAAACATGACATAACTAAACAAAAATAATTATGATCTATCGAACTATGTATATTTAAATGGTTTATCAAACTATATATATTTAAAGCTAATTAAATTTATATTCCAATAAGTTAAAATAATACATGTTAAAATATGGATATTTTTAATATATGTCATCTTTATTCCTACTTATAAAAACATTAAGTATTTTGAGTAAATAATAATGAAAGGTGCAAAAGAGTTTCTTCCAAAACGTTTTCTTGGGTATATATAAGAATTTCTCAATAACGGGTACATATGTTATAGGTATATTTTAAATTTAAATGTGAATCAATATGTAATTTTGAAAGAAATTGAAATTTAGTACACATAATTTTGAAATAAATTTTTCAGAACTGGTACAAAAATATTCTTTATTTAAATATAAAAGCAAAAGTATCAATAAAATATTTCACATTAATTTAAGCTATCTTACAACAATTAAAAATATTTAGCTTAGGTTGGAAAACACACTCTTCAAACTTAAGCAAAATACGCAGTATTTTATTTTTCGTAGAGTATAGGTATTTGTAATGGCAATTCATGATACAGAATTGGAATACATAGAAAATGGGAATCCCAAGAGGACAATATGAATATATTGAAATAGGGACCTAAAGCAAAAAAAGAAAATCTTCAGAATCAATGGAGGACTTTGAGGAAAATTCTGTGATAAAGAAAGATTTGTAGAAGAATTCACATTTAAATCAAAATCGGAAACCTACTGATATCAAAAAAGTATTTCTTGCATTTTATGAAAACATTTTGCATAAATATTACTAAACAAATATGGTTGATTTATAAATTTGGTTACGAGATAAGAAAAAAAACAAAATACAATTCCACTTCATTTTTTTTAAAAAAGCAGTATAAAATACGACATTTTAAAAATTTGACTTTCTTAAAAATAAAATTGCTGATTATATGGAAACTTAATTTATTTTTAAAGATTTTTATTTTTGAAATATTTTAAAATCTTCACCAGTAGCTTTTTCCTTTAATAAACAGAACATTATACTACTAATATTTATTATAAATACCCATTACATAAAAATGATAATTAATTATTAATATATTATTCCCGTAGGTGATTTTATAAAATATTATTTTTATTCCAAAAACATTTGAAATTTTATTTATTTGAATAAAATTACTTTTTGTTTATTTTATTTCAATACAAAATTTGTATTATGATTTCCTTATGATGACAGGTAATTAATTTGCAGAGTAACGACGCAACAACAGGGCGCCCGCATTTGCTTTTAGATTATTTAGTATACAGAATCCATCATTATAGAACTTAAGGAAAATTAACTTATGCATTATAAGAACTTTGGCTTATAAGAATCAATCACTAAGGACTTCAAAATGCATAAGATAACTTGTCATACTTAATTGTTCAAAAGTTTTGAAATTTTTGTTGACATAAAATTGTATATTTGAATCTGAAGGTATTTTTGTACACTTAAGTTGAAGTTTATTGCTGAATAAATTTAAATACAAAAAAAGTTGAAACCGCATGAATTCATGAGATCAGGAAATTCTACTCAAAAAGGAAAATATATTTCCCGTTGGTGTAAATTATTTGCATACATTATATTTATTTTCATTAAAAGGAAAACAATTGCAACGCTATGTCTAAGTAATTTTATAAAAAATAAGCTTAGCTAAACATTTTAATTTTTCATTATATTCTTACACATTTACTAAACTAATTTCGGGAAATAGTTTTAGTTAATTTTATTTACTTCCAAAAAACATTTTAGGTAAATTATTAAGAGTAATACTAAATTAATTTTACAATATTTGTTAATTACTCAATTAGTTTTACAATATTTGTTTAAGTTTCATCAATAAATTTGTATATTTAAACACATAAAATATACACACACATATGAGTATGCATAAATATCTCAAATAATGATTTCAATGTAATTAACTAAATGAAAATGAAAAATATGGATACATATGATTTGATGTATATCATAAGATTAGTTAATTTTTTTCCTTATTTGATCTTTTCTAATGTTCCATATAATTTCTCGAATTTAGATGTTTTGAATAATTCGGAAACGTTTTTGATTTCCTTTTCCCAAAAGAATTTAACCATTTAAAATAAATTAAATTATTTTATAGTCGTTTGAAACAAATATTCAAGACGTATATAATAAAATAAATAAAATTACATTTTGCTATTTGAATTCGCAAAATTAAATGAGTAATTTTATTTTATAATATTTGAATATTTAAATTAAGTTTTTTATTTATGTTACTTTAGTAAATTAATAAGAATTATTATATATTAAATTACAAAAATTATTCCTCATTTACATTCAAGTTCACCATGTACACATCGTTAAAAACATTATCCTTAATTGAAGACATACTTAAATTTTATTAAAAATTTTAAATATACATCTCAAGATTATTTATACTTTGAAGTATAGTTTTTGAATTCAAATCTCAACAAATGAAGTTTTGGGTGGATATTTCATGTAAATTTCACTGATCAAAAAATTACATCTGTGTCAAAAAAATTATGATTTTACCTTCAATCAGATTTTGGAAGAACGATTAAACGACAATGCTTATCAGTGAGTACCAAAAACATAAAACATCATATCTTAATCTAATAAAACATTAAATTTTTAAATTAAAAATTTGGAATGCAATTTAAAAAAAAACATTTAATTTAACTATTTACCTATTTATTCTAAATATATGAATACATTTTTGAAAATTTATGAAAACAAATTAGTCTTGAGAATGAGAAATAAAAGGAAATAAATGTCAGTTTGAATGAATTATTTTTAACACAATATAAAACTAACTGCATTTAATAAGCATGTATATACAAAAGTAAATTGATTAATTTACAGTATTAATGAGGTCGAATACAACAAAATACTCAATATTGCTTCCATCTTTCTTATAATTTCCACAATATAATTACTACGCCAAATATTGTAATTATATTAGTGTAGAAACATAATTATAAGTTTATTTCTTTACGTTCAACAACATACACCGGTAAATAACCATAGATGGAAATATTTTAAACAGTTCTCCTTAAATCTGCAAATAAATCGTGAAACAAATATCTACCAAAATCTCATTTATAAAGTTATGCGAAATAAAAATGAATTATATAAATTAATAACTCTTAATACATGCAAATATTATTGTATATTTAAATATTATATCTATTAATAATGGTGTTCTCTAATTTACAAACAAGAAAATTTATGAACAACTTAAGATATCAAACTTCATTTGTAACTATATAAAAATATTAATACTGAAAATAAAGAAGGATAAATAAAGTTACAGTCTTAAAAAGCTAAATATTTTGCAGTCATTAATATAATTGCTTATTACAAAGGATATATTTCATTCCACTAAAAATTAATATTATGAGTACTAATTGATCCAAATGATATGAAAATTAATTATTAATTCTAGAATTTCTCCACTTTAAATTTTGAAACGTATCAGGACTTATTTTTTTCATATTTTCTTTTCCAATGTCATAAAACTGTTGATTTATTTTAATGATATATTCAATTCTTTATTTAATTTTATGGTTTTATATACAGCTTATGCTATGCTAATTATTCAAATTTATCATGCATTTAAATAGTAGCTGTTGTGTTAGTATTTAAATACATGAAAAATTTGCAATAGAAGCACATTTTTGGAAATAGTTAACTAATATAGATAACTCATTTTTACCTTCCAAATATTTATAGTTTGTTTCAGAAAGTATTTTTAAAATCACATTGGTTTCATGTAAAGTTTTATATAACTTTATAGTCTTTGCAAATATTTTCATTTTTGGAAACAGTTTTCAGAAATATCATATTATGTTCTAAAAACGGAAGAATTTTAAAAACAAAAATATGAGAATAAATTTAAATTTTCATGTAAGTTGATTTTTGAATTTAAAATGAAGTAGATTTTGAGAAGTGAATTTATTGATCAAAAATTTGAAAACAAAAAAAATCAAGACTGTTAAAGTTATTTCATTTCCGAATTTTATATTTATGATATCTGAAAATATCAGTTAAGATCATCATTAATTTCTAATGAATTTAAAAGATTCTTTTATAAATGTATTAGAATATTTCCAGTATACACATATTTATATTAACTTTCTATAATATCTAGAATATAATTTGCAAATTGAATACAGATCATTCTATTTTATTTGCTATCGAATAATACCAGTGAAACTTTTTATTAACTTTCAATAATACCTGGAAAACAATTTGCAAATCAGTTTCATGCTAAATCGTACATTATTTAACTATAAGTTAATAACATAAAACTTTTTAATATATTTGACGATTTCTCTCATTTTATATTTTGACTTAAAAATCAATATTTATTACGTATAAATTAATAAATAGCAAAACTAGAGCAGCATAAACATTTATCAAATTAAAAATCTGGAAATTTATCTGAATTGGAAATTTTTAAATATAATTTATATCCATGTAATCAAAGATTATGTTGAATGAAATATGTTTTCCAAAATATTAACGAAAATGTTATTTATAATATCATGCTAGAAACATCTATGTATGTACTTTAATCTTTGCTTCATGTTATATTTGAAATACTTTTGACACATTATTTTTTTGCTGCAAAGATATTTTTGCGAATTAAAACTCAAGAATGATTGGCATGAAAACTACAACTGTCTACGGCTGAAGGGATGGTGCAATTATTTTTTTACAGTCACTTTATGAGTTACAAATACAAATGTACCCAGTAACTTTCATATATTGATATAATGTAAAGTAACAAAACTCAAATATCACTGATTAAATAGTTATGTATAAATTGTATTATAGTTTCATTTAAATCATAAATTTTATTATTGTAATAATATCTTTAATAAAGACGATTATCCCAAGGACATCATAAGTAAATTCCTCTATAAATGTTACTGCATCGAATCTTCAAAATTAATTTGCTTTCCAAAATACTGTTGTACATTATGCTCAAATATATTCATACATTTTAACATACGTTAATGCTTATTTTATTGGTTTCAAAAAAATTAATTCATTGTGATTTTTTAAAAAAATATATTCAAGGCAAAGATGTAATTTTAATATGCAATATGATATTTATATTAATATAAACATTTCTTATAAATTATAAATGAAAAAAATTAACATTTGTTTTGTCAAATAGTCGCAAGCTAACTTATTATACAATTAAGATTGTATTTTAAATAATATATGATATTTATATTAATATTAACATTTCTTATAAATTATAAATAAAAATTTTAACATTTATCGTGTCAAAAAAATTACTAAGATTCTTATTGTACAACTAAGATTATCTTATTTAAAAATAATAATATGCTTTCTATTTCATACTTATTGAAGTTTTCTGTTATATAGCTCTTGGGATTTTAATATTTCCGGTAAATTTTGAAGACATATTTAAAAAAATAATAATTTTTTTTGTAATATATGAAACATGTAATGTAATATTTTGCAACATTATACTCAAAATTTCTTTTATATGAGAAACAAATCCAAGAAGCAAAAATAAAAATAAAAACATTTTTCTTCTTAATCAAACCATCTACAAAGATTAATTTTATATTAAATACCTTTTTTATACACTTTTAAATGAATATTTATTTATACTTACATTTAGGAATACACAAATGAGTTTAAAAACTGATATTCGTTATAATTAAATAAAAAATATCACTATCATTACCAACTTTCTCAATATTAGAATTTGATTATACTTTTCAATTTCTTCATTGTGATAATTATTTTGTCATTATTATTCGTCTCCTATTTACTCGTATATCCTTTCTGTTAGATTACCAGTCCAGTAATCAAAACTGAGAATTAAGTGCAATTTCATAAATATTATTAATTTAAACATCTTTGGACAAAATTATGTCTTTTATTAATATTAAATTGTGTCCTATGTTTCTAATTTATAATAGTCCTATTTTTATCCCTTTTGTTAAATCATTAGCAGCCCAATAGGAAAAACTGAAAATTCTGTACAATTTCACAGATATTATTAAGTTGAATATCTATGAGCACAATTGTGTCCCTTATTGAATAATTTCTCTTGAGATCATTTAGAATGCGTTATTCAATTTACCAACAGATTAATTATGTAGTTGATTTTAATCCTTCAGAGATATATCGGCTGCTAGATCAGATCCATAACACCATGAACCCTAGCGAAGTTGAGCACCAGCAGAGGACTTGCGTAAACATCCGCCAGAGGGAGCCCCAAACAGTCCAGGATGTGATCAGAGAAGCCGGCTTAAAATTACATTTTGTGTACAATGAAAAAACCTTGCTCCAAGATTCTAATATCATGAGTTTTGGAAGCCCACAAATAAATCTTCAGATGGACGTTTGATCATGTCTATTACCCTCGAATTTCAACCCACCCCCAAGATTTTCTACCACATATTAATTATACACTATTTATTGAACCATATGTTATTTAAAAATATTATACTTTTCTAAAAATGACAGTTTTTATTAAAACATGAAAATGAATATAAGTTTTAACAATGAAGTATCATATTTAATGAATGAAGTTTGCTATTACATATTGTAACTATTGTTGATTTGTATGTTATTGATACTTTGGAACTCCTTACTTAATTTGTACTTTGAAATTCATTATAGCTTATAAAACATTTTATGATTTAATGAAACAAATATAACTTGAAATTTTAAATACTTTTGTCTTTTATAAAATTTTTTATATTATTTAATTTATCATACAAGTTTAAAAAAACTATTACAAATGGTTAAAATAATGTTCAAAGTTGTAAATTTCAAATGTCTGAATTTTCTTACAACTGCGATAATTTTATATTTACTTCGGATGATTTAATGTTTTCATTCTGAACAATATGCTGAAATTTTTATAGCTTGAATTCCATGATTTTATATAGCAAAACATAAAAACCCCAAAATTATAGGAATATAATATTTTTTTAATATTTATATAAAACCCAAAGAACCATGACACACATTACCAGCAATACAAATAACTTCATCAAAGAACAACATTGCTTTTGAATATTTTATTCCAACTTTATTTATAAGGAAAACACAAAATGTAAATATTTATATAATATTTATAGTGGTAAATATTTATATAATATTTATACATATCAATTATTTTAATAAATGCAATGATATGAATACAGTATTTAACTTATAACAGTGTTTAAGTATGATGATTATGTGTAAGTATACTTATTCAATGAAGTTAAAAATTTAATTTCTTAAGTATAGAAACAAATTAATTTTTCTAATTTAGTCTTCAGTTCAATTTATTGAAACATATTTGTACACTGTCATAAACGTAAATTTAATATTTATAACGGTAATCTTATTTAACTTTTTGTTATGTAAGTTTATTCTGGAAATATGAACATTGATGTATTAGTATTATGATATAATGCTAGAATTATTACGAACTACGTTAGTATTATAACAAATTATATATTGAATCAAAATGTTTCTAAATTTTATATTTTTTCAAATTTTTTTGCATCATTTGAAGAAAAATAAGCTACAAAAAATTGTTTTTGCTCTTATTACCGAGAATTACAGATATTTATATCATGATTATATGTAGAATGCTTTTATCATTTTTTTATTATTATTAATTTTGAACAACATATCTTATATACGGAAAATTATTTATTTTTTATGGTAGATTAATTTTATTAATATATAATTTTACATAATTACAAAATGATACAATAACTCAGTAACGAATTAAATATAGTTTCACTCTCATGTGTATATTATAATGACAGTTCTCCAAATAGGAACGTTAATGAATTTAGAAATGATTATTCATTATCAGCAATGATTAGTTATGGTTACATACTGTTAATACAATAGCAGGGAAATATATGATTAATACATCATTTAACAGTCATTAAATTCTAGAGCTTTAATAAATGCTTATAATTTCTATCCATTTTCACTTGCTGTATAATTATTCACGGAGAACAGTATTGTAATACATGTGTAGTCGTCTATTTTATACAAATATTTTTTTGATTAAAAAGTTTTAGAAATCATTTTCTTTTGAATTTAAATAAATTTGACAACATTGTTGGCATATCATGTGTAAAGAATATACCGTATTCACTTATGTGTGCTAAGTGAATATGGTATATTCTTTCGCTAAAATATACTGTATTCATTTCTACTTTCTTTTTTGCATTTGTAATAAAGCGTAATACATAAAAATTTACTAGCAATGAGTGAAGCATAATTTATAAAATTTACTAACAATGTGTGTAGCGATGTTATGTAATTAATAGTAAATGAAATATCCAGTAAATGTCATAAAAAGTAACATAAATTTTAATATATTCACATCAATCAGATATAATCCATTAGAAAATAATTGCTCATCAACATTATTTAAAAATTAAAATTACCTAAGGAATCTTATTATCATTAGGCAATGAGACTCAATAACTAGAAAAGAAAATGGCTGAAAAGCAAAATCATTACTAATTGAACACATTCTAAAAAATTTCGTATATATATAAAATAAAAAAATTTCCTTCTTAAGACTTTAATTTTGCTTGTGAAATTTGATTGCAAAATGTTTCTACGTCTTATGGTACTATTTACTATATATATATATATATATATATATATATATATATATATATATATATATATATATATATATATATATATATATATACTAAATCTCTCCACAATCTCGAACAGCTCGTGATTTCCGAAGTATTTCAAAGCATGCCTTATGTGTGTTGATGCCTTATGTTTACTCCTTCATTTGCATTGTAGTCTCTTCTCCCTCTTCAATCACTATTTGGAAATACTCACTGATATATTGGAAATTAAACTGGCATTTAATCAATGAAGTGAGGAATTGATCGGCAATATAGGGACTGCTTTACCTTGCGCACACACAGAGTAATGCAGCATAATATTCTATATTTTAGCAATATGTTTGTGTTGACAATTATGTAAATTTGAATTAAAGTTAGGTCCATCATTTTAATAAGTTATAAAAAAACATGATATTTATTTGTTGTAATTTGAAAAAAGATTTTTCTTAATGTCACACTTAAAATTTACTACAAATATACTTTTTCAGCAATTTAAAATAATTATAATATATATAATGTAAACATGATTATAATTTACATGAGAAAATTATACTTAGAATAGTGGGAGAAAATAAATTAAATGAAATTTCATGGATGCATTTGGAGCTTTCGTATAAAAGTGTTGTCTCATAATACACATTTATAAGAATCAGTTAAACTTGCTGGAGTGTATTTTTCTCTTTATATAAAGATAAAAATTTCTAAATTTAGTTTTATGAAAAGTAAAAGAAAATCATCTTGTAAAATCAAAATATCTGTTACTTGAGCATATACTTGAAATACAAAAAAGCACAATTTATTCTACCAACAATGCTCAGAAATTGCATAACATCATCATGGAACTTCAAAGGAATGAGACTGTAAATGAAATTTACTGCTACAATTTCAAACTGAAATTTGCTGCAAACTTGTTTAAATTTTAACTTGACGTTTATTTGCAAATCATTGTAAACAGATAATAATTTTTGTGTAAAAATTAATAGTTATTAGTGTTTTCCATATTAAAGTAATTTATTGATGTAAGATATGTTTTTCAAATGTTAGTTTTGGGTGATAAATCGTATTTTAACGACATGTAAGTTAATGGCTTGTGAATAATGAGATGTTATAGAAACATAGTTCATTTTAGATATAAGAAGTAAATAATCAACTCATTTAGAGACATTATACAGAATTTGAAAACGTTAATCAAAAACATTAGCATGACAAATTAATAGGCATAATATTTTGAAGAGAATATAATATTTCATTCAAATCTCAAAAATGCATACTTTCGAAATAAAAAATTATGTTGGAATTTTAAATACATATACATTATATATTAGGTTATTTATATTTATTTGATTAAATCGCTTATTCTTATTTTTTTCAAATATTGAGTGATTTAAACTGTTTGTACTGAATTACCTGGGTAATGCTGAAATAGACAATCGTATACAAAATTAAATCTTATCGCAGAATGGGAGAGGATGCATTATCTGGTTTTAAATAAAGATCCTATATCATGTTTGTTATTGTATAATTTGTATTATTTTTAGTCAATTATATTTCATATTTTGGTATTATAATTTACCTGTACATTATGCTAATTTCAGTGCATATATTGAATCCAATTAAAAGTCGTTTTTGACTTATTTAAAATTTAAGTTAATTCTTCAAAATTATTTATTGATAATAAAAATGCTTAGTGCATTCACAGTTTTATTTATTTTTCGATATTATGTTCAATTCTAAAATTATATTTAAGTATTTTGACTATTTATTTCATTTTGGAGATAACATGTAAACTTGTTTGAAGTATGTAAACAGTCTAAAACCCAGAATTGTTTTCAAGTAGCTTAAACTTTTTTTTCATAATTGTATATACAGCTATGTAAGAAAGAAAAGCTAAAATGTTAATTTTGATGTCAATGAATGTCTCAAGCTTATTGTTACGTAAGCATAATAATCCATACATGAATTGTGATAAAACATTTAAGTAAATATTCAATTATCACTAACACTAACATTAAAGTTAAAACATGTAATACAAATTATATATTTCAAAAAAAATATTTCCTTTCGATTTTATTAAAGCAATAATCATTATCATGTACTAAATATAATTTAAAGTGAAAACTTAATTCAAAAAATCATTTTATTTCAAATTGAATTATAAAGTAACATAAAATTAGTTAGTCAGTAAATCAATAAAATAAATCAGTTCCACACTCATTTGTCAACGCTTGAATGTTCAAACAATATAAATAAAAAAGTGATTTTTTCTGTGTTTCATACAACATACATCATAAAAAATATCCATACTAAAATAGAAACAATAATACATAACTTGTTAGTAGTAAAAATTTATTTTAAATAAAAGAAATTTCAGTGTTTTCAAACATTTATTAATAAAGAAATTAAAAATTAAATAAATATAATCTACTAAATAAAATTTTGTAATTAAATCAATTGCATAGGCAAAATTATCTATTTACTATATGCTGATAAATTTGGTGTAAATACAAATTAGAGAATAATACCTTATTGCACACACATTGTTCATGATCAATATTTAGAAGAAATATTCCATGAACTTAAATGATATATATATATATATATATATATATATATATATATATATATATATATATATATATATATATATATATATATATATATATATATATATATATATATATATGTATGTATGTATATATATATATATATATATATATAATATATATATATATATATATATATATATATATATATATATATATATATATATATATAATTTTAAATTTATATATTATTTGCTAACCACAAAATACAGCATCTTTCTTTACATCATGTACTGATTAATTATAGACAGTATCTTTCTGTAGATTTTGTCAGAAGATAAAGTATTTTTCGAAGATAAATATACTTTGAGAATGTTGACCAGATGAAAGATGAAAACACTTGAAATGCTGTAAACACCATCACTCTCTTTATTTGATTTGAGTGGGACAATGTTTGCTTTTGTATGATCAATAGATTTCTTTTTTAACTTCTCGAGTTCTTTCGATGGATGATGGGGAAGAAAATATGAGCAAAATAATGCATTATAAATATCCCGGATAAAATTCTGTGCTCCACCATTTATGTTCGTTAAATTCTATAAAAGTGTATTTTCGAAATTCACAGTTTGAGTATTGCAATGTGAATAATTTATAGAAAAGTATCAGAGACATCAGTTCTCATTTTTAATACGATGAATATATGATGCGACTGAGTTTGTCATTCATAAATGCATCAGATATGTATTACTTTTTTATGTAATACAGTTATCTCATGTAATTCACACAAGTAATGTATTTAAAGCGAAATTTAAACTTATTATTTTATCTATCTCTATATCATGTAGATAGAGGGGATTAGATTGAACTTAAAAGTAATATTTTGGAAGCATAATTCATAAATATTTTTAAAACATAACCCAAAATACAGGATATAGACCACGGATTTATATGTGTTTATGTCAGTATACTTAAAACATATATTAAATTTCAAAGTTAGAATAATTTTTAAACTCTGCTGAGTAGACATTCTATGACATACCCTAAATATTCATAACATATTGTCTAATTTTTTTCTTGCTAAAAGTGATATTGGAATTGCTTTGCATATAATTTCCCTTCATTAAAGTTATATAGACAAAAAAGTGCAATGAGCTTTATAATGACAAATATTTGTAGATATTTTAGTAACTAAATGACATTTTTAGTGAATCTTAATACTACTTAAAAATAGAGTGTTAATTGCAATCATATGATAATTTGCTTCGGTATCATCTATCCAAAATTACTTTAAAAATCTTTAGAAATATTTTTTTAAACATAAAAATATTATAAATAATAACTGCTACTATAACCAAGTGTAAAATAGAAAAAAAGTGATGAATTGACTCCTTCATTTTCTGAAAGTCTTATAAATTATTTCTAAACTCTTTTATGTAAAACAAAAGAAAGGGATAAAATTAAAAATTTAAATTATATATCTAGCTTTGCTCAATGATGCAGTGATGTAGACTTCTGCATTAGGAAATATGTTCTAAACGTCAATTAAACAAAACATTTTGTGATGTCTATTTATGAAATATTTTTCTAAAGGAAAATATTTTATAATTAAACTAGTTTGTACTTAATTTATTTCACTGATCAATTAAATAACTATTACAAATACCATACATAGAACTTTTATAGTGCAGAAACTTTTTTCCTAAATAATTAAACTCGATTTTAATTTAATGTAAATTACTGAAAAGTATTGATTGCAACGTGTATTAGTTTTCTTAAATAAAGATTCTGAATATGAATCGTAGTTCTCTAATTTTAAACATTTAGCTCTTTTTTTAAAACGCAACAAATATTATTTGGAATAAGTTTTGAATAGTAAGTATTTTGAATCACTAATGAATTTGTTTCTTTGATGTTGTATCATTTAAAAATTAAAGAACATTTATATTAAAAGAATTTATAATGAAAAGAAGATAAGAAATATGAGATTTAATCACTGATATCCTTATGTTATATATATGTAATGAGTTATGTTACAATATAATATGTTATATGAGTTTGAGTCAAACAAAAATGAATTTAAAATCAATAAATAGAAAGTTAGAATAACATTACATTTAAATTTGATTTTAAAAAGAAGTATTAAAAGTCTCTTCAAATAAATACATTTATAATAAAATTTTCAATTGCAAAAGAAACAAAATGTATGTCTCTAAGAAACATTTTCTTGCTAAAATATTTGTGTACCCAATTGTAATGTTTTTAAAACAAAATGAGATATTCGTGGAATACTTCTTCTAAGCTTTTTCTGGCTTAATATTAGTTGCAGCGGAATTTATGACTGGATTAATTATTAAAAAATATAATACGCGAAACATTCAATGGGCTACCGTTTGTATGAGTTTTAGATATGAAAAAACCCCACATGTATTTGCATTTGTGTCTATGTACTAGCAGTGCGCGCCAACGAATGGACAGTTGATGACTAAAAGCAAATTGATTGATCTGATGAATCTTGTTTCCAAATGCCTGATGCATAGGAATATAAGAATAAGGAAAAATGAATCTATGAAAATATACTTTTGAAGAAGTACACATAGACACGAATCTGTTCGGTGATATATATGAGCACCTCGAATAATGAAAGACAACAGTCAGCCATACGGGCTTAAGTATTTGGAGCGAAAACACTTGACACCACACTTTTTCAGATATGCCTTTGTGGGGCTCCAAAATCTTTTTTATGGCTATTGGTTAAAGAAATCTTTACCCACTTATGTCAGTAAAATATCTGGAATGCCTTGTAAGTTTTCACTAAATAATGATCTTTACTATCTTCACTTCATGAATTGCTTTGAGAAGGTCATTGCGTTAATTTATAATCCAATATATTTGAATGCATAAATTGATTTCTTATAACCTCAAATTCCAGCATGTTTGTGAATTCGTGGGGTCGTTTAAAGATAGATAAATGTATAGGATTTTTTTCTGGCTTTGAATGTATTGTATTTATTTGGCCAATTCAAATAGCTCAAATTATAAAGTATGAAATATATAATATGAATATGAATTTCTATAGAATTTTTTTTCATCTTCAGATCGGAAAAATAAATCAATTGAATTTTATAAGGAAGAAAGCAATAGTTTTCATATTATTTAAAATTATTTAAAAGTGTAGTTTCTCAAACTTCTGCGCAAAAAAATAATTTTCATTAAAAATGAAATCAATAGTCATTAACATGCTGCATGACTTGGAATAATATTGTTTAAGTAAAATTTATAAATTTTTGTTAATATGCTCAATCAAGATTTCCTTAGTCAAATAAATTATTTTTCAGATTCTGTTTACATAATTTGTAAAATTGATACATTATTTTGTTTTTTTTTATTATATTACTATCATTTCTATTCTGTGTCATAACGATCCTTTGAGGTATTATAGAGAATTAAAGCTATTTTGCACTAATGTGGAAAACAGATCGCTGCTAGTATTTTAATTTATTAATATAATTTTACAAAATATCAAGAGATAAATAATTTATCAAATTATAATTTTGCAACCTTTATTTTCAACAACTCTCAAATTACTTTATAATTAATGTTGTACCCATTACGTTATCTCAATTGCTTTTAAAAATCATACATTGATTTGTTAACTTGCTATTATGCGGTGCTTTAAATAGGCATAATTTCACAAAACACAATATTTTTTAATCATTCTTAGAAACTTCTGTACGGGGATAACTTTCTCCATTCTGAACTACTTAGATACTTATTTTAAATAAATTGTTAAAGAAATGAATTTCTACAAAAAGAATTGTAAAGTAATTTTTAAAGATTTATTGAATAAGACAATAAAATGTGAATTTATTAACAACAAAATGATTGATTTGTGCAATTTTTGTAATTGAGAAAAGTAGAAACTTATTTCACTTAGAAAGTATTTTGAATAAGTGAGGGTTCTGCATTCGATCAATAAAATTGATTTTGTTTTCAGAGAAAAGGAAAAAGGATATTCATAACCTAAATAATTCATTTTTATCTGCATCATTTTATGAGGCAAACAGCCGTTACTTTCTGTAAAGCAGTTCTTATAACATTACTAAGATTTTGCTTAAAAAAGATTATTACACAATATTGCATGAAATACTTTATAGTTCTTATTTTATGCAAAAGAAATTTAGATACAAAGTCTTAATAATTTCCAATATATGATCCAAAAAATTTATGTCTACAGAATAATAGTTACAAAACGACACCATTATGTAAATCCTTTTAGAAAATTGGTAAATGAATTAAAGGATGAGCCGAAAGATTGTTAATGTAAACTGCCTCAATTGTTAAAGGAAGTACAATATCTTCTTTTAGACAGAGTGTAGGGAATTAAAATTGATTTATAAGTTTATTATTTACAGTACCAAATAGATAAGGTTTTGTCTATTCATTGAAACATGATTTATTTAATTTATATGAAATAAATATTTTTGTTTAAAGTAACAAAAAGTTTTTAACTTCATGAAGTACTATCATTGTAATTTATATTTTTTAAAAACAGAAATTTTTAATTATTTAATATTATCTTACTGGTATATCAAATGCAACATCAAATATTTTTAAGCTTAGATTGTGATTAAAATTCTTCGAATTTGATATTGTAAATTCTTAAAAGAAATATAGTACACTATGTAATAGATAAGGTCTATTCATTGAAACATGATTTATTTAATTCATATGAAATAAATATTTTTTGTTTAAAATAACAAAAAGATTTTAACTTCATAAAGTACTATCATTGAAATTCATATTTTTTAAAAATAGAGATCTTTAATTAATTAGTATTATCTTACTAGTATATCAAATGCAACGTCAAATATTTTTAAGCTTAGATTGTGATTAAAAATTCTTCGCATTTGATGTTGTAAATTCATAAAAGAAATATAGTACACTTTGAAAAACTAGTATTAAACCTCAGTATTAAATGTTAAATTTACACAAATGATATATGATATATTTTTAAGATTACACACTGACCAACTTTGCTAGAACATATGGACTCATGGACCAGATCTAGCTGTTGCTAGATCATGAAAAAGCAGTAACAAGAACAAAAAATTGCACAAATGCGGAAAAATAATCATAGGGATATTGGTACTATAAAAATATAGAAAATTATCTTCCAAAACTAACTATGTTTCTGGTAGTTCTAAGATTTTTGTTATGAATTGGAGACAATTTTTGTCAAACCACATTTAAAGTATTATATGATTCAAGGGCAATTAGTTTTTGAAGTAATTAAAGCAAACAGCAGATAAATTCCTTATTAACAAGACTCTAATTTTCAATATTTAGAACCATCTTTCTATTTTTTCTCACAGTATTATGCAATTGAAACTAATTAATTAAGAGATATGGTTATCTGATTGTAAATAAAAGTTAACTTTTATTTACAATTACTTACTTTAAGTAATTGTAAATAAAAGTTAACTTTTAAAAGTGCTGAAGTAAAATTATTTTGTAATAATACAAAGTTCTTTTTTTATTTAAGAAAATACCTAGAGTCTTTCTACTTTTTTTACGCAGTGTACATAAGCTTTAAAATGAATGGAGTTTCTGGTAGAAGTCTTTATCTATTTCTATCAATTAAAATATATTAATTTATAAAAGTCTTGTATTTCTCGACTAATTACAGTTTACCTTTAATCAATTATTTCTTTGCAACATTAAAGTGACCACAGGATTCTATACTTGGAATTTTAAGAATTTTACAATTTGGTAATTTAAAAATAGGAAAATATTTCAGGTCTCTTTAACTCAAATATCACTGCCAATATTGCAGTACATTATGAATAATATATGAATAAATTTCTAAGCAATTATTGATTATATAATATTGAACATTTTGCTCTCTCTCTCTTTTATAATTTTTTTTATTTAAATTAATTGAAAGGTATGTAATTATGCTTATTACCATAATGCATGTCAAATCCTAACAATATATTATGAAAGATGTTAACTTCCAAGAAAATTAATCTCGAACTTTTAAGAAATTTTGAATATTTTTTATGTAAATTACACTAATTTTACGCGAGTAATGCAATATGATTGAAATTTGAAAAATAAATTGGTGTTAGAACAGTTATAGTGTAAGATAAAAAATTTTATAAATATAAAATCACAAAACTTTATATGATGATTATTAATGATAAATAACTATTTGTTTCTTTCTTATCGAACACAAATATAACCATTTCCAGAAACATGTTACGAAAAGACTGACTTTGAAAATATTATCTGAAACTTTGTAGGGTTTTGGAATGAAAAAAATAGGAAATGGTTTCTAAATTATTTATTTATAAATATTTGGATTCAAGAAATTGTATGCAACAACTAAGAGTATTTTAAATGAAGACACCAAAAAAAGAGACAAAAAAAGTATCATACTCATCCTTAACTGATACTATTACAAATATACTGAAAATGATTAAGAGTACCTCTAACGTTATAAAATTGAAAAGTTAAATTCATTAACGTTATATAAAATAGAGTGGCATTTTTTGCAATAAAATATTTAGAAGATTTTTATTTAAAGTAAAACTGTGTGTATTTCTCTTTTTTTTCTTCTTAACCTTAAATTCGAACAAAGAATATTTTTATTTTCTTCGTAGAAATCAAATAAGTTTTTTTATTTTAAATTTTAAATCAGGATATGTAAAAAAAGAAATTAAAATACTTTGTAACTAAACACCAGTTCTTAAATTAAAAGAAATACTGTAAATTGGATCTTTTTAATAACTTAATCTGAACCTATTTCTTCTTTTATTAAAAATATTGTTTAAACTTTGCTAATCCAATTAAAGGGCTTTATTGATAATATGACATTGTTTTTCTTTATTTAAAAAATGTTTAAATAAATTTAAATGTTAAATTTTTAATGTCTGTATAAAGAAAATTTGTCATATTTCTGGAAGTAACGAGAGACATCGATGGCTGCTCATAGTTTTCACTTTGAGCAGTAACTGAGTAATCTTGATTTATTAATAGATTAACAAAAAGCGTAATAGAGTATAGAGTAACAAAAAGCATAGAAGGAATCACATAATCATAAAAACTTTTTGGAGGAATAAACGAGTTAGAATCTCTGGCTTAAAATTGAAGGAATTGTGTCATCTTCAACATCATAATTCTTAATAGCATGAAACTGATTTTAAATATATTTGTCTGGTTCGAAATGGGTGCAAACTGAATATTGCAAATTCAAATACTCAGCAAGAATGTAATAGTTTTTTATAAATATTGTATGGATATTGTACTGAGTTAACCTAACCTAAATTCTCACTCCATCTCTTAACCTCAATATACAACATATTATATTGAATCAGGTTTTACAGAAAAATGACGCTAGAAAATTTAAATTCACAATAACTGATACATAATATATTTTCATTACAATTATTTGAGAAATAATATTTTGTAAAAAATATTTGTTTCAAGTGACAAAATGCAATTTGTCACGAAATAATTATTTTTTAGACAAGCAAATATGTAAACATTCCAAACAGAATTTGGTTTTTCAGTAATTTCCCAGTCAATTATTTTACTTTTTATATTATAATTGCCATAAAAATATTCATCACTTAATATATAAATGATTATTTGCAAGTTTTAATTCATGTTTGCAACCTACATTTAAATGGCTATATTTAATGACCTATATTAAATGGCTATATTTAATGACCTAATTTTAAATGGCTACATTTAATGAGAAAAACAAAAAATTCCGCACTTTTGTAATTCTCATAAATTTACATTTATTTTGAAAAATTTAATATTTTTAAGTTTTCCAGTGTTTGCATTTATTCATTGCTATCATTCCTTTTTCTTACATTGTTTCTATGTAAAAATAATTTTTTCTATAAATTTATATTATAATTTCTTATAAGAAATCGTGATTAATAAATTATCCGCCGCAATGACGATTTACTCAGATAACTTGCCAACAGTAGAATAACCCACAGATAAAGAAATAAATTCTCAAAATACTAATTGAATTAGGAAATGATAAAATACTTTTTGTTAAAATTGAAATAAAAATATCATGATACAAACATTTTGATTCCTAAAGAAATATGTTTAATAATTTTCAAAATTTCAGAGAAAATGTACATTGATATGCTTATAAAAATGCAAAATTGTAAAACGCGACTGAAAGCTTAGGAAATGAAATACTACAAGAGAGTTGTATTAAAATTAGTTGCTTAGGGTCGTAAAATCACTAAGTTGATAACAAATTTACACAATTAATGCTAGAATAATTAATATTACTTAAATTACAATTTCTTATAATTTGTTGATTAAAAGTAGTAGTTTTGAATTTAAAAAGTTAACCTACTATTATAATTTTCGAAAATACTTTGACTTATATTACAATTAGTTTTCAATTTCGCTCATTGTATAATTTAAGTAACTTTCCAAAAAGTGAATTTATATATATATATATATATATATATATATATATATATATATATATATATATTCTATATATATATATATATATATATATATATATATATATATATATATATATATATATGTATATATATATATATATATATATATATATATATATATATATATATATATATATATATATATATATATATATATATATATATATATATATATATATATATATATATATATATATATATATATATATATATATATATATATATATATATATATATATATATATTTGTAGTGCATATTAGTCCCAATAATTTAATAATTTAATTTACTATACAGTTTAACACAATCTCATTTTTATAAACACGTTCAAAAATTCTTTTCACTGGTAGTTATTCTGTAGATATTATGAATATATATTTTAGCAATTTAATGTCTCCAATTTTTACCACTAGTCAATTAATTTGAGAAAAAATAATATTTCCCCTTTTTAATTTACACCCTTTTTAATGAACGCCCACGCAAAATATTCTTAATTGTTATTATTTAAAACCACTTATTAATTTAAGGCAATTTATTAAATATAAAGTAGCATATACATTTATTTAACCAATTTTGAATTTCTAATATCATTTTAATACATGTTTTACTTTAAATTCTGAGAATAAATTGACATTTGACAAATTAAATTACGGTTTCAGATGTAAAAAAAATGTTTAACAAAAATTGCAAGCTTTCCATAAAAATATAGTAATTCTGTATTTTTAAATTAAATATAATTTTTTCCTACATACAATTGAATACATTTCCAATTAATTAAATAGATACACAATATATAGTTAAATAATAATAACAAATTAAATAATAAGAATTAAAAATCTTACTAATTAAAGAGATACACGAGAAAACTGCTTATTTTCATTAATAAAATTTTTTAATGAAATCCAATATATTAACATTGATTCTGAAATGTGAATGAAAAAGATACGTTTAATCCTCAGTTAGAAAAATCGATGAAAATAATTCCACTTATTTTTTCTGTTTCGGTTATCTATGTTTCATCAAATGGATATCATTCGGGAATTGGCGTAAGAAACGATCGCCAAATGGCGAAAAACAGAAAGCTGCATCATCACGTTTCCTACTGCTTAGCACAGAAACGTCTGACAATGTTTACGTTGCAAGTATAAAACAATCTTTGTAAAATAATCTAAGTTGTATCAGATCAGGTGCTAGACGATAGCCCTCAAGAAACTTTTAATTACTTTTGTGGAACACTTGACGAATCTACTTTAAAAATATAATTTGATTTGGATCTCTCAAGCAAATTAATTTTTTTCACTCTAGAAGTTTAAATCTGAAAAAGAATTTTCTACTAAAATTAATTTTCTGTAGTATTTTTAAAACTTGATTCAAAATATTTCTTCCAGTGGGGTATTAGAGATGGCCTGAAAGTGAAAGTAAGTTGTGTTTTCATTATACCACTGTAAAAATTTAGAAAATTTATTTATATTTCGTTGGTTTTTTTGCATAAATGTTTCATGTAAAAGCTTTCAATATCTTTTAGTTTAAAAAGTTTAATTTAAAATTTTTTTATCAAAATATCTGTGTGAATCTCCTTAATTTTAATAAACCATTATATAACATTTATTATTTTATTCATTTTTCTTAAGTCAGAAATCATTAAAGTATTTTTGTAGCAGAAATAATTAATATTTTTATTTAAACAATTTTGTTAAAACATAATGTATACATTTTAATTTTATAATTTCAATCTTTTGTCACCATATTTTTTACAGAAAATTAATATCACAATTATTTTAAATATAAGTAATATTTTTTCTTATTTTTATGAGACTTTTGGTTCACAAAATGAACTATATCTAATGGACCCACACACATTACATAAACATTGGTGCAAACAATTTAACTTATAAATAAAAAAAATCTTAAATTATTGATAATTGATCAATTTTCATTGAAATTAATTTAATGTGTATTAAAATATTTTTATTGATTTCGCACATATGTGATTATCATTAATTATTTCTTTATTTTACGGAACTTGGAAGTCAGTTTTCACACTAGGCATTAAATTAATTTGAACAAATTATAAGACTAACAGAAAAATGAATTTAATGACTTTAAAACAATTTAAAAACTATTTTTAGATTAAATTCGTAAACCTAAGGAGTATGTCCTTAAAAGAGAATTTAATATTGCAGCTGAATTAAAATACATTTTATAATACATTTTAAGAATCTAATTATTTTCACTGAAAACTTTTAAAATGATGTATATGAAATATGACTATTTTGAATATTGCTGCATTTTACTTTATATAAGTGAAATTAAATAAAAATTCACTGTTTCAAGGGAGAGTCTGTTACATTATCTGATGAAATTTTGTTCACAAAATTATAGATTTTAGGCATTAGCGAGAAAATTTAAAGAATTTATTTCAACATATTTAGTATTTTTTGTATAGATTTATAAAGATTAATTTTAAATGTAGTTTTAATTTTAATATGAATAGTATTTCAAATATTACTTAAAAACATAGATATCTAATATAAATATAAAACTGAGAATTTCTTTGAATTCTTAAAGATTTCTCAAAATGTAATAAATTAACTAAATCATAAAAATGATTTCAAGTAATTAGTTGTTTCTAATCACTATATTTAACAATATATCAGATTTAGATAACCATTAATGTTATTATTTGTATAACCCTTAATGGTAAGATTCAAAATATTGAGCATCGATAAAATGTTAGACACATATTTTTTATAGCCATATACTTCATAAAGTAATGAATATAAATTTTAATTAATAAGATTAATAATCAGATAAATTCCACTTGTTTTATTTCTTTCCTCGATGCACTTTTAAATGTAAGGCATTCATCACGTAAGAATTTCAAGATGGAGCTCAATTTTGTGGTAACATATCACAAACATGTCAGCATTCTTAGAAGATGTTGCGGCTAACGTTCTGATATTTAAACCATCAGCATTCAATATTTTATTTTTGTAAGTAATGTTCTTTATGAATCCTCAAAGGAAAAAGTTTATTGTTATCGCATCAATTTTCTATCGAACAAAACATAAAAATACATATCAAATGTATTCATAATATTTTACTTTAATGTTTTTCAAAAAACCGGAGAAAAAATACAGTTAACACATGCAAGTGATGACGCACAAGAAAAAAGAAATTGTAAAATAAATGATATAGGCAGATGATATTTATAAAAATGATATTCATTTGGAAAGTTTAAACTTTCTATGCCAGCTTTCAATAGCAATGAAAATATATTCATTTTCTTTATATATTCAGTGCATAAATGAAGTACATTTGCTTATATCTTCATTCTTTAATGAGTTAATAAACTTCAAAATGCATTCAATTATTTAATAAGATTTTACTTCTCTGAATTTCTGTCTATTTCAACAAGAAAGTCATAAATTAAATTAAAAAGTAATATATTAAATTTGAAGGAACTAAATATTTTTTTTAAAGTTAACATTCACAAAACTTATAATTTGTTAATGTATAGAGCTCAACCAATTAGTTAAAAATCAGTAATTTTATTTATTTTCATTTTTTTACATTTACAAAATTTGCATTTGATTTGATCATTTTTATTTTCTAATTAGATATATTTAAAAATTTATTGAAATTGCTGAAATTATTTAACTATGCAAATGATAGGCATTTGATCACTAAGCCATTAAGTATTCTTCATCTTGTTTCTTAATACATGAAACAAGAGAATTATAATTTAGTAGTGCAGTGCATTCGTTAATACATATCTAATCCATGGACTGCCCGGATATACGTAAGGGTTAACAGAATTCTATAAGTCCAATTTTTTAAACGTTGGGCATTCAGATAATCATAACTAATCATCAAACAAAGTAACATCACAATTACAGGACGAGAAAAATTTGAAAAAACTGACTTGGATCCAGGAAGACTCTTTCAGATTTTTATCTTAGGTTAATTTGAAAGGTAAAAAACAAATCTATTCTTAAATTATTATTTATTTACGAGTTTAACAGATTAAATATTTGATTAAAGTAATATGTATAATAGATTTTTTTCATTTGCTTGAAAATCACATTTTTTATCTTTTGCGAAGCCATAATGAACAAAAATACTGCTATTGGATCAACTTTAGTATTAAAAATCTTCGTAAATTCGTTCGTAACAGTAAAGTAAAAACTTTACTGTTACAGATAACAAACCAAGCAATTTTACTATTGGATAAAATAATAGTAGAAGAGAAATTATTCTTCAGATCGTTTAACTGTTTCGGAGCATAAATATGGCTCCAATTTCAACATCGAAGTTAGTATTATTTCTTCCCACTGCCTTATAGAATACAAAGTGATTACAATAGGTTCTAGCTGCAATTCCATTCCTTTGCTCAACCATATGTCTGTCAATATAAACATGAATCTAGAAATTATTGGCGAACCTTCTCTCAATAGTTTCGCAACATACGGCTCTGATCCCGACAAAAGATACTTTTTTTTCATTTTTCTCACCAAGTTCAAGATATAAACTGAAACTACCATCTTATTTCTCAAATTTAAATCTTTTGTCGTAATAATCAAGAGGACACACATTAAAATAAATATTACACTAATTTTACTTTCAAAATCTAAGTTTTCTTATATTGGATAACCAATTTGAATGATTAACATATTTTATTATTCTCGATAAATGAAATATACATTATGCAATATAATATTAAGTAATGTTTTTAAAGTAATAAAATTTAACTAGTTTTAAAAAGATTTTATCAAGTTAAATTTTTTTATCAGCTAATATAAAATCAGTCATTTTTAAAAATAATTTGAAACTAAACAAATATGTGAATATTTTTAATTATTTAGCAGATAAAAATGTATTTCTCAATTTTCCTTTCAATAAAGTCTTATGTAATTTGTGGTATTTTTATTTTGTTTATATAATAAACAAATGTATTCCTCTAATTATTTGCAAACATTGTTTTCAAAATTTTGATTTAAAAACTTAAATAATTAAAGGAAATAAGAGAATATAGAGTTTAAGGTTTAATTGATATTTTTTTGGATAATTTTACAATATTTCTGTGCGTTTTATTTAGATATACAATGAAATTTAATTATTAAAAATAAAATAAACTGTCATTAATGTAAAATCTTACTAAACAGATAAAGTCTTTCTGATTCTAATTCAAAATTAAAACAATTAATTAAAGAACTGAAAAGAAAAACACACTGTCAGAAAATCCTAACAATATGACTATGATTACAAAGGGTAGCAAATTCAATGTGAAAAATGTTTACTGATTAGTAGAAGACAAAGCAAATCTTATTTCTTCGAAAATGTAGGTTTAAGCAAAACTACCAATCTTGGCAATTGCATATTCTATCGTAGTGTAAAAGTGTATTCTATTGTGTTGCAATTTGCCTCAACGGTTTACTTTACAAGTAATTATACGATGATTGAATGATTGGTTGACGATACAAGACGACTGAAAAAGAATTCTCTGCGAGAATCAAGCATATTATGTTAATGCAAGATTTACTGTCGTAATTGGACAAGAATGTTAATCATAATTTGAAATATTCGTTTTTCTATAAATTAAAGTATATAGTAGAATGCAGTTTTACTACTAAATAACAGTTGTTAACATTATAAAGTAAACTATACGACAGTCAATAAAATTTTCATAAGTTAATAAAAACTCAGCACAATAAGACTTTTTAATTTTTCTCTTCTTCAGGCATTCACCTCCGTAGGTTCTGTAACTTCTTCTGTCTTGAAACAGCAACCATTCAATCTTATTCCCTCGCTCTTTAGAACCAAATTCCATAAGTACTGCGCAAGTGCAGCACAATTCGTGGAAAAATAATAAAAGGATATATTCTTATGACACAAAAAGAAATCTAAACAGAAAGAAATGGTTAAATTAGTAAATATACGAAAATAGTGGATAAAAAAGAATGGTCCACGAGATTTGGATTGGTGATTGATTGAAAAAATATGTACTCAACATGTATCTCAATTGACAATGATTACAGAATCAGGAATTCAATCTGATGAGTATAAAAGAACTCTTGAACATTGTATGCCTTATTTGTTTGTGAGTTATCCTGTTATAATATAGCTATGACCAGCATCAAATATAAGAAAAAAACCACTGCCAAGATGTCTCTAGACTCAAGTCTAGATCTTCGTGGTAATGAGATAGAAGCATGATTCGCTAATAAAGACAATGTAATTCATTATGTTGTGCACCTCATTCGCTTATCGCAACATTGATGACACAAAAGATTATGTTCTTAGTTAAGAGTAAATGAAACATAGGACGTCCTTCAGACATTGAATTTAATTGCACACAAATGGTACGGGAAACGCTAAAAAAATGTACAGACTCAACTTATTGACCTATAGTTCCTGATGTAGCTGAGTATTAGTTAACATTATTTTAAAAATATTTCTTTCCTCACATGCAATTGTTCAACGAAATAAGGGATTTTTGCATATCGGTTCCCTCCATTGTTAATCAATTACAAATTTGAATCATAGTTGCTTGGTTTCAACTAAGACAACCGACAATTCTTTCAAAGATAATTCCCAATACCTGTATAGGTTACTATTCTTCTTCAGTTGAACTCAGAAAATTCTCGAAAGATGCCTAATGTATTTCTATGAGAAAAAGTTACTTCTTAAAAAATACAAGAAAAAATAATTGCAGTACTACAAATCAGCAATCAACTTTTTCCTTTATACCTCACTTGCAGTTAATTATTACTGTCATTCACGATGTGCAATATTAAACTCTTAATGTTAGAAAAGTCTTCAGGTATCAGATTACTTGATTAATAAATGGGTGTGGATACTTAATCATTAACAGTTGCTTCATTAAGTATTTGACACACCTATAGCTTGTACTCACCAAATTAATGAAATGTAGAAAAATTAGGAGTATTTTATTTTGTAATATATAATAAATATTCTTTTCTCAAAACTAATGGTTAAATAATAAATGATTTACATTCAAAAGTTTATAACTGCAATCTATAGGCATTACGATAAAATGTATACCAGATTATTAATAACTATTTTTAAGCATTTTATTAAAAAAATCATCTATATAAGATGCACATTTTTTAGAGATGGGTTAAAAACTAATGAACACAATATTTCTAACATTATTTTATTTTTGCAATTGATGAATGCATGAACACAACTAGTATAAAAAAAGGAGAAATGAAAATGATATACTTGAATTTTAACCATTATGAAAACATTGTTGAAGTGCATTATTTACTATTGTAATTAATAACTTATTTACTTAGTTATAATAAAATTATCTTGAGAGTCAGAAGAATACAGACATTGAATATCTCAGATTTCAAAACTTATCTCCAATTTAAGTCTGGATTAAAGTTCTTTAAATAATTTTCAATTTGATCGATATAAAAAATTAATAATAAAAAAGCATGAAAAAGTACATTCAAATTAATATTCATTTTACTATCGATAGCTATTTCTCTAAAATAAAGAATTTAATAAGATTTAATTAATAATATTTAACGATTTAAAAAATGAATTTATTTAACGAAAAAAATAACTGCAACTCTAGTATTAAATTATTTAAAATTGAATATTGTAAATTATATCTAGGATATAAATTAGTTACAATATGATAAGTATATTTACGATATAAAAAAATGCATGTGTACTTAAAAAATTAATTTCTGTTTGATTCCCCTATTTAACAATAATAAAAAACAATTCATTTCTATTCATGCATTCAAAAACATACTTAATGTTTGCTTTTATATGTAAGAATAGAGTTGAAACTAAAATATATACATTAAAATATGTATGATATATATTTAAAATAATTTTTTAAATTCCTAGAAAGATCAATTATAATCCTACATGATTTTCCGTTTTTGCAACGGATTTTAATTCGTTGAAGAAAAACGCTTATCATTAAATGTTTCTTTGTTCTCAAACATTTTTAGAATAAATAT
Source organism: Latrodectus hesperus (assembly GCA_037975125.1). Taxonomy (NCBI): domain Eukaryota; kingdom Metazoa; phylum Arthropoda; class Arachnida; order Araneae; family Theridiidae; genus Latrodectus; species Latrodectus hesperus. Next base: position 114,513,141 of record CM075851.1, read on the forward strand.
TCATAAAACATCCAATCTCAGCTATCTACACATAATAAGTATATCAAATATTTTAAACAACATTAGTATTGCATGGATATATCTATGAAGTATTCTTATTGTAGGTATTATAAAAATAATAGTTTATATATATATATATATATATATATATATATATATATATATATATATATATATATATATATATATATATATATATATATATGTATACTTTTAAGAAATACAAGTTATATCTATAATACTTTATTTTAATGTTTTAACTTAGAAGAAAGGATTAAAAGTAATCTTTATTTCATTTGTCTAAAATGGTTTTTCATTTAAATCTTAAAATATGATGCTTTAAATATGATGCAAACAAACAAATAAAATATAATTATGAAAATCCATAATTGCTTTACTATCTTATTTATTTTATCACGAAAGTGTCATGAAAAATTTCTCTATTTTTCTCCTATATTTAATTGACTTCAATAAAAACAAACATTTAAGTGCCATTTTACTACCTTATATGAAAACTTTTTTTCTATTTTTAGTTATCGTCGTGATCGTAAAATTATTTTCCTCAAAAGAATAGAATAATGTGTCGTCCTTTATTCTGTGATTTTCAGTGTTATATTTATATGTTTTAAATGTATAAAATAAACTTTGCGAAAGCATATTATTTGAAGTTAGAGTTTTTGTTGCAAAATCTTGACATTTCATAAATATAGATATCATAAATTCGGATCCATTTATAGTATTTACTGGTACTTGCTTCTGTAAAATTCTTATATGATAAATGAACTAAAAATTATAGTAAATTTTTACGACTAATTTCATGCGCTTATAAATGAAAGATGACTAAATTATAACGCTTAAAATATTAGAAAAACATTTGTGATACATACATATATATATATTATAGAACTGTAACATATACTTACAAATTTACTTTTTAAATATTAAACTTGCGAAAATTGTATAGAAGCTTACTAAGTAATGATATCTATAATTATCTTAATTTTTTATTGCAAATTTAGGAAACTATTGTTTTATATTTTAATATCAAAAAAAACTTTGAAATAAAAATTTAGATATACATTATAGCAAGAAATTCATAAACTCTAAGAGATCAAATCGTAGAGATTTTTATACAATTAAGAAAAATATAATAAGTATTCATTGTTATTAAATTGCTTTTAAAATATCATGCAAAGATAGTAATTGTTTGCTATCATCATACAGCAGGAATTATTAACTGTATATATATATATATATATATATATATATATATATATATATATATATATATATATATATATATATATATATATATATATATATAATCAAAAATGGAAATACAAATTTTATTATACTTGGTTTAACAGCTAAAGCTAATATCAAACTATATGTCTTGAATGGTATATATATTTTAACCTGAAGATCATAATATAATTTAAGTAATTATTATTTACCTTAAATGCTGGTAAAAAAGGCCGTAAAATTCATTTGTAAATAAATGATTGCCACAAAAAGATATACAATACATAGACCACACTCTCTATATCATATTAAAAGCATTAAGGACAACATAAAAATTGAAACAAGAAAAAATGTATTGCAAAATTTTAGATTCTTATGTAAGACTTATATTTTTCTGTAATTTGTAGTATTTCAAATATTTTTTGCTTAAATTTCAAATATAGTTTTTGACTAAGATCAATGCATGCGTTGGTATTTAATTTATATTCTTTACTGAAGTTATAAGATGTATTATTTGCATAAACTGCTCTTTTAAATCATCATATACGTTCTCTACTGGGTTGAGGACCACAGATTTAAATGTAAATTGCAAAGTATCATCATTGTTGACTTGAAACACTTTTTTGTATTGTTATTCATATGGATAGATTCATTTTCTTGATGATAACTTTTTCATGTTTTTAAGCAAGAAATTCAATATTTGGTAAATGATGATGTACTAAAATATTTTGCAGTATTTACCAATTTAAATTATTTGGATTGTAGGTATACATTTTTAAAAAAGCAACCTTAGAGCTTACAGAATCTTACCTCTGATTGGCACTGTTGGCATTTAATTACTTACCTTAAATCAAGGCATTAATACTTCTATCAATATGGTTTACCAGTACTCAAATTTTTGGTTTGTAAAAATCATTTCTATCTCTTGGCTGATGCAGATCGTGACATTTTGGTGGAAGTTCAATTACTTTATTTGGGTCTTACTAGAACTATAATGTTAAATTTTTTCATATAAATATCACTTACAGATTGTTTCTTTGATCTACTTTTTTTGTCGCATATATATCGTTATTGTTTCTTTTGAATAAATGCTTAGAAAATTTTTGGTAATCAGATACATGCATCGTATATGAGTGAAAGTATAAAGAATTTGAACGGAAGGTTGAACAATGGGCATTAACAGAAAAAATGTAATGTTTTCTGTATAAAATACTATTTGTGTGAATGAAAAAATGATGAAGATGTGTAGTGTATACAGTATTCATAGTATGGCTCTAGATAATTGGCCAGCATGATGTTTTCGAATGCAGTATGTTAGTAAGAGTTCAACAAGATGCTATCATACAAAATGTGTACATGCGTAATTTGTACATAAAACTAGAATTATCAAAAAACATGATGCCATGATAATCTGAAAGTTCGTTATTGAACACATCATTCAAAACATTTCTATCAGGGATATAATGATAAGAACAACCAAAAGCATGTCCTCCAAAATGATAATCCATTCTACTGCTTGTGTCGACCTGTGCGAGCAGACAGTTATTCATCATAAGACAATATTTTTGACACAGCATTCATGATGCGTCTAAAAGACGCATTAATGTGCCATATTAATATTATAAATGTTCTTTCCGTTCTTAATAAAATATCAATGAAATTCAGAGAGGTATTCCGTATAACCAGGCAGAATCTTTCCGATTCCATGATCAACGACAGTTAGGGCCAAGCAAGTCCATGCTAGGAGCATAATGGCAATACAATAAACCATAGTTCTATATGGCTACAATTTAATTGTCATAATAATCTCGAAATGGCTGAAAACATTTCCCCTTTCAACAAGAGGTATCTCTGAGCAGCATTTCAGGGAACAACAATATACTCAAATATTATTTGCGTACGGTAATTTTTCCCCTTAATAATTATAGATCTCTCTGCCATAGCTCATTTGATAGGAATTATCCTTTGAAAATATTTTTTTAAATCATTTGCATATAATAATCTTACTGTCTTATAAATTTCACAAGTTGACAAAACATTTCCACCAAGAAGGTAACACAATCTGTAACGTTTCTGACATCCAAGTCTAGTTTGATTTAATGGCTAACCCGATAAGGTCAGTTTTATCCACCAGAGTAATTCCCCAAAGTAATAACAAATTTAATCATTTTGTCTATATGCCATATTGTTTCCGTACAATAAATATCTTAATTATGTTATTAATTTGCTTTTCTTTAGGGTGTTAAAACATATTGTTTCCGTACAATAAATATCTTAACTGTGTTATTAATTTGCTTTTCTTTAGGGTGTTGCAATGGCCAGAAATGTGTATACATATTTCTATACAAGTTGTGTTTAATTGAATAATAAAAAGAGTTTAGCAATAATAAGAATTTAACAATAAATTATTATTTTTGTAACGAAACTTCACACAGAAAAGTTAATTTAACAGTCAGAGAATTATTAACAATCATTAATGAATATCTTTTGAAATGTATAATAGTGTAGCTGAAAAAAATGTACAATACTTTAAGCGAACTCATCATGTAAAGTCAGCCAGAGGCAACTATTAAATTACTTATTTGCTTTTATTTCTTTATAAATACTATAACTTTTAAATGCAAGATTTATTTTATTTGCTTAAGCAATACTCATCAATTCTTTTTACAAAATTTACTCTTAAATAAATATTTCACCAGTAAGTTGATTTAAAACTACTTTTCCCACTTAACGATCATTTTATACCTTAAAAAGCATTTAGCGTGATAGGAACAATTACCGATAAAATGGAAACTACCTCTACAAGAACTGTTTTAGATTTCTAATTTCATGCGTAAAATCAATTACCTTAAGCCGGTAGCCCTTAAGGAATAAAAAGGGGACATTTTAACTTCATATTGAGCTGTATTTCTGCGACATATACAGAAGACTTCATTTACCTTTAACATACATTAAAGGAGAATTGTTTAATATATTTTGGACAAATTCTATAAAGTATAATTTTGTACTATAATTCATTAAAAATATATGATATTTTTTCTTCAAAATTCAATATTTATCTACAGACTTTATATAAAAATTTAAAAATAAAAATAAAGTTATAATAATTAACAAAAAATTAGCTTTTTGTAATAAGAAATGTTTCAGAAATTATTTAAATGAAAAGAAAATATTGAAAAATTCTCTTTCATTTATAACTCTTCAAAATATGATTTCTTTTAGTAGAAGTTGTTTTTAAAATAACATTCTGAAATTCATTTAATATTCTGAAGTCCTTAAATAATAATCATGAATGTATTGCAAAATGTGCATGAATTATAATTTAGTAACCCATGAGATAAAAACATTTGTGAAGGTAATAAAAAAATTTGTATAGAAGATAAAAACATATTTCTATCGCTTATTAGAAATGAAACGTTTCTAATAAACGATAGAAATAAGCTTTTACATATAGATAGAAAAAAACGATAGAAAAATATTTTTCTAGAAAGGAAGATGTTGAGCATTTACTTAATCCATGGCCTTGTATACATGATATATCTCATTTATTGTTATAGATTTCAATAAGAAGTGAACACCAAAATTTTCTTAACCACAGAGGGTAATTTGTCAAAAAATAATGAAGAGAAATATGTTAGATGTCGAAATTGTTCATTTATTGCTTTATTATAATGAAACTGTAAGTTATATTATAATGAAAAATACGTTACTGGAAAATCTAGGAGTAAGTCAATATGCCTCCAAAGAGCAAAGTGATGTTTTATTAACCTGAATATATACTACCATAAATTCCAGAAGAATGTACGAATTTATTATAAAACTTCACTCTAAACATGACTTGCACAAAAACTAAAATTGCTTAGAAACACCACATTTTTTGTAATCACCATTCTAAATTATATTAACACGTATGTCACTAATGCAAAATCTTGAACTTTGTCATGATAAATAGAGTACACTTTGAAAAGAAAATCAAAATGCAGCTTAAAAATAAATTTTATATTATCAATATTTTCATTTGAGAAATTTTAACATTGTATTTACCTTTGAATAGGGGTGTATACTCGTAACATTCTTTCTGTGTCTTTATAAATTCCGCAATAATAAAATTTCAGATTAAATGGAGAATATTTTCTTAAATAATACTCTTACCATATTTTCTTTAATTTTCAAACAAAACAAATTAGTGGATTATAATACTTAAATAAAAAATATATAACTACGAAAAGATGCATACCCTTTAAAATATAATTTTTCGAAATTTGAATACAAGTGATTTTAACATATCTTGAGCAAAATGTAATCTTAACAAACCAATTTTACCAAATCACAGTTATTTTCTCCGGTAATCTATTTATCTTAGAATATTTATATTTTGATATTTTATTGACTAAATATTTATTTATATTCTATAATTTATATTTCTTTTATAAATTACAAGAAATTGTATTCATTTTTAAGTGCAAGTAAACATTACATTGGAAGAAATGGTATGCTACTAAACATTTAAAATAATCCCATAAATATCTTTTTTTACTATATTTTATAAACTATTTTAAATACTGTTTTAAAAGTAGCTAGTATCTGAAAAAATCCCAAAAAATTATTGTTCAAATGAGTTAAGAATATCTGAGATTATTTTTTTGTAAAAACGGTATGAAGTTCTAATTCTAAACATATTGAAGAAATTCATCTTAAATTGGATTTTTTCTTAAATTTAAAAGAAAAGTATGAATTTTACACAACAACAAAAAATAGTAATAAAATTATCATGAACTTAAAAAAAACTATACATTATGACAAGAACTAAAATCAATTTAATTTTAAAGCACTTTTAAAAAGTATTTTATTTATTTTATGAAGAAGATAAATACTTTGATATGAAAACTTGCTTACCGCGATATTTGTTTAATCTTACTTATGATTAAAGACATTAATACTAATGTTAAAATTTCAGAACTTTAACTGCAATAAACCTTTTTTTTTTTACAATTGAGAAATAATATTGTTTTTGTCATTTCCTCAGTAAAGGTAAACTTTTTCTTAAAAAGAATGTTTTTTTATTATTATTAATCATAACATTTTGCATAAAACACAATTGACATCTAGAAAAGTCAAGTTTTCAATTAAATTGTTTTTCTTTGGGGAAAAAAACCTTGTTAATTGTTGACAATTCATATTACATAAAACATTTTGGACAACATTTTGGCTTTTATTTAGTAATTTTTGAAAAATTAATTCTATAAAAATTTACTCTGAAAAAACCTAAATTAAACACAACTTTCTTTATAAGATTATTATAAATGACAGTTATTATTTTATGTATATAATTCTATCTAAAAAGTTTATTTGAGTTAAATTATCAAGACATAAAAATGAGAAATGTTAATGTACAAAGAGAAGATATATGAGCTATATTTTTATGGATCCTATTTAGGATCAATATTTCATTCCGCCTTGTAAATTAATTTGCATTTTTCCTGCATATACAATTTATATGTATACATACCGATTATCTTTTTTATGTGTATAGTAAGAAATCAATGTATTTCTGTGTTTTCGCACTCCAAAGAAAGCAATAGGGAAAATATCAGCATAGAATATTTCTTCTCTTATTCCTGTTGTTAACAATAAATTCTGTAACTTTTAAAACCATTTAATTAGAAACAGTGTAATTGAATTTAATTTTACTTATATTATTTTTGAAACCCATAAATTTGCATCCTAAAAATTCTAACGTATGTGCTTTTTCATAAAACGAGTACATAACTTTCTGATAATATTTTATTCTGTAAGCTAAACAAAGAAAATTTTTAAGAAAATAAATCTTTCTTAAAATTAAGGTACTAGATAAAAAATAATATTGATTTCAAGATAAAAAATGGGACAAATGTAATTACAAAATTTTAAAATTACATTTAAAGAACAAAATAATGTAAATAAAATACTTTTATCCCAATGTTTCATCATTTTTTAATTATTTTTAAATTAGGGAAAATTTTAATCATCTTTATAATTGATTTGATACATTAAATTTTAGTTATTTTTAACACATACACATTTCGATTTTTTCTTCGTTTTGCTTTAATTCTATTTGCTGACAACATTTTAGTTTACGACTGAAATAAAAGTAGCGTTTAATTGTTAAAATTAATATATTACCATTGCAAATATCTATTACATATGGACGTGAGAAGGAAACTAAAATAAAATGTCATTTCGGTGTCATACTTCAAAAATATAATTACAAATAATTTTTTCAAGCCATTCTAAAGGATTGGAATTTACTCTTTTTTTCTCTTTAATTTACTACTTTAAACGGTTTGTTGTGACTCCTCTTAAAAGTGTAATTTCAACTACATCTTTCAAAAGAGTAAACTTCTTTCTTAAATTATATGGTAAAATTTTACTGAAATAAAAGAGTGATATTTCACTTCTTATGAGTGGAATCCACTCGATTATCTTAAGAGTGTTGGTTATCAAAATAATATAAACATCTTAAAGCTTTTTCTAAGGATTTATAATGGATCCTATCTAATCATGTTATTGGACCACCTTTGGCATACCGTATGGATTGGATTATTTTCTAAATCGATTCATACAAATTTTAAAATGTTTTTAGAGGAATTGAGCTTTATTCTTCTTAGAGATATTGGAACAGTTCTTGGGAGACTTGCCGGTGGAGGATATTGATTTCGTATTGAACACTCTAATATAGATCCTTAATGATTCAGTTACATTGAAAAGGTAACCATGATTGAATACATTCCATTGAATGGATAGGAATATTATTAGTTTAAAAATATCCAACACTTGTAGAAAATAATGTTTGCATCAATGAATGGATTTTTTCAACTAAAATGTATCAATACTTCTCTTTCACCTGTCTTTTTCATTAGAGATATGATTTTTCCAGCAGAAAACCATGATGATTTTCAATATTATGACAGATTATTTTCCAGGCTTGTCAACTGGAATGAGAAAATTACGATCATACGCTTTCCCCGATGTCCTCCAAACATTCATATTTTCTGTTTTAGGGAAAAATGTGAAAAACGTTTCGTCAGAACATTATATTTTCTTTTACATATCAATCGGCAATGACCGTCATATTACTATAGACATCGTTTCATGTTAATTTCTGTAACTATTGTCTTCGGAATTGCAGTTTTCCTATAAATGTTCTGCTTATAAATATATTTTTTAATTGAAATCATTACCATTGAAGATTTCAGATGATAAATGAGTTGAGATAATGGTCTTGAGATAATGATGAATGCAGTGATTCACTTTTTTGATATTATAATAAGTTTCAACACCTGTTAGGCACTTTCAGTAAGCTTATATTCTGTCTACAATTTTTGCTTTACCAAACATTTCTTGCTCCCTTGGGTGTATACTGTCATGATGTTAGACACTGTCACTCTAGAAAATCCTAAATATTGGGATGCTTTGGTCACACTTGCACTAACGAGATGATCTCTTACAATTTGGTCCCTTTGAAAATCTGATATATATATGACATTTTAAGCCTTTGAAAAAAACAATCCAACTAATAGAACATCTATAAAGCTGTCACATATTTACCGATTGATGAAAAATCAAAGCTAGACTGTTGTAAAATATATATATATATATATATATATATATATATATATATATATATATATATATATATATATATATATATATATATATATATATATATATATATATATATATATATATATATATATATATATATATATATATATATATATATATATATATATATATATATATATATATATATATATATATATATATATATATATATATATGTATATACTTTAAAAAAAAGGTTAACCGGAAAATATCTACCTGAAAAATTAAATACTTCGTGAATATTACGTCAAGTACCAACAAAACAAGTTCATATAATGTATCATGAAATAGGCTCTCAAATTATATATTACAATGACATACAATTTCTTGCAACACTTTTATCTTTATGAGATATACATATAATTAATCTATTATTATTCTTTTTTCGTACTTATTGTTTTTCTGTCTTATTCACCTCCAAAAAATTCACTGTTATAATCTGGGAAAAGTGCAATCTTGCTTATTAGCTATTTTATAATAATCTGTAAATTTGCACATTACCTTATATTTTGCATGCATGTTTATTTTAGAGTCGTAACGTTTTCTTCAAACATACAGCTTCATTTACTTACTAACAGACGAATAAATATTTTTAAGAAAAATCAAGAAATAAGTAACCAAGTTAATTTCTATCCTTGTGGAGTAAAATATCTTTTGGAGTTAAATGTCCAAAATAACTCAAAAATTCTATAATTCTTTACAGAAATAAATTCAGTATGTGATTAATTTAGGATTTTCTTGATTCGTGTCAAGTTTTAAATATATTATCTTTTAATTAGACATTGTGTAAGTGAAGGCTATTCACATTTAATGACTTACTATTTTCTTAAATCTAAAATTTCTTACCTATAACTAATGGGGAAATCCATTAACTATTTTTGCTGATAAATATTTAATACTTAAAGTCTTTTAAACTAAATGATATATTTTAGCTTAAAATATATTTTGGTAACGTAAGCAATTACCTTTATTAAGCAGCTGCTTCTATAATATCATTAATTTTTGAAAACCATTTTAAACCATCCATTTAAAAATCATTAGCAATGAATCATAAAATACTTAATTTAAGATAATTGCTAAGCATAAAATGTGGAAGATTTTCATGGGTAAACTGGGTACTTGCATCGAATTTGTGTATTAAATAGTATAATAAAATAAAAATTAGAACTTTTTTCCGACTCTCATTGAGTATTAAGCTGAATCAAGTGAACTTAACTAAGTCACATTTTGTTTTTCAATACCAGAAAACTTAAAGAATTGCAATGTAAAATGATTGAAAACTTTCAGATGTATACAATAAATGGAAATGTTAAGAGCAAATATTCTGTGGCAACGAGAGTTTACGCCAAAAATAATGCCATTTCGATCAAAAAAATCAAATTAGGTAATTCCTGAATGAGGTATCAACGCTATTTTTTTATTTAATTATTTATATAAATAAGTTTTGTATTTTTCATGATTTTCTTTGAAAAACTCTTGACTATTATTGTATTATACAATAAGAGAAAAATCCAATCTAGTGTAATTTTAAAGGTTCACTGGATAGGCATTCAATAAATGTTTCAAAATTAACTGCCTTAAAAATTTTCATTAAATAAATGAAAAATTCCAAACCCATTTTCATTGTTTGTAACCTCATTAGACTGAGACTTCATTTAGACAAATGAATATGGTTTTCATTTCGTTAAGGAAATCTAGCAGGAAAATCATGCAAATATTTAAAAAAACAATATTGATGTATGTAGTTATCTGCAAAAAAATCTATTGCTATTAAGATTTGTAGAAAAATATGAAATTAATCATACTAAGAAACACTTATCAACAAATTATCAGATTCATTAGAATTAAAATAATTAGTGATTTTTAACAAAGGAAGAGCTGTGTGAATTCAGTAAGGATGGTAAGAATTGTATAAGTGTATCTTACCATGATGGATTAAACAAATATGCAGAAATGAGTGTGAGAACGTGTTATTTATTCAATTTATGTTTGAAAATATTCTGGGAAAGTTTCATTCCAAAAATTCCTGCAAAACAACATAGAAACCCATTGGAGTGTGAAATGGTGGAAACTTTTTCTGAAATTTGCATTTCAAAATATTCGAGATATAGTAAATAATACTTATGAATGACGATTTATATAGCTAATTTAAGTGATTAAACCAGAACAGCCATGAGCAATTTCAATTAAATTTCGAAGTATTAGAAATTTTTTATCATATCACTTCTATGTTATAGACTGCTTCAATACTTCTATTATTTAGTGATACACTTAATGAAAAATAAGAGAAACAGCACCGAGCTCAAAATATTTTTCCGTAATTAAGTAATTAAAGTAAAAATTCCACCTATTAGAAAGTAAACGCAAATATAACCTACTTAAGAGTTAACAAATAGTAATAAATGTATTCCATAAAATTTATTTAAAATGCTATTGTGTGCCTTATGATGTAGGTTATATAAAGCCAATGATGACCATTTTCAGTAATTATTGTTATGACATGTAAAATAGATGTTGTCTCAAAATGTTCAAAATTAAATTCCAATTTTGAGGCTGGCAGACCCAATCTGTAGGTTTCTGTTCTATTTGAAACTTTTTTTTTAAATAACGAAGATTATTCCCTACTTATTCGTTCACCAATAATATAACTTGTCATAATTTTTTTCTTGTAAGACGGTAAAAGCAAGTAATCTTTATGGACGAATATTAGAAAAAATTATGTAGTATAGATGATCAAAACTTGTGTTGGTTTAAGTAATTGAAGCTGTTATTGAAATAAATTCATAAAAATCTGTAATAATATGAATTCACGATTCAGAAAACATTTATATTTCATTCACATTTATATTCGGCACTTCCGTGAGTTATTTTAAGAAACACTATATTTATCTAGTTTCATAAAAATATAATGAAAAAATTCATATTAAAGTTCATACAAGCAACAAATTTGTTATGTTACTTTTATGATCTCGAGAAAAATGCTATTTTATTATAGATACTAAAAATAATTTTAGATTAGTGATAATTTTCTGTTTTAAAGGAATGCTTTTTACATCATTTACTTCAGATTATATGTTTTAACAAAAGAAGGCATGATATATTATAAAATATTTTCACACAAATATTCTGATTTCCCACAAATATAGATATACAAAAAAGTAATAATAATTTAAATGTTCTTCAATTCGAGATACCTAGGGTATTTTCGTCATTTATTTGTTAATAATTGAAATTGTATGATTGATATTTAAATAAATTTCAAATCCAATTTTGACACTTTAAAATTTTTTCTGTAAATAATAATACATTTATAGAGCTATTTTTTATAACTAAACAAATTATGAATACAAAAAGGTTTCTTTCGGCATTTCTTTACATTTTAGAATTTTAAAAGAATTTTTTTTTAATATTTTAAAAAATGAAAGAATTAATCATAAACTATTGAACTAAGAATAAACTTTGTCAAGAAAATGACTCTAAATTCCAGTATGGACATAAACCTATGAATGAACTAACTGGCAATACAATTGAAATATTTCTTCATACTGGGGAAAAATTATATTCTTTTCGTCAATGATTCAGATTGTTTAATCTGCGCAATATAAATTATTTAAATAAATTTTAAACAGTAATTTTAGGTTACATTTTACAAATCAATTGAAATCAAATCAAATTAATATACTCCTTTAAAACAAAACTAAAATAGTCTTTCAAATAACTTTGATTTCAAAATTACCACAGGAAGGCAAAGAAAATATTATATAATTTTTATAATTTTTTATATTTTCATGCACACTAATTATATATGACATATATAATTACATTACTGCATGCACTACATACATTATATATATATATATATATATATATATATATATATATATATATATATATATATATATATATATATATATATATATATATATATATATATATGTATATATATATATATATATATATATATATATATATATATATATATATATATATATATATATATATATATATATCTTAACAATGTAAACATAAATGATAATTAAAGAAAATTACTTTAAAACATTTTTAATAAATTATTTATTAATGTAAACGTTTTGCATTAAAAAGAAGTATAGAATTATTCAAATACTACATTAATAAGATATATTCCGCATCTTATTCACTAATTTAATACGTTAAAGTGTTTCATGCAAATAACATCACTATATATATATAGAAACTAAAAATTAAATGATTTTACTGAATACACATTAATTGAAAATATGTTCTCTTTTTAATTTTAATATTGATTCATTTTAAGGACTTCTTTATTTAGGTTAATTATATTACAATTTGATGTATTGTGTGATAATTAATGATTTTTCTTTTTAGTTGAACAAATTTCCTTTTTTGTTTCCCATCCTATTCAATTCGCTTTAAATTCTCTATATTTAATGCGTTAGTTAAATAACTGAAAGAATTTGTTGATTTCACTGAAGTTAGCGTGTCCATAACTAGGCTCTGCAAAACATTCCGCAATTTTCGGAAATGTTCACCATGATATCGACTGTAGAGGGCGTTATATATAATGAGACGAACTGTATAATTCAATCAATACAATCGTTAAAGGAATACAACTTCTATTGCTCAATATTTAAAGTTTTAGATGTTAGCTTTAGAATCAAAATTAAGTATGAATAAAGGAAATAGTAAATGTAAACAGAGGAAATTAATAGATAAAACTAAATTTTTACTATTATAGATGTAATACAACAATCATTACTGGTGAGTGAAAATTATGTTAAATAAAAAGTAATGATACTAATTCTTACCAGGTGCAAAGAATATTTGTATAAATTAGATTAAAATTTAAATAATTTTAATTTTAATGCGAAAATATAGTTGTGTCAAAACATCATAAAGGAAAAATAGTTAATAGAAATTTTCTGATTTGCAATTTTTTCTTCAAGAATTTTTGACACCATGTGTGTTTCATATTAGTCTTTTGACATTCAAAGTATTAATGATTTATGGTTATTTTTCTCATTTTTCTGCTTATAATATTTCTCCTATGTTATGATTCTTTGTTGTTTTGTTGCATTTTAATCATGAAGTGTAATTTACCAGATTTTTACTGCTTAAGAACTCTTACTATCCGTATTCTTACTGTCTAACAATTTGAAACGGTTAATAGCCATTTAAGCATCAGTTTAACTGCATTTGCTTAGGTCCCTTTCATTTTCAAAATCATCGCATTGATTAGTACAATTGAATGTTTAGCCAGTGTTATTACTTTTATGCTGTGTTTTCTGTATGCTTATCAGCTGAGTAAGTGTATTGACGCATTTTTTCATATCGCTTGAATACTCATGAATATGATCCATAATTCATTTGAAAAATGCTTTATAAGAACAATAAACCAATTGTGTCCCGAATTTATGAGTTAATACTTAATACACAGATTTTTATTTCTATAATGTATACTTGTATAAATTGTAATTTAAAAATTTACAAAATGTTGACTTAAATACTCTAAAAATTATTATTGAATATTTAAATATATTAAAGGTACTGTATTTTTCAAAAATTCATAGAAAAATGTATCGAGTTTCAAGCGGAGATTGTCGAAATCTCCAAAATACTGTCTAATATTTAAGAGTAAAAACCACGGCATTTTTAACACCCGAAGTTCAGTTATGCAGGTATCACATACATAATAACAAATCTTCAATTTGAAATAACTGTAAATGAAGGGTAATGATTTACAATTATTTTTTTACATATTTTTCAGATTTAATCTGTGACCCTAACTTAAATTACGTGTATTAGAATTGAAAATTCTAGTTATCATATTTGATGTCCCAAATCCAGGATTGTTAACTTTACTAGACCATTTTAAATTAATTTTAAATATTATACAATTTTATTTTAAATATTAAGCAATCGTGGCCAAAGCTTATTATTCATAAATAATCATTACTCGCACACTATTTAACAGTGACATGTAATAAGAGTTGTATAGTTTTTTTTTTTTTTTTTTTTTTTTTTTTTTTACGTATTTCCATTATCTTTTTTTCTTAATATTAGTCTGCATAAAATATTTGAATAACAGTAATGCATCCGATAATAATATGAGAACTCTAACAAAAAAGTAGTCATATATACACTTTCAGGGTACATTATAATGTTTTCCTAAATTGCGCACTAAGTGAACAAACTTTTAAAAGGAATTTTAGAAACTAATCTGACGTTTTAAATAAGGCAAAATTATGAAAAAAAGTTAAATTGACTTACCAACTTGGTTTATAATAAAAATATTTTTGTTTAAATTAAAATTTGAAACATAATGCATAAAAGTTTCGTGTATTTTAATACGTTATTAAAATCTGGTATATTCAGAAATATTGCTATTGGGAAAATATGAGCTTTCTTTCCATGTTTATAAACCAATTTTGTACAATGTCAATCTAAACTTACTTTAAGGTAAATAATGAGTAAAATATAAAAAAACAAAACAATTTTAATTAAAATAAAATAATTAAATATTTATTATTCATTCTGAGAGAATATTTTGAACGGAATAATACCAGCAAGAACACTCAGAATTATATATTACTAAAAGAATCCAAATCGATTCAAAATTCATTACCCTGAGTAAATTTTTTCTATAGGATTTACTTTTTCCTTCTGAAATCACTTCCGAGACTCATTTAGTGGATGTTCTTTCATGTTTGAAGATCGTTATCCATGTTCATTTGTCTTGAGTTACAATTCTAATCATGCTGTGGTATCTTGGTAAATAAATTTAATCTCAGGATTGCTTTCCTTTACAAAGGAAAATACCATTGATAGCAGCCAATTACTTTGATAGACTTCGGAAGTAATCTTAAGTTTCAACAATTGAAGAAATCCTCTTAACTAATAAGAAGAAGCAAAATAGTTTCTTTTAATTCTAAGAAACACATTAATGTAATTTGCATTCCTTAGAATTTGGAAAATATATATTTTGAAGTACATTTTTGAAATCTGAAGTTTAATTGAATATTTTATTTTATATTTTAAGCATTTTATATGCTTAAAAATCTACATACAATTTAGCGCATATTTTTACGAACAAACTTCTTTGTATAAAAATGTTAAATAAATTACGCAAACTTAATATCTAAAATGTATTTCACAAAATAAATCAGTATAGTAATAATAAGTACAGTATAATAAAAAATGTGTAGTATAATAAAAAATAGAGAAAAAATAATACACTGCCGGAAATTAAAATGCAACAACCAGGAAGAGTTGCCAGAAAGTGACAAGTCTCGTCAAACAGAGAGAGAGAGACAGCAACGAACAACAGATAATCTGTAATTTGAAATGATAAGCAAAATACCGGACGAGAACAGGATCGGAACAGGAAGCTGTAGAACCACAATGGATATCAATACATGAAGCAACACGTCTACGCATAGACAATGAGACAACGGATGGCGTCTTGAGGAATGCTCTTTATTCCCTGTCAACCACTTGCCAAAGGGCCTCTTTTGAAGGAGACAGTGGCAGGGTCTGGAAATGGCGTCCAATCATATCCTAAACGTGTTCGATTGATGAGAGATTTGGCGAGCATGTTGGGCAGGGCAGCTGTTTTACACCTTGCAGTGGATGTTGGCTTATGCGAGCAATGTGAAGTCAGGATTTATCCTGATAAAGGGCATTGGGCATCCCTTGAATGTAGAAGAGTATTGTTGCTATATTACATAATTCACGTAACTTTGGGCTGTCAGTGCCGTGAATACGAATTAGAGGTGACTGGAAATCACACGCAATGGCTCCTCAAACAATGATTCCGCGTTGTCAAGTGGTGGGGGATTTCACAACTGCGGCAGGATTGGTCCTGTCACCAAGTCGCCGTCACACTCATACGTGGCAACTATCATGAACAAACAAAAGCGTGACTTATCTGAGAAGACGATCCTGTACCACTCCGTCATCCTCATTGCTTTAATCTTGAACTATTCCAGACGTTGGTATCTATGCTGTGGTGTCAATGACAGTCTTTTTAACTTACGCCATGAGAGCAGACAATCCACAACCAATCGACGGCAAATGGTTTTGCCTGATATGGAATTTTTCAAGGTGTTTTTGTACATGCTGCAGAGTTTAGGTAGACGTGCTTTTCGGGGATACCACCACCTACCTTCGAACCCGTAAATACACCCGTGCTGATTCACTCTGGCTGCACCGGCAACCCTCACACATTCTACAGTTCCTTGTTCCAATTATCTTCGCCACATCCGGTGCACTGTGGACGTGTTTAGGTGTACGTCATATGTGATTTGCCCTAAAGGTCAACCTGCCTTTCTTAGTTCTATCCCCATGGCCCTCGTAAATTCGTCTGTCTGCTTTAACTGAGTCCGTTGACGATGGCGTGGCATTCTTTGCAATTACAGGTCTTCCTTTGGGATAAAAAAAACTTTCAACTGTTATTTTTGAAGCAGCAATAGCTTTTCGAATATTGCCCACTCTGCTCGTTCCTCACCTTATATCATACCCTATATGCTCTGGAGAGATGTGCATTTAGTATTGTTTGCATAACTCGTTAAGGTGCAAATATTCTGAAATTTTTATAATTTTCTGGCCACTACTTTTTAGTGTTGTATTTTCAATGGCAAGCAGTGTATGATATAGCATACAATATATAGTTATTTTAAACTCACAAACTGCAGTTACATCCTATGTTAAACCGCTAATTGAAAGATATTAATTTTAAAATGTTATCAAAGGTACTCGTGTATTATCTCAGCGATCATTTTCACCAAATGTTGCAAATTTTAATCATTTTTTGAAATAAAAAAATACAGCAGTTAGCTTACATCTTCATTGAAGCATATGTATAAAATATCGATTAATTCCTATACCAATTTTTAATCATAGATTAAAATTTTATTCAAATTTTATTCATAAATTAAAAATTTTATTCAAATTTTATTCATAAATAAAAATTTTATTCATCATATTTCAAAAATTGCTGAAAAGCGATGTTTGGCTCAACAGCACAAAATGTGATGAAATATTTTAATAAATGTTCAACGAATTAATGGGAAACTATGTCACCAAATTATTTAAGAACATAAATTATTATTTCCTTGTCACCTCATTCGAAAATACGCGTTTGCTAGTTTAAATTTACAATGTTTCCTCAAATATCTTGATATCAAAATTCCTTACAAAGACTTTATATTAATCAGCTAGACAAATACTCACTCATATTTACTGCGGTAATTTTCGATGAATAATAATCCAAGTGTGTTTTGGAATTTTGATATTCTGTAAGACCTCAATATAAAATACAACGAAAAATATTTGTTTTTTTTTTCAAATTTAATTGCCATTCTAAAAACAGACCATCATTTAAATGTAACTCGAATTTATTAAGCTTGAATAGTAACCACTCATAACAATAAAATATAATTTTAAACTTAGAAATATTACTCTGAATTTAAGAAAATTATTTGATAAATATTTTATTTTCATAACATTCTTAATTATATTCATTTAAAATGAAAAACGCTGCAAAATTAATATGAAGTATAAATAATCTATTCATAGTCCCCGGAAAACAAATATTATCATTCAAAATAAATTATTCATTACTTAATTCTAAGGAAAATTTAAGTATTCCTTGTAAAGTAAAGTAAACGCCAGCAGAGGTCCCTGTACCTAACCCTGAAAGGGTTTTACCAGATTTGATGGACCCGCTGGAGAGAAAAGAAAACGGAACATAGTACATACAAGACAATACAATTATGCTTGCCATCATATGGAGACACTATAAATTATAACTTTTACACAGTAAGGAGGATTTGTAAAGTATACTATTTAACACAAATTTGGTTGCAATTGAAAGTTAACACGTGGATACATAAAAAGCATTCAAAATAGGTATCAGACAAAATACATGGCAGGAAATGGTAAGACAGGCATATGAAATACATATCAAATAGCATGCATATAAGAAATAAAGAAAATAAATGGAAAAACAAAAGGAAATTAAAAATGATAAGACAAAACTGAAAACATATACCTGAACTTACTGCAAACTAAGCCATGGCTGTGCATAAACTAGTTGGGAATGTATAAAGTAAAGTATTCCTTGTCAGTAAAATTCTATTTAAAGTAAATGAATTTTAAGCTTTAACAGATTTTACAATTTGCAGTCTCTTCAGGCAAACGGATTTATTATGCGAAGTCAGGCACAAATGCGTGTCTTTGACTAAATAAAGGATTTTTTTATGAATTTCTTGTTACATTTATAAGGGAGTGATTAATTTTGTATAACTTTAGAAATTTATTATGATGTCAATTTTGTTATTTTAACTATAATAGGGTATGATTGATTTATTTTAATCATTTAACTCTTTAATTTAACAAATTCGGATTCTGTTAAGAGATTTGTTTTTACGATACTTAATAACAATTGTTATTAGGACAACAATTTTTCTTTTGTTCCTAAAAGATATCAAAAATTCATTTTAAATTAATAAAAATATCTTATTGTTATAAAAGGTGTGTTACAAAGAAACTGTAAAGTAATTTTACTTTTATGCTTTAGTATTTATTACTTTGATCCCAAGAAAAATAGTTCCAAGACATTTTATTTCAGTTCTAAAGGAAATTATGAAGATAGAAAACATATTTTCTAGGGAAACTGAGTATATTTTATTTGGGTAAATTTTCTCATATTTAACAATGAATCATTATGAAAGTATTCGACAACAGTTAAATTACTAGAATTTAAAATTAAAATATTTGATTTAAAATATAAACATTGATATTTTTTAATTAGTGCCACAAATTTGGGAAAATAGCATACCAGTACCCATATTATTAACAATTCTTAAGATGGAGTGAATGATTATTTAATTTTAAAATATACAAAAAGTTAATAAGTGTAAGAGATAATTTCTATAAATATTATTATACATGATAACCGTATATATTTTGCTTATACCCTGAAAAGTTCTTAAAAATGTGTTTGAAGATATTTTCAAGGTATATATCTAATACATACCGTTATTTGATTGATATTTTGAAGAGTTGTGTAAATCCACTCACTTATTCAGGAAACTGTATTCCAAGCAACTGGCAACAAAAAATAACGCACACAACTTTCCTTTACAAATGAATGTGATTTACAGTCTATGAAAATAATTTTTGGATAAGAAGAATTTTCTGGTATTCCTTATTACAATTTGTGGTATTCAATATTCCATATGTTTATATACCATTAAGTTTCAGTCTTTGAGTATATTTAAAACATAATGATACATAAATTCATGATATTTTTAATATCAATGTACTATTGTATAAATAAGTCCATATTGCATTTCTACATTGTTGGGTCGCAACAATAAAATTTTAGATCTTTATCAGCACTGTAAGTCTCCAGTTAAGAGACTAGTCCAAAATATTTTTTACAATTTATTTAATGGTTCGAAGAAAGTTTTTAAGGAGCAAAATTTCGCAGTTTCATACTTATTTTCAGCTTAAAAGCCTCTAAAATCATACGCGAGTCATCGGTAACGTAATTGGTACTCATTAAAGAAATATGGTGAAAATATTGATGTTTTGAAATCAGTATCTGTAGAGATCATAAACTCAAAGTTTTCTAGAATGTTTCCCTTACAACACAACAACAGATTAAACTTTATCTACTCCCCTTAAATTAAAAAGGTTTAAATTATGTATATATATATATATATATATATATATATATATATATATATATATATATATATATATATATATATTTTTTTTTTTTTTTTTGATTTACCACAAATGAATGATTAATGTCACTTGATGGTTGCATTTGGTTACAATTTAACAATGCTATTTAGAAGAATTTCTTATTGAATGAAATAAAAGATTTGGAATTATTTGAGCTGGTTCTTTTTATAAAAATTTATATAAAGCTAGTATTAAAATTTAAATTTATTGAAATATCTTATTCTAATACATATTCTTCACTCCATTATTTATAAAAATGGTATATATTACTGTTGGTATTTAATAATGCATATATTTTACTAAATAATAGTTGCGCATAGACTTTTATGCGGAAAAGTATGACTCTATATTATGACTAAGTCAGAGAATGATTTATCCAGACGAGAGACTGAATGTTTCATTCATCCATCATCACTTTACTTATAAGCATTTATCTTATCTCATTTATTACTCTTCTATTCTAGACAATTTCAGATCTAAGCGGTTATATTTCAATATTTAACATTTCCCCACGTAAATACTTATAAATAATTTTAGATTCAGAATATAATAATTGGACGGATGTAAATTTTGTTATTTTTTTAACATTAATTTCTTAAAATTTTCTAGTTGCAGTTGTATATTTTTAAAATTCAGCCTAAATTTTTTTCTCTTAATTTAAAGTTTTCAACAAATTACAGTTTTTAAGAATTTATTTTTTCATGAGCTCAAAACAAAGAATAATAACATTTTTCGTAAAATTGTTAAACAATTAATTATTGCAGTAACAATTAATTATTGCAGTTTAATTTGATGCTTTAAAGATTTCAATAAAAAATTTGAAGAAAGTTAACTTTGTAAATATAATTAGGAAAATTCATTTTGAAGAGCTTATTTTTATTAATTACTTATAATCATTTCATTTGATTGTTCCTACTAAATAATAACTAAATCACCTCATTAAATCAGCTATTACTATGTAATGAAGAAAATAAATTTCAGTAACGCATGTAACATTATATTTTTTTCATGATTTCTGATATTTACTTATTTTTACCCACAATGCTTCCGTAACATTTCATTAGATTGTTAGAAATCTTAGAAAAAAATGATATGACTTGGTCTAATATATTTTAATTATTTTCAATTATATATTATTAAGTAACCCTTTCCTCGTGCAAGCTAATTTGTCCGACACCTACGATTTTAAAAGATTTTTAACCATTAAAATTACACACGCCTAAGGTAAGAGTAAACTGTGCGATGAAATGCATAATTTTAAAATAAGTATTAGTAATATCCAGACATCTACATGGACAATCTGTTTCTCTCTAAATATTTGAAGAATGTTTTTCAATTCATAATGATCTTACTCATAAAATACATATTTAAAAGAAGCTCTTAGTTTTCCCATTTATATACAACATCATATTGATCCTTGCTCATTTTACAAATTTTATGGGATAACATAAATGACCACAATGACGCAGTGCATATTATTATTTCACAGGGAATTAAGAAACTTGGAAGTTTTTTTTAATTTATTCCAATATTTTTGGTATATATATGTCTGTGTCATATTGTTTTATGTTTATGCATATAACACTCTCTTACAGTAACTAATAGAAAAGATTAATTTTTAAATCAAGTTGCTTTAGCTCCAATTTTTAATATCACAAACATAAACTAGTACTTTTATACGCAATGGTACTTAAGAACCACCATACATAAAAAAAACATAAATTTGTTATGGAATTGATAGAGGGTTTTGTAAAAGTGATAACATCCCTTGAATTCTGGTTAATTAATGTTTAAATATACCAAATATTTTCTATTGACGTCTTTGAATTCTTTCTTTACTAAGTATTTTATGCTTTTTCTGGCATTTAATTGTTGACAGCTGTAATTGTTCTATATTTTTTCTCATCCATTGCGTATTACTGCTTAAAAAAAGACATTTTATATGCAATGAATAGTATTCACATAATGGAGGAAAGAAAACATGAAAAAATTCTATTCACTCATCATTGTCCATGAATAAACCATAAGCACAACACTCATCTTATTATTATAAAAATGTTAGTTATAAAATTTGACTTTCACTCTGCTTAGCATGATTGTTAAATTGTCTCTTATTCTGTATAAAAAACTTACAAGTTGGACTACGCATGGCTCAATATAATTGAAATGTGCGATTGACATGGATTGTAAGGATATGAATTAATGTGTGTCTTTTGCTTTATTTTTCTTTGTAGCATTAAAAACTGTAACGCATTACTTGAGTATTTCCGAAATTTTTAGTACAAGTTTTTAGCAAACATTTTTGATTCAGTCTATAATTTAGAATTCCTGTAAATTGTTATTAAAAAGTGCCCCCAATTTTCATCATTTTTACATGTTTTCAATAAAAAATTGTACAAGTTATATTTTTAATCTTCTTTGAACAGTTCAATTTACTCTTATATAAAGACCATTAATGGAGCGACATGTAATCTGCAATCAAGTAAGACAATAAATATAGTGACTCTTAAGATATTTTCGTTAATGATGTATCAAGATATAAGAAAACTAATGTTTCATAAGAAAAGGTAAAAGTGCTTAAATATTTAAAATTGCCACAGAATATATGCTTTATCAGATTTAATGGATAGGAATTCGTCTATATAAATTTGAACTTCACTGTTAATCTTGATATTTTGTATTTCTACCTTACATCAAATTTAAATCATTACTCTTAGAAAGTTAACAGGTCAAATATATTCAGTTATATGTTATCCTCGGTTCTTGGATCGCATTCATACAGAAGAGAATTAGATAAGATTAACCACGCCAATAAAGGTTTTTAATACAGTAAATTCCATGCAAATACGATATGAAAACTTATAAGAATATAATACAATGTTAGTCTTAAAAATAATAAATACATACGTGACAAAATTTTCTCCATTTTGCACTTTTGTAACACATGCCTGTGAGTATTGTAATTAAGGTTTGGTTTGTTCGTCAATCCTTTATCATTTTTTAAACATAAGGTTGATTAAAACGGATCTAGAATTTAAAGCATTTCGGAAACAAAAAACATTCTAAGCTAAACTTCAAGGCCACAAACTGTTCAACTGAAGAGAAACAAAATTTATAAAAGTTCAATCATTAAATTAAAGATCGAGTGTCTTAGAATAAATAAAAAATTATGTTCATGTTATTACGATGCTTGAAGATTATTCCACGTTTTTTCCTAATTTAAACCAAAACAGATTGACTACCTCAGAATAAAAAAATTATGTTCATGTAACATCATTACGAAGCTTAAATATTATTCCATATTTTTTTCCCAATTAATATTCTTAGAAATAAAAATCATACAATACATTAAAGTATTAATAATTAATTAAATTAAGTCAAAGCTGATTCACAAAGAAGAAAATAATAAGTTTTATGCTGTGTGTGTGTTGCTGTTTCGTCTTTTAATGAATCCATCATTTCAAATTTTCCTTAATAAAAAAACAAAATTAAATTCCTCCCGAAAAATCCAATTAATTAAAAATGATATCAAAAAATTTACAATTTTTTAGAAAAATGGGTATACAATTAAATATTTATTTAAAATTAATGAAATATTTTAATGAATATAAACATACAATTTAAAAAAACTGAAATCTTTTGAAATTTTGGTGTTCATATTATTACTGCTAAACTAAATTTTGCGTTTAGACAAACGCAGCAGAATTCTATTATACATTCAAAGTATGTTACGCAATTCAAATGAGATAATTGTATTTGATGTCAGATGTGATAAAAATATTGCATAATAATGGATTTCACTTTTATCTTTAAAGAATGAGACCTGTTTTTTCATACAGAAAAAGAGTTTCGTACATCCACATATTTGTAAAATCTATTATATATATATATATATATATATATATATATATATATATATATATATATATATATATATATATATATATATATATATATATATATATATATATATATATATATATATATATATATATATATATAAATCAACATAAAATAATGCTCTAAAAGTCGCTAATATTTTGCCAAAGTCAATAAAGTTAGGGTAATGTTGATCATAAGACTTGTGATGGATTGAGTGAATACAAGTAAAGTTCTCAGGAAAATGAATGCCTACTAGTACATTTATACATTTTGATTGTAGAAGTATAATAAAACAAATCAAAGATAGGCATATTTATAAGATAAGTAAAATTGTTGATTTCCTAACCGCCTCTGCTATTTAATTACATGATATAATTAAGATGAGTAATTAGATTCACTGTGATATGAATGCAGTTGTACTTGTAAAAACCAGAAAAGAAAATATTCATGAAGATTTCTGGTTAATGACTGATTAGAAAATGATTAATGTTGCATTTATTTAAAAAGTTAAAAAAAGAAAAATGTGGTATTTTATTATTTTAATCTGCTATATCATAAAATAAAAGGAAGATTGTTATTCTTTTACACGTACAAAAAAATCTATATTGCAAATTATAAACTTGACCTAAATAAGAGGAGACTTGCTCGGAATATTTAATTTTAAGAAATTTTAATATTTATGTAATTTTTCCTAATTTTATTTTCCAACTTTTGTAAAAAGCAATTAAATTTTTTAAATCAAGATAAAGCAATTTTTACTCTTTTATCATGGACAAGACTCACAGTAATTGATGTATATCGTGATCAAGAATCATTTTATTTTATATTACTTCTGAAGCGTATAAAATTTTGAAAGATGATGCTAAAAAAACATGGAACCTTTTCCTGCCCGAAAATACGTAAACGTAAATTTAAAAGTAACTTTTATTCAAAATGTTTCCTTAATTTTCCTAAAATTTCGAATTGATTTTGAAGTGTTTCAATTGATTTTGAAAAATTAATTAAATTCCCAAATGAATGAAGCAAGCAATTTAAAATGTATGATATTTTAATAGTCACTAAAAGCTCCAATAAAAATAAATAATAGCTAGATAGGACATTATTCTTTTTCTCTAATGTTTTCAAAGGAATGCATAATGAAGTTGTAAATGCATCGGCATCACTTTTTCATGAAAAGCCTTCAGGATCGTACTTACTTTTCCCTTTTCAAATATTCTTATCGATTAATTTAAGTACAAAGTGTGTAGACTGTATCCATTACAAAATAAAAGCATTTATTTATAAAAGTACTCAAGAAATAGAAGCGAATTCATAGAAACACATTCAAATGCTTTTACAAATAAAACTTTATTCTCACTTATTATTATTAATATGAAATGCACTTCATAGTTATGATAAATTAATATTACTCTTCTTTATTCAAATTTAGTTTGTCATATATTTTTCTCTAGAAAGGCCTGAGACTAATATTACTTTTTGCAAAATTTATTTTTTCTTTTCTAGTTAGGTTAATGTTTGTAGTTAGGTTAATTTCTAGTAGGATAACGTCGTTTATGTGTCAGGTAATTTCAAATATTTTGTAGAATTCAGTTAGTTCAAAAAACATTGTTGCATTTTTGCTAAGATGAAGTAATGTATTATAATATATAAGTTTGATATATCTAAAAATAAAGAAAAAATATTAGAATTGTAAACACACATATTTCCTTAATCATTAAACATTAAACAACTTAAATAATTTAAATAACATTTTAGTTTATTGATATTTCTATTTATTTTGCCTAAAGAAATATAATTTACACCTGCTAATAATATATGTTGTTGAGCTTTTGTAGTAAACAAAATAAATTATTTCAAATCATAGCTAATTAACAAATGGTATATTTTTCATTCTTATCTAATTTGCCGTTGAAAGGTAGAAAGCGAAGTTGATATTTTATTTGATTGATTAAAAATTGAATTCAAATTAAAAATTCCGTCAATTTTTTGAATGAAATTTATTGAAAAATTTTATACTTAAAAATGCAATGTTTATACAAATATATGCTATTTAATTAACATTTGAAGTAATTTAATATAGTTGTATTATTAATAGATCGTGATGAAAAAGATTTTTATATACTGTTTCAGATTTCTAAATAACAACATACATAATTGCAACAAAAATATTTCAAAAAATAACTATTTTCCGGGCACATTTTTAACATAAATGAATGATTTCTTATTTCAATGTATTTTCAATTTAAAATTAAATTACTTTAAATAAGAACCTTTATAATTGTA
The DNA here is from genome assembly GCA_037975125.1 of Latrodectus hesperus. Lineage (NCBI taxonomy): Eukaryota > Metazoa > Arthropoda > Arachnida > Araneae > Theridiidae > Latrodectus > Latrodectus hesperus. The sequence goes on from CM075851.1 coordinate 114,539,946, forward strand.
ATTATTTTCACAATAATTACGAAACATATTCGTATTAGAATGTCATTATTGAAATACTAATTAAATTTACGAACGACTAAGAATTTATCAATCAATCTTATGTGAGTTATGATTCCTTTGCTAATTCTAAAATATTCACTATGAGTCTTATTTTTGTAAAGAGTACGAAAAATGATATTCACGTTATAACAAATTCATTCGTTTTTTAAATTTCTTTTTGTGTACATTAAACGATTAAATATTTGTTATGTAGAACTGATGTATATGAAATATGTCTTCAAAATATGTGATATTTATAATAAATAATATTAAATTCATTAAATTAAAATTATATAAAATACTTAGCTTAAAAATAAGACCGCTAGAAATATAATAAAATAATTAGATTCTTCTAAACGGGAAGTTGTAATTTATTCTAGTTTCATCATCTAATAAAATAATCTGCATACCAATTAAAGTTTATGAAACGCTTTTTAAATGTAGTCATACTCTCTCAGTAGAAAACTTAAAACAACTTATGATATTTAAAAACACGTTATTTACCATCTTTTCAAGTGAATTCAACTCATGAATAAAATCACGAACAATCTCTAAAAGGAAAAGTGTTTTCCCATTTTCTAAATCATGAATTAAATGAGTTCACACTCAAAGCATGGAGCCTAACATTTACTCATCCTCGGAAATTGCATATTAAAGTGTTTTCCTTTCGTGTTGCAACGTAACTGTTTAAGAGTTCCGTTAAAATCCATCTCGTGAACGAGTTCTCCGCATCATCATCCTCTCGTTCCCAATTTAGTAAAACCTTTCTAACATTCTGAGATAGGGAGTCGCTACTAAAAAGAAGAATTATTTTGATGGAAGCTTCCGAAACTGCATTCAGGGAACGATCTTTAATGCTGTAAATAAGACCTGTTTTAAGCTTTTAGAAACGTTTTCGAACAATGAAATATGAAAGAATTATGATGTGTGCTTGGGAAAAGGAAGAACGTCTGCACGGAAGTATCCAAAAGTTTTGATACTTCCAGTGATGAGAAACATTTATGCATTATTCATGTTTTATTTCTCTTTCTCTCTCATTTCATTGCTAATATATATTTATAGCAGTTTTGAAAAATTATTTCGATTTTTGTTGAATTTTTCATGTTTAATTCATCGTTCCAATTGCAATATATAGTTTCATATCACCTTGAATTTTTTCCAATTTTGTTAATGTCTCTTGAAATTTTTGAAAAGTAACTTAAATTTTATGTTTCTAAATTTTTCCTTTAAATAATATAAGGACTTCGAAATTTAATTATATATTTTTGCAATTGCCACACACAAACACACACAAGTGTTATGGTGAGATTCGGAAAATTTTGAAGAATTCCGAGGAAACCCAGATTCGTTTTTTAAATAATTGAATGACAGAGATAAATTCAAAACAAAAATACAATAAAACTTAATAATTTATTTTAGTAACTTAATTACGAGAGAAATTTATACTTACAATTAAAGCATTCTTGATTAAATAATTGAGATTCTAACATTATTATTTGTTTATGACAATTACACATTATCATTGAGTGTGACCAGACGGACAAGGAACGAGAGATCAGACTCACCCCTTTTAGAAGTAGCAGTGTGGTATCCCTATAGGTCAATGGCATTACCGGCTCAGGATTTCGTTTGGCTTGCTCATTGCTCATGGGCTTTCCCTCTTTGCTCTCTCTCCTCAGACTTTATCGTCTCTTCTTACACTCATCTATTTGTCGGACATCTGCAGTCGAGGCAGGGCTCCTACTGGACAGAGCAGTTATATTTCGTTTACAACTAACATCTTTTTAGCTTCTTATGCTCAATGAGGACCCAGTCCTCAATTGTAGACTCCTTTTCTATGCCGGGCTTCTCTGTGGCTTCTGTGTGTCTTCTCCAGTTTTAGATGCAGTTTTTAATTCTCGTCTTAGCTCCTCCTCTTTACACCATTAGTTTTCCAAAGTTCCAAAGTACCTCCTATACATCTGTGGGATAGGTCAGAAATCTCTCCCCTCAATCCCGACTGGTCCGATTTACAAATCTTTAAACATATCATAAAACATATTAATAAACATATTTTAAACATATTTTTTTATTTATAAACATATCATAAAACATAAACTTTCCTTGCAATTTTCTCAAGATCACTCATCCATTCCGAAAGGAAGAATTTATTCCTTTATTGCACTTGTCTCCTTGTGCCAATTTTTATTACATCCTTTCCTTTATATTATTACAGCTTAATTTGAAAGGAAAAGAGGAATCTTTTAAATTTAAAGTGCAATAAAAATGTACACATCTATTTTCTCAGGGATTTGGTTATGTCGTTTTAAATTACGACAACAAGTTTTACTTTATTATATATTCTTAAACTCATAATATGTTTTCAAGTCTTATACATACTTACATAATTTGTTTCTACTGAAATAAATTAATTAGGTCTTACTTTGTTATTAAATTCAAATCTTTATCTGTTTTGTAAAATTAATTCCGAAGTAATCATATTTCCCTTAATTATTTATCTTTTTCAAATATAATTTAACTTTCATATTAATTAGCAAATATAATTTGTTTTTTCTTAAGCTATGAATGCTAAAAACACATTCTTCATACTATTTATTCACTTTCATATTTAATAGACACAAATTACATCTAGTATGTAGCTACTACCTGAATATAATTACCAACATAAATTGTATGGAAAACATTAAAATGGCACTACGCTTAAAGTTTATGACACAAAATATGTTTTCTTAAAGTTATATCTGAAAATTGTTCATTATATTAAAAGCATATACAACAGAAAGAAGCAAATCATAGAAAAAAGAGCAAAAAAATTATAATTGTTAACTGGTGTTTTTCGTTCAAAGTCATTTGGTAGATATATTTATAACTTGTGAAATTTATTTTTCAGCAACCTACACAATAGAAATAAATACATTTTAAAAATATTTGCATTTTATTTTTCTTACATTAATTATGTATAGTTGTATTATCCCTATTAGGGTAGCAATGAAGTTTTCATAGTAAAATATTAGCATCAATATTTTTGCACAAGCGCTTATATAATTTTTTGAATATAAACCGTGGAAACTAAACTCGTAACACTGTAAGGTTTAGTGAACTCAGAAAAAAGTAATGTGTAAAAAATATTGTTTCTTGAAATCTTCTGCTGACTTTTTTTAAGTATCTGATGACTTTATAGTGATGGCAACTTATCCCCATCGATTTGGAATCACCATCGCTAGCAAAAAACATCGAGACGAATAAAAAATCATCTTTATGTTACTATTTGAAGCTCATTCGTGAAGAAATGGAACTGTTATTCGTTCTCAGTTGTATTTCCACTCGTCGAGTTCTCATTTATCTTTCATTCCGGTTGAGAGAACTTCTTGAGTATGGCAAAGAATATGACAGCAAATTTCCCCAAGCAGCATGGAAAAAAAGAGAATCCATAGAAGAAAAAAATTCTCGCGAAATTTCTTCTGGCAAGAAACAAATTTAACCCAACTTTCGATTTCACGTTATGTTTATAGTCTGCTCGATATGCCAACCATAAAATGTTATATTTCTATTGTATACTTTAACGTGTGTTTTACATGTAACATTTGCTGAGAAAATTAATAGAAAGTATATATATATATATATATATATATATATATATATATATATATATATATATATATATATATATATATATATATATATATATATATATATATATATTCGAGGACATCAATTTTATTGAAATGAAAATGAGAAATAAAAAATGTTACCTATATTTAAATATATACATTTTGATTAAAATTCCGTTATTCACAAGAGATTCATCACATAAATAGAGCACTTTTATTTTATTTATTGTAAAATATTAGGCATAATCACATCATCTAAAAATAATTATTAAAGATCATTTTATTATATCGCTAAAAAATCTCAAATATTCAATTTATTAATGCAACATATTAAATAAGCATTACTTAGTATTATTCAGGCTTGTTCTGTAAAACATGTTTGCAACTTAATTATTTCTTTAACAATACTATGGTTTTTTATTGAAAGGCCACATTAGAATTGCTATATATATAAAAGAAACATAATTTAGTTTTATCTATTTATTATTTTTACTGTCCCCATTTAAATGTATTTAGTATTATGTCCTTTTTGGACCTTGCGCCAGAAAACCCAGCAAACAATCTATAAACATTTAACTAAAATTTTCATGAATCTACAATCGTTTTGGTGGAAATATACTATGTTTTTATTCGCACCATATTTTTTTAAACTTTATATTTATAATTACAAAATTTTACAAGATTTGAGAATGATATCGTGAATGTAATGTACCAAAGAAAATATAAAATGACATATAGAACATTTACACACAAACACACACACATATACATATAAATAAATAAATAAATAAATATATATATATATATATATATATATATATATATATATATATATATATATATATATATATATATATATATATATATATATATATATATATATATATATATATGTTTTCATAGAAACATGAATAAGAATGCAGCTTCAATAATATATTTTTATTCGAAAATTTAAAAAAAATTATCGAAATAAAAGCTTGTATAATGCTCTATAATGTGAAGCAATGATTTTTTTTTAAACATTTCATTTCATATTTAATTTTTTCCACTTTTAAATTTACTTTACTGACAGAATTATATTTCATTACTGGAAAGAGACACATTTACTTTCGTCTATTAAATTTCAGTTTTCTTCTAAATTTATTTATTTTTTATTTCTTTATTTAAGATGAGAGCAAAAGTCATCGAAAGCTTTTGCGAATTTACTTTTTTACCTGTTAAATACATAAATATGGATCATTTTATTATCATTCGGAAAAAACATTTTTGATTTGAAACAATTTCAGATTAGTAAGTTGTTTTCAAATTTAAAAGAAAGTATTATTTTTGTAATAAAAATACTTACTGTTCATCATTAGAAACTAGATATGTAGAAAATTTGAGTATCCAAGAAATATATTTAAAAATAAGTTTCTCTAAAATACGTTTACACAATATTTATTCAATACTTTTAAATAGTTGCAGTAATTTGTTATATTTAAAATGATATCAGCATCATTTGTTTTTATTATTTTTTTCAAAAATGTATCTTTCAAATAATTATATTATCTCTCATGTGAAAATTACAGTTCATAAAATATCGGAGTGATCACTTTGATTTATTTTTTAAATACCTAAAGTAATTGACGTCATAGGTCACGATGAACACCGTAACAATGAAGCAATAAAATTAGAAGAAACATGGCGATTTATGAGCAGTGAAAGAAATATTGGAGGAGCTATAATTCTTAGTTAATGCTAAGAAATAATAAAAGACCTTTCCATTTACTAAGTCTTGTCCCAAACAGATTGGAGGTAAAGATTGCATTGCCCGGTAGATGATTGCGTGTAGTAACGTAATTAGAAGCTCATTTCAACGGGTAAGATGTTTGAGCATTAGATAAATAACATATTCCCTCGATTTTTAATGTTATTTTCCTTGAAGTAATAGCTATTTTTTTAATTTGAGAAATAAATAAAAAGTTAATTGCATAAAAATCTTATAAAATTATTCAAAATACATTTTGCAATGTGTTTATTTAAGCAAATTTGAATTATTTAATATTAAATAAAAGATAAATTTTATAAGAATTAAAAAAAAATGAATGTATTTTCAAACTATGCATCAGTTAAGTTGTTTTTTTATAATTTTTCCATAAGCTCAGTCAATATAGTTTATGAGCAAATTTATATAAATATTTTAACAGTCTTTTTTATACTAGTAAATTATCCGAAAATTTACTATGTCCCAGTAATAAGAATGGAATTTCCGATATTTAAGTTCACTTACTGTTGAGCATTAGAAAGTCGTCTTCCCATTTATTATTTTGATTGTTTTACACTAAGACTTTTCAGATAACAATTATTCCTTTCTTACGTATCAATTTAACTGATTACTCATAAAATTTTCTTCCTTATTTAAAACTAGAAAAATTTAAGAAAGGTTATAATAATTTGCAGATGTCAATAATGTATCAGGGCAATTAAACCAAAAATGTTTGAATTGAAATGTATTATTATTATGCAACTACGCTGTAGAAAGGCAGGGAAATTTTAAAAAAAATCTCAGTTATGCTTCTGAAATTCGTTTCTGTGAAACAGACTTATATTTTACAATTCAGCACAAGATATTAAATTCAACTAAAGAAATAAAGACCAAGTTAATTGTAAAATACATAAATGTTTTCAGAGATATTAGAAAATATTCAAATTTATTACACTTTGTAGCCACTTTCGATATAATTAAGCAATTTCACACATTATTTTTGCGAAAAATATTTAGAAAAAATAAACCAACTCTGATGCAGTATTGTAACTCTTTAACGCGCAGAGGTCGCCCCATGAAACCACCTATTTTCGATTTTTTTCTTTATTCCTTTTCACGATTTTTCACTTAAATTTTATCGATTTCTTTATCTTTTACTTTTAAATAACACTAACAGATGGCAGCACCTATAAATCTCAGGTCGCACTCCTTCCAATATGGCGTTATTTAATGTTCATTTTTAACAACACAAAATAACGTACTTTTTTAATATGAATAATGATAAATATCAGCAATTTTTTCTTCCTATATCGTCATAATTGTCATAAACAATATAAATGCAGCAGTAATTTGAACTAGATACGTAAAAAACTTTCCTTTTTTGAGGGAAATTCCTGGTGGTTGCACCGCGCAACCAGCGCGCAGCTAGAACACATGACATACATGAAGAGCAGACTACATAAACAGGGCCGGCATATTATGATTAGGAATTAGAGTGTTTAGGAGTGTGGGGAAGGGGGATTTGAATCATATGGTCATTTTACTTGTAAACAACATGTGGCTTTGAATCATAGAGTACTTTTTCTTGTAAACAACATGTGTCATTTATATCCCCAGTGAACACGTGCTTTCGCTATTTCTGTTTCAGAAAGACTTTTCAGTTGCAGATTTTTCTTTGCGTTGAATGTTGCGTTTGCTCCCAGGCTAGTACGGAAATTTTTATTTAGTAGTATTTTGTGTGTTTTAAATTTAAGGTAAATATATATATATATATATATATATATATATATATATATATATATATATATATATATATATATATATATATATATATATGTATATATCTATATGTATATATATATATATATATATATATATATATATATATATATATATATATATATATATATATATATATATATATATATATATATATATATATATATTATCGAAAATAATATTTATGTAAAAGTTTTATTTAAATTTAAAATAATTAATAGCAATATATTTTAACTGTGTGTAAATATTTTTTTCTACTGTTCAAATTGAAAATGCCTTGCAAAGGGCTAGGAATAGTTGAGGCAATGGCCTTATTTGAAGAACTTCCTTCTGACCCAGAATCAAAAATCTCGGGTGATGATAGTGACAAAGAAAAAAATGTGCCATTCAGTGCTAATGATAATCTTCAGGTGGAAAGTGATGGAGGATCAGAAGATGAAGACAATATCGATATATTATTATTATATAAATTTACCTGATCCTTCCCGAGTAACCCAAATAAATTGGAATAGGAGACAGAAAGTGAAAAAATTGTGTTTTTATAGCAACAAAATTATATAAATGTTTAATTTTTTATTTTTTTTACTCTTTACTTTGTAAATTATTGTAAAAAAAATAATATACTGCATTTTAAATACAAACTATCTAAGAAGTTTGCAATAATCGTCATTTATTGAAAGCGCGCACGAAACAGGTAAGTTTTTTTCCCCTACTAACTCAGTAAGTTTCAAGGTTCTAGACGCGCGCTGTCTGCGCCTTGCGACCACCACCCACAGACAAATGGGTGGATGTAGATTTTTTTTTAATTCATATATTATTTGTTTGTGGGATCATAACATTCAATTTTTAGAGTTCTTTGGTTTAAAATTAAAAATATATATATTGCGCGCGTCAAAGGGTTTTAATTCATTTCTAACTTTGAGATATTTCTCACAGAAAAATGACTAACATTGTTTGTTGGGTGATTTCAGATAGTATTTAGTGATCAAAATTTAATTCGTTTACAATTCTAAAAATGATGTCCGACATATATAACTTTGATTTTTTTTTTAATTTATTACAATGTTTCTCATGATAGATAGTGTGAATATAAGAAAACTGTAAAATTTATTAAAACAGATTCCAAGCTAAATATTGTTTGCTAAATATTATACGGCAATCTCAATTCTCAAAACAAATTAGCTTCAAAGTTTTCAGAATAGATGAAAATATCTATTGTAATGGTTATATTCTGCTAAATGCATTACAGATTTACATAAATTTTTTACTTTTTATGATTGGATGTTTTGCGTATCAATATCATTTAGTCACTTATATCATCATTTTATTCCATGAAATCATAAGTAAAAGTACAGAATTATATTCTTCACAATAAATTATTATAAAATATTTCTCTTATGCACAAGTTATTTTACTTAAACTTGAATCTTCTTTGGTTATTTGTGTTTTTTTCTGATAAAGATATTTTAATGTCTAATTGTATGCATAAAAATTGTTTTATGTCATATTATCCTCTGGAAAAAGAGTATTTTTAAAATAAAAAAATTATCCACATTACGTTATTGAATATTAAATTTAAATTACTAATGTCGCATAATATTTGTAAGAATATAATAAAATACTATATTAATGTTCGCCAATAAAAAATTATATAGTTTACATAAGAAGCCTTTCAGCATTAAATTTTCTAAGCAAAATTAAAGAAACATCAATTCTTAAAAACTGTTACTCATAGAATAAAAGTTATTATTTATAATATAGCTATTATCTGTTAATAATTTACTATATTAGTAGTTCTTTAATGCAAGTTATATAATATTATGATCTTTATATTACTAAAATGCGTTACTTCGAAATAATTATAATATATTATTTTTTATGCTGAAATTCCTGAACATGGGTTCAATGTTTTGAACTTATATTTTATGTATACACACATATATATATATATATATATATATATATATATATATATATATATATATATATATATATATATATATATATATATATATATATATATATATCTTGCTTCCTCAGAATGAAAAGCATTTGTTAAAGTTAGCATTTATAATAAACATTTATTAAACTAAGCTTATCTTTAAAGCAAATTTGAATTGTATAGTAAAAAATATTTATATTTTATTATGTATCATAGCTGCGTGTAGCTACGAACTACTATGTTTAAAATAAAGATCAAATACATATCTATAAGAGTAATATCCAAATACAGTAAACTGGAAATAATTTTTCGAAAAATTATTACATGATTCCATAAAATGTGTTTTATATCATTGTAAAAGTCTTAAGAGAGTAAACATTATTAATGTTTAATTTGCATTTCCTTAGAAATAATACATGTAGCAAAATTAACAAAGGTATAAAATACGATATAATTAATGCATTTGTGAATGTTGGAAAATCTAATGATAATATATTTGCGTACTAACAATAAAACTATTAAATTTTATCAACTAATTTTATCCATTGTGAATTATTTCTGAGAATTTAAAATGATCAATTAAATTAATGAAAACTGTAAGCATAATTATAGACTTAGTCAAAGTGATATCACTTTTTCTAAGAACTCATAGTTAAATGTTTTAGATAAAAAATTATCAACTATATTGAGAAGTTACTCATAAGTTTGACTCTGTAGTGTAACTAGTAATTTTTAAAGGAAAACTTTACATAACACTAAAGATCAAAGTAAAAAATTCTACATTGAACAAAATAAAATCAAAATTACAAAACTTCATAGAGATTGTCTCTCTACTGCCAACACTAGATCCATCTTTCGACTCGGTAATAACAGCAACTGCCTAAATGTTACAAAATACAAAACCGAGAACTTAAAATTGTAGATGGAAGACTTACGCTCATTATGAACTAGATTTATTACTTAATAATTCGCAAACGTCAAGGTAGTCAACATAATACCATTTAATTTTCTTTACAGTAACGCATCTAATGCTATTCAAAAAGTTTACATTGTTTCTTAATGTATTTTATTAGGTGACATTTTGAAATTAAAGATTAATTTATGCTGTTCACGTTTCTACAACCCCCGTTTGTAATTATCAAAACACCTACATTTCACATACTTTCAGTTACATTAAATATGTATGTTGGTAAAGAACAATATTTAATTTGCTACATCATATAAAAATAACTAAAAAAATATGTGTGTGTGTGTGTGTATCCAACAATAATTATAAGAGCCTTCCATTTATCAAAATGATAACAAATTTAAAAACTGTGATGTTTAGTTGTAATTTGCTTTAGAAATACCTCTAATTTTCAAAAACTATACAATAATTGTTATCAATTTTTCCATGATTTACATTTTCAAAAAATATTAGTTAATATTTGCCATTTATGTGTTCTACTTTTTTTAAATACTATGCATAGACACATAAAAATAAAGTTGTATTGAAATTGATTTATACCCAACAATATTTAGACTATATTACAATTGATATTACTTTAATGTTAATTTATGATTAATTTTTAAGATTAATCATTAAAAGTTAAAATAAACATAATTTATATATTTAAGTTTAATATTAAGCCGACCAATGGGGAAATGGTTAGCCTCCTTAGCTTCAAAACAGCAGGTCCCAGGTACAAGTCCTGGTTGGGGGTGGGTGTTCCTTTCTCTCTCGATGTGTGTGTCTTTGTCCCTTTACTTTCGAAGTAAAGATGTCCCACCTGTGTCCCATTGTCAGATCTCCAGTAGCTCAGTACTTTCGCGCCGCTTCCTGTTGAGATCAGCAAAGTGAAGCATCCTTTGCTGCGGGTAGTGATTGAGAGGGTGATTGCGCACAGTCCCTCTCTGGGTTGTTGTATCTCTGTGGGTTGGGGACGTGGTTAATAAGCAACGTCCAAAGTTCTTCCGCTGGTGTGGCGTGGATGTAGAGAGGAAAGTGCCAATTCAGGTGTTACCTTCTCACCTCCCCGAGACTCAAAATTACGAGGCACTTGGTGATTGGCGAGTTTTGCAAATCCGATAACCTGAATGTACAGTCCGGGGTTAACCTGCATCGCTATGTATGCATAAGGTGCCATCACATTCACCCCATCTAAAGCCGAATAGGTATATTCTAAGTGTAGACGAGCATTAGAAATGTTTAACATTAATAATTTAATTCATTTTAAGAAAGAAATCATATTTTACGATAAAGTTTAAAATTATATATATAATTAGAAAAATAATTATTACAAATTGAAGATTATAAAAAACAAGGTATTAAGATAAAACATCTACATGTGGAAAAACTTTATAGGAATTTAAGTTAAAATTTTAATTTTGCAAACATTTCCAAGTTTATAATTTTGACAAATAAGTTCACAGCTATATTACAACCACAATATATTTTGTGACTCGTGGTAAAGGGGAAAATTGGACAGCTTCTGTTGATCCGGAGACCTGGAGCAACTGGTCCTATGTTAGAACCTAAGGTAGAAGTCTGACTTGGCTCCTTTGCCTGCAGACCTTAGCTGAGCATATTGGAACGGCCTTCACGCCTTGGGTGACCCTACCAGGAGATTACTCTCCCGACGTACTTCACCCGTTCCGCCCAGGTACACCCCTCGCCGGCTATAAGAACACTCTTTGAGGCGGCCTGCAGGACTTGAGGAGGAAGCACTCAACGAACGCATGGCACTAACACCATCAGAGATCTCTTCTATTACTAAACAACTTACTTCTAAAACCTGGGCTGACTCTCTGCTCACTCTTGGTACTTTCAAAGACATCTTGGAGCCGCCACAACATTTAAGGGCTCCAGAGTACATCAGACGACACTGTCTCGACTTTCTACTGGCCACTTGAAGTGTATGATCTTTGAGGACGGTGAGAGAAAATGCCCATCATGCCCCAAGGGTGACAATGCTCCGTTTTGTCCGCTACACATCTTGAAGTATTTGGAGTTTTCTCGTGAGGAGGGTGTGAAAAGTCCACATCTGCTTTTGGACTTTTTGGCTATCTATGATCTCATGGATCTGGTCTAGTTCCACTAGACCAGATGGGGATTAGTCCCACCACCACCACAATATATTTTACTCCCATTTCTTTCTGTAAAATTCCATAAATTCGAAATAAATGCTTCGTACCTAATATGTCAAGAAAACAAGCAAAATGTTTAGAATATTTTATTATTTTTTATTAAATTATATTATTTCAAGGTTTTGAAATAATGTGATTATCATTATTCTTCGAAAAATGATATTTATTCTAAAAATGATAAATAATATCAGAGAGGAGAGTGTATTTTTAATGTAATTAATAAATAAATGAAAAAAGAAAATATATATTTACATTTCATTTAAAAAATAGTTATTTATAGTATGCCATCAAAAAGTCCCGATATTACAGTTGTGTTTTTTGTCACTAAAAATGAAAATTTCCTAGAAATTCGATGCTTCTAAGTTTGATATCATGTTATATTTTTAATAAGTGGGATTTAATTCAATTAAGATATTTAAAAATCCTTCAGAGTATATTTTCTGTAAAAATGAAAAGAATATACACATTTGATATTTCTCAATTTCGTTGACAACAAACTTGTATTTTCTTTTTGTCAGGTAAAAAAATAATGTGATTTTGTATAAAATAGATTTTGATTCATATATCAAAATGGCTCATCACGTATTATTTTTTTAGGCCACTCACTTCTCACATTTATTCAAAGTAGTTTTATAGAAATGTAGTAAAGGTTAATAATGAAACAATAAAAACTGATGAATGATGAAGAATATATACATTCAGACAGAATATTTAAATTCCATAATTTTCTCTTACGCTCTTCAAACATAGGCATCTCTTGGTAAAATTTTACCGCATCTTATCGTTATTTCCACCAATTCTAAAAAAAGAAATCCAAAATTGAGTCCAAAATCTATAGTTCAAATTACATATTTCAATTAATAACACGAAAGTAGTTTATAATATGGGCAATGAAATCTTCAGATTTCAGCTTTCTCCTTTTCAAGAAATGCGAGCAACTGATTTGAAGCATAGTAAGTACAATCTTTCTACAAGTGACAATATCCAAACTTTTTTATTAGGAAAGAATCCTATTAACTATTATGAAAGAAATAAGAAAATCTTCTCTTTCATTGCCTGACTTAATTTTTTAATCCTTTTCTGATATCTAAGATATCCACTTCTTTTCTGCATTGGGCTTTTCGAAATACTTTTAACACATTGAATTTAATATTTAATGGTTGAAAGAAGACACTCTGCGATTTACAAGTGAATCTTGCGTTATTTTTTGGTACAATGAATGAAATGTTTTAATAAAAAACTCCTTACAGATGAAGGCGTCATCTAACATTGTAATTCCAGTCACGGAGAAGGTAAAATTTAGCATATAAATATCTTATGTACTTGTTAATATTCCAGTGATTTTCAGATCTCCAGAAATAAGCCATTTAAATATAGTTTATTCACAAAAACATATGAATAAAATACATAATTCCATAAGTTTAACTTATATGTATAGTACAATACATGATGGATAAATATCGCGTGTATGATAAGTTTAACTTATATGTATAGTACAATACATGATGGATAAATATCGTGTGTATGATAAGTTTAACTTATATGTATAGTACAATACATGATGGATAAATATCGCGTGTATGATAAGTTTAACTTATATGCATAGTACAATACATGATGGATAAATATCGCGTGTATGATAAGTTTAACTTATATGTATAGTACAATACATGATGGATAAATATCGCGTGTATGATAAGTTTAACTTATATGTATAGTACAATACATGATGGATAAATATCGCGTGTATGATAAGTTTAACTTATATGTTAAGTACAATACAGGATGGATAAATATCGCGTGTATAATAAGTAACTTATATGTATAGTACAATACATGATGGATAAATATCGCGTGTATGATAAGTTTAACTTATATGTATAGTACAATACATGATGGATAAATATCGCGTGTATGATAAGTTTAACTTATATGTTAAGTACAATACAGGATGGATAAATATCGCGTGTATAATAAGTTTAACTTATATGTATAGTACAATACATGATGGATAAATATCGCGTGTATGATAAGTTTAACTTATATGTATAGTACAATACATGATGGATAAATATCGCGTGTATGATAAGTTTAACTTATATGTATAGTACAATACATGATGGATAAATATCGCGTGTATGATAAGTTTAACTTATATGTTAAGTACAATACAGGATGGATAAATATCGCGTGTATAATAAGTTTAACTTATATGTTAAGTACAATACATGATGGATAAATATCGCGTGTATGATAAGTTTAACTTATATGTTAAGTACAATACAGGATGGATAAATATCGCGTGTATGATAAGTTTAACTTATATGTATAGTACAATACATGATGGATAAATATCGCGTGTATGATAAGTTTAACTTATATGTATAGTACAATACATGATGGATAAATATCGCGTGTATGATAAGTTTAACTTATATGTATAGTACAATACATGATGGATAAATATCGCGTGTATGATAAGTTTAACTTATATGTTAAGTACAATACAGGATGGATAAATATCGCGTGTATAATAAGTTTAACTTATATGTATAGTACAATACATGATGGATAAATATCGCGTGTATGATAAGTTTAACTTATATGTATAGTACAATACATGATGGATAAATATCGCGTGTATGATAAGTTTAACTTATATGTTAAGTACAATACAGGATGGATAAATATCGCGTGTATAATAAGTTTAACTTATATGTATAGTACAATAGATGATGGATAAATATCGCGTGTATGATAAGTTTAACTTATATGTATAGTACAATACATGATGGATAAATATCGCGTGTATGATAAGTTTAACTTATATGTATAGTACAATACATGATGGATAAATATCGCGTGTATGATAAGTTTAACTTATATGTTAAGTACAATACAGGATGGATAAATATCGCGTGTATAATAAGTTTAACTTATATGTATAGTACAATACATGATGGATAAATATCGCGTGTATGATAAGTTTAACTTATATGTATAGTACAATACATGATGGATAAATATCGCGTGTATGATAAGTTTAACTTATATGTATAGTACAATACATGATGGATAAATATCGCGTGTATGAGGAGTCGCTATTTGAGACTAAGATAAAATTGCTTAAGCGAGGAAAAACACTTTCTTCTGTGCAATGTCTTAAAAGGCAATGAAATTAAATTCATATTTTCAGCAATATATTGAATATAATCTCATTATAAAACTCTCAGTAGAATACCTTATTAGGGCACCATATTAGGATATTTAAGAACATTTTATTAGGAGCTGGTTTATATTGCAAATTTTATAGCAATTATTTCCAAAATACAATTATTTCAAAGGCAAACGTGAAATAGTATGCATCGTTCTCATCAGAATAATTTATTAAATATTACGTAAAAGAAGCATTTTGAGAAGTATTACCACATTTTACAATCAGAAGCTGCCGACCGATTGACTGAGTGGTTAGCGTTCCTGACTCCTGAGCTGTTGGTCCCGGGCTCGAATCCCGGTTTGGGCATGGATGTTTCTTTCCTTCTCTGTTCTCTCTGTCTCTTCTGTTGTATGAATGTGGCCCACCCTATAAACGGGTTGTTTGTGGTGGTATGGCACGAGTAACGCTACTCGCCTCCATGACTTGGTTCACAGGTGCCCGCTGGGTAACGACAAATGAGTAGCAGTCTCTGGCCTTGTTGTGGCATAGGGTTATACCCTCTTGTGCCCGCCATTGGAAAAAAAACAATCAAAAGCTAAATTATTTAAAAATAGCAATGGGAAACGAATAGTAATTCTGCCGGAAGATGTTGTAAAAAATATTTTATAAATTTCTACCGATATCCACTGAATAAGAAAACTCATAGATAAAGGAAATATTACTTTAGACAAATGTAAATAAAAGTATTGTTTAATATATTATGCAATATAATGTTAATTTTTATAGAAATCATAATTTATTTTATTTAAGATCATTAAAGTTTTTTAAACTAAGTTAGCTAAACTTAACTATAATTTTGAGATATTGAAAAGAACTGGTGAAATGAAGACATTTAATTTTTAATTAATGATTTTTATTGAATATACTCTTTTCTCATTAAATATAAATAATTCAAAATTGGGTTTTCCTTTCAAATTTTTGCAAATATACCTATTCAGGTAGTGATTATACTTTAGCGCAAAATAAAAACTGTTTTGCACTCACATAAAATTTCTTCATCGTCTCAAATTTACAGCTAATCTATATATTCTGAAATATGATACTTATCCAGAAATAAAAGTGAAAAATACAATCCAAATTGTCCATTATATATTTAAAAGAAGAAAATTACCTTTAGAGTATAAGTAAAGCAAGTTTTATAAAAAAGAAAATTAAAATTACCTTTAGAGTATAAGTAAAGCAAGTTTTAAGAGTTACACCTAGACTCCATTAAAGGGTTATCGGACTTTATTAATAAAGTGGGTGACCCGAATAACTGGAACAAGGAAACATTGGGTTTGGAGTTAATAGTACAAAATGCTGATTAAAGCAGAGGTGCCAATGACATACAAACCCAACCTTAAGAAGAAGAAGAAAGCAAGTTTTATACAAACTCGTGAAACACTCAAAATCAAAGTATTTGCAATGAAAAACCCTTTTAATTTCATATCTTGATTTCTTTTCTATTATTTTCACCACTGTAGGAAAACTATATGTTAACTAAATTATATAGAGTATCGTGAATCAGAAATTGTGAAATTATTGTGATTAACCAATATATAATTCAAATAATTTTAGTTAAAAAATGTTTTTGAAAATTATAAATTGTAAAAGAAATTTTTTCATTGTATCTCAAAATAATAAAATATTCCTTATTTAGTTTCTTCCTATAAAATTTTATTTATATGTAGATATATAATATTAATTGTTTATCATTTTATACATTATTTATCAAATGTATACTTATAAAAATTATTTATCTTTTATGTTACTTATATTTTCTACTAAAACTTTAAATAATTTTTCATATTTAAAAAATTATGAATAGGAAAAGAGTTTAAAATCATCACTTTGCTTATAATTTATCAATTTATCTTTAATTGAAATTCTTCAGTTTTATAATTTTAAAATTAATAACAAAAATTTTCATAGAGTATTTAATTGAATCAATTATGAATGCTTGACTTGTTATCAATATTAGTACATTTAAAATTTTATTTAATAAGGGGTAAGCAATGCAAATTTTTAAAAACTCAGATGTGATTTTTTGCCTTTGAAATCTAAAACATAACTATTAAAGAAATTTTACTGCAGTCACATAAATGCAGTAAAAATCCTTAATGTCATATAGTTCAACTATTGCACTTTATAATTCCTTATTAAATCAGTATCACTTTATATAATTTTTTAAATTGCGTCATTAAATTACAAATGAGAAATTCATTTGAAAAGATATAGAAATTTTAAAGGAAAACAATGTAAGGATTTCCAGTGTCCGAAAACATCGATTAAGATACTTGGCAAAAGAAAGCAGAAAGGGGTAGATTCATTTAACACCCACACACTCTTGGCGGGAGAAAAGTACGCTGGGTCGTATCCAAGGAAACGCCTCTTGCTCAGGGAAGTTATCCAATCACGGAAGACTGGAAAAATAACAGGAAAGGGTGGAAGTGGAGATGGTGCTTTATAAAGTGATGAAAAGATGCTGAGGAGCGACAAAATGTGTTCCGTTCCCATTCCTTCCGTCACTCGAGAAAAGTTCCGTTCCTGATGTACACACTCCAAAGTGAAGGTAAGTTTTCTTTTCACATAGATGCGTTGAAAAGTATTTCGTACAACTGCAGAATGGTAACCGTTACTTTTGAAATAACGGGTTACTTCCAATTTAATCTTTAAATAGAAAAGGAAATAAAATCCAAAAATACTGCCATTATTTATTAATAAGAATTAAGGAGAACAGGTAAATAAATAAATAAATAAATATATATATATATATATATATATATATATATATATATATATATATATATATATATATATATATATATATATATATATATATATATATATATATATATATATATATATAAATGTATATATATATATATATATATATATATATATATATATATATATATATATATATATATATATATATATATATATATATATATATATATATATATATATATATATATATATAAATATATATATATATATATATATATATATATATATATATATATATATATATATATATATATATATATATATATATATATATATATATATATATATATATATATATATATATATATATATATATGTATATTGTGTGTGTGTGTTTTAAAGTCGTAATATGTACTATTTTCCTTAATATTCGTTAATTAATTCTGTAGCATCAGCATTTATCTGAGAGCTATTTCAAAGCGCAGTATTGGTAAAATATTTAATATTAGTTATATTTTTTGCATAAGAGTTAAAAAATACGGATGTAAATAGCACCCATTAAGTTCATAAATAAAATTATCAGCAGTGTTTAATGTTTTCAAAATCTATTATGCTTAACTGAATTTTAAGACGTTATGCTAAGCATCGCCGAAATAGTAAAAGTTATATTTTTAAATAAAGCAATATTAGCTTTTAAATTAGTAATAAGATTTAAACAATAAATAATTAGTAATATATATTACCAAAATATTAAGGCATGTATTTTAATGGTTTTGTAAATATAAGATGATTTAAACTATAATTAATTTGTTCTATTAAAAAATATTATAGATTTCCAAAAAACTTTCATATTATTTTATTGGTTAATTATTATAAACATGTATTTTTATAATTTCATATCATTTTTTTACACTTTCTTTATATTAGACACATTTCCAACAACACAGTATCTTTTTTTTCTTATTTCAAAGTATACACCTTTTAATTGCATCATTTGTTGAATTAATAATTTTATGAATGGGATATAAATTATACAAATGATGTAAATATATGATTTATTCTTTTGCTAGAAAAATATGTAACAGATTAATCCATTATATTGATTAAATGTAATTGTGATTATTTCTATGATGATTATATTTTTATTAGTATACATAAAAGTTATGTAAATTATTTTCCTTAAAAGTTAATTTGTTTAAAAAAAAGTCCTCATAAATTTCAGTTCAAAAAATAATCTTCCAAAAGAATCATTTTGCTAGTGCATTAAAATAGTGGTCTATGGCCTGGAGAGTCCTAAGTTCGATCTCAATTACTGTAGAACAATGGCCCTTCAATATATTTTTTGTTTCTTTATTTCTCTTGCATATTTAAACTTTCAAGATTTTGAATTTGTGTAATTTTAATACATATATATATATATATATATATATATATATATATATATATATATATATATATATATATATATATATATATATATATATATATATATATATATATATATATATATATATAATATATATAATATATATATATATAGATATAATATATATATATATATATATATATATATATATATATATATATATATATATATATATATATATATATATATATATATATATATATATATATATATATATCTTATTTTATCATAAATTTTTCATGCTTGTATGCTTCTGTAATTTTTCGTCATGCGTCTCTAGTCGATCAGCCTCATAAATAAAATGAGTGGGAGTAAAGTGCAATTTTACTGAGACAATGATATCGATTCTTACTGTCTCTGAAATCGATTCATTTTGTTTTCCGGAAAGGTTTGTGGTCAGAAAACCTGTTTATATTTACATTCGAAGTGAAATATAGGTAAATATATAGAAATTTAAATATTTTTATTTTAAATATCAATATTAAATCAACAATCAGCTAAATTTATTTTATATGTAAACACAAGTAAGTAATCAACAAAAAACAAATTTAGTGTCATGGTTTCAAAAATATCAAAATAATTCATAAACATTTCTCTTATTTCTACAAAGTTATGAAGGTAATTGGTAAAATGAAATTAAGTATAATGATTCGAAATAAATACGAGTAAAAATTAAGAATACTTAAATTACAGTTTACTAGAGTGAGAAAAAATTCAATGCTAGCTTAAATATCGTCTAAAATTGTATATCATTTTCATTTGTCTCATTTCAGATTTATTTCTCTATAAGTTATTTCAGAAGAATTAATCACTTGAAGGACATATAATTTCATAAAAATAAATTTACATTTTTAGATTATTCCAATATTTCTCGTATTAGAAAGGTCTTCATTGCATTATTGATTGTTTGAGAACATGTGTCTTGATGCCAGTAATTTTATTTCTTAATGTTTTTAAGAAAGTATTTTTGATAACATTTTTATATTGCATTCTTTTCTCTTTTATTTTTGGATTTAATTTAAATTCTCTTTTCTGCTTATGTATGGGACAATTCTACACAACAGTACGTGAAAATAAATTTTTTAATTGCCATATTTCACCAATCACACACATGCTCTTTTGAATTTGTTTCTTCAATGAACTAATAAAGTATTTTTCCTGTTTCTGTTGTCTATTGTGAATTGCTTTTATTCAATTGTTTGTTATAAGCTGTCTATATTTTATACGTTTTAATTGTATTAAAGTAAATCTTAAAATGTTTTACAAATTTTGTAAGTTTCATAAAAGAGTAAGATTGTTCTTGGGTTTATCTTATTAATTTACTTTGAATTTCTCAGATAAGTACTTCTCCTGTATTTATTTTGAAAAAGGATAATGGAAATAAGTATACGTACTAGATTTGTAATATTTTAACATTTTATTTTAAAATATGTCAAAGTAAACATGAAAAACTATTTTATCAAATACAGTGTTATGTATGTTACATACCCTAAAACTTGTAAATACAATGATCTCAGCATTGTTCAAAATGAACATTTTTAACTTCTCATTAAACCAATATTAAATAGTATTTGCTTTTTCAAAAGCTAATTCAAATTAAGTCATGTTACTTTATGTTGCTAATGACAAATGTGCTTAATATCAATGTATATAGAAAAGTGGAAAATTGAAGCTTCAAGATACTAAAGAATCTGAGAAAACATACAATTTTTGCTTATTTTGTTTCAAATGCATTATAGGGAATATTTCAGACTTTTATAAAATGGAATTTTAAAGATGGCAAAACTTCTCAGAATTTATAAAAAAAGCATTAGAAATAGGCGTAAAAATTTCTTTGTGCCAAATTTTATAAGAAACAAGGAATATGCATTTAATTTTTTATCATATGCATCGAAGAGAGGTAAAAAATTCAATTTGTGCAGTATTTACACTTTTAAGCAGATTTTTTTAAATGGGTATGTATTCACAGTTTATTATAATATTTTCATCAAGATTTGAATAGTGAGTATTGCTTTGCTTTTCAAAGTAATTATTTGCGAAAAAACTATTTTTTATCATCTTCATAAACTTAACATAGTAAGTGCATACTTGTAACATATGCACAATAATAAAATTAGTTTCTATATAAACTAATGTCTTGAGAAAACAATGCGAAGTTGTAATAATAAATTGTCTGAGCATTTGGAATTATTTTAAATTTATGATAGCCATATAAAAGGTAGTAACTCAAGTCATGCTTGGTTTAATGTACACTTGAATTTATGATCTTAACCATTTTCATTTTTATTTCTTTATTAATGATCATATTTACATAATGAAATAGAAATTTAAAGAATGATTTTCTCTGTGAACCTATTCATTATTTATTTATTATATTCTTTCTAAACAATATATACAGATAGCTGGTACTTAACACAAGTTGCAACAACAAAACATTACCTTAATATATGGGGAATTTATATATGTATTTTTATATATAAATATGCATACATATATATATATATATATATATATATATATATATATATATATATATATATATATATATATATATATATATATATATATATATATATATATATATATATATTAACAAGAGTGATCTCTTATTTCCCTTCAAATTATTAAATTGTTAATGCAGTTTTATATTATAATTTATGATATCATTGAGATGATCATGCTTCATGCAAAATAGCAACGGACTTCCTAATTTATCATAAATTTTCGTTTTTGTTACTTTGAAATATCAGCTATAATTAACCAGATTTTATTATTAGGGAACATTTGAAGACTAAAAACGGTCCCTTATAATAAAGACGTCCGTCTTTATTATAACTCTCAACGCAAATTCTTAATATACTAAGCATTGTTTTCACCAATTATGTCATACGTGTTTGAATTTCAAGATATGTATCTCATATTAGGTAAACTAAAATATTAAAGTCTTTTAATGAATTGCAATTTTTGTTAGTCTTTAATTAATTATCTTCAAAGGAAGGTCTCTCTTCGAAATAAATGAAATTTTTCTCTAATTGCTTTTGAAAAAGGGATTTTTCAAGCCAGTATGCACTTTTTACAAATAGGCTAATTACTTTTAACTTTGGAACATTTAAATATAAGGGATGATTTATTTTTATATTATCATAATTAGCCACAACAAGGTTGAATGCTGAGAATGAGAAGATACAGATTTAATGTTGATTTATATAATCCTTCTTATTAAACTTACCCTGTTTCTTTTTCTTTTTAATAAGAATATTTTTAAAGAAATCTCACTTTTTTAACTTGAAAAAATTTTACAAGTATGTTACATCGTATAAAACATTTAAAAGAGCAATTAACAACATCATATATTCATATCTGACATTTATGTTCAGCAGAGTTCTTTAATAGATAAATATGTTTCTTTATTTGAAATTATTAAAATGTTTTTCTATTTAAATTAAACTCAAGAATATAACTAAAATATCTTATAAAAATTATCATTTGAATTTTTAACATTTAACTCTTTTAGAATCATTTTTAACAATGTTCTCAAGAATATCCATTTTACAAACCGATAGAATAAAATATATTTCCGTTGAACAAAAAAAATACATTTTACATTCCATAAAAAAGCTGTCAGCATATTTCCGATATTTGTAAATAATGAGTTCTTTCACTCCAAAACAAATGTTCAATTTCTTAAATTTAAATATAAAATATATTTTGTTACTAAACTACGCTTATTATATACTGTTCTTATAGATGTGGCAACATTCAGTATATTTTTCAAACTATATACCCATATCTGAAAACATCTCTCTCAATGCTTTTAATCTTTATATTCAATATAACATTTTCATTTCATTTTGTCAAATATTTAAAGAAACTTTATTTTGATTGCTAACAAGAATTTTCTATAATTTTCTTAAGCATAAACTAGTTAGATGAAACATTACAAAATTAAAATTATTATTTCCAATATTATTTGTAAAGTTTTAATACGAGTTCAAACAAGAAAGTTCTTGGAGTTTTTAATGACCATGAAGAACATGACCTACAAAAAGATATCCTATCATTAATCCTTGAAGTAGTCACTTTCACCGTCCAGCATCTTTTGACAATGTGTCAATAGTTGTTCAATCCCCTTGCAGTAAACATCAGTTACTGCAAGTCTGTGAGTGTGTTTGATTTAAAATCTTCTTCATGGTCAAGAACTTTCCAAAATGACTGCCCAAGGATTTAAGATGTAGTAATTTGCGTTTTCTATGTCAGGTGAGAACGGGAATGTCACAAGGACTCGCTGTATAATATTCTTTACCACACGTGCAATACGCGACATCGTCATATCGGCCAAGAATAATACACCCTTGCGATTAACCAGCACTGTCTCTTTCTGTTGCAACATCTGTTGCAGACGTTCTAATATCTGTTTGTACAGGTCAGCAGTGACAGTTTGGCCCGTTGATAATAGTTCAGTGAACTACTTGATGACTAGTCCAATGAAGACGAAACATAATCTTGTATGGGTGCATAGGTGGTCTTGTGCTTTTCGAGAAAGTATCCTGAGGTGACAACCAATGTTTGAAATATTTGAAAGTGTCATATAGAATCCACTTATATTCACTAGTCTGCAATAGATTGAATATGGATGCAATACAGTGGCAGAAAGCAACAATAAACAGGCTGCCATTCGCTGTTGCTTACAACATCGTGTACGGAACCCACTTGTTCAGCCTGTACGTCTTATTAAGTGGTAAAGAGGAAGTCTACCCGCTACACCCGAAACGTTAAATTGTCTGTCAAGCTCACCACATGTTTGACTACTGACTTCCTCAATGACCACCTGTAAACATTCGTCATAGACCTGCAGTCATCCACTGTGACCTTTATCACCGACGTTCAATTCTCCCGAGCTGATTTTTTTAAAATGCCTTCCCGTACCTTTATTCTTAGCACTATCTCCAAACTCTTGACATATTTAGTGACTTGAAGCAACTGCAGATAGTTCTACTTTGAAGTCATAAAGCAAACGACACCGAACGAGCTCCCTCGACACGTTCAATAATGTTTCTAATAAATTTTTGTGCATGCAGAATTTGAAGATACTTTACTCAAGGACATTGCATTACTCAAGAAGAAATATTGTTGCAACAACTCAATTTAAGCATGTAATGGATAGTAAGAAGCAAAAGCAGTTCCATATTTAAATAGTTACATAACCAAGCATAGGGCTGTGCAGTGTCATGTTATAGGAATCAAAGAAATCTCATTTCAGCAGTTGCTCATTTTTTCGCTACATTTTGAATATTACATTCTTGTTTGGTGCTCATTTATTTGCTCCAAATTTCTGAAAATAATACATCGATGACATCTGTATGAAAACTTGCTCTAGTATGTAATCAGACTGGTTCATTTTAAGAAACAACCATCAAAAATTTCCCAGGCCCTAAATGCTCTGAAGCATGAGGAATCGCTATGAAAGGAGGATAAATGCCACCAAGAGCTTATAGTGGATATTCAGAGTTACAACTGAATATACGAGGTTCGTTATATATATCTGCAAGAGCTCAGCGTTGTCAGACGTTTTCAATCTCAAAACATGTTATGAGTATTATGAAGTCATGAGGAATAATTATTTCCTGGTAAACTATTTGCAGCCAACTGCTTGAAAGAATCCTGTTGCAGCTGGCTCTAGATTACATCCATTAGGCATCACAACAATGTATTGTTTTCTGCTGAGTCTCATTTCTACATAATTAGTGATTACTGACGGAAGCTACGAATTTCAAATATCTCAGAAACTCACTCACCAAATCATAATATCACTGAAAGGTTTATCTATACTTAGATTGACGTCAATGCTCGGACAGAGATATCAGTCGAGGCTTAAATTAATATCTTAATCTTTTTTATGTTTCAATGACAACATTTATCTATCTGTCTAAAACATTCGACTGTTATATTCAACATGACTTGGCATCCAAGTGACCTCATACCATGTTTATAGACGATAACCCTCGAACACATAAATCTTATCTGCTCAACTGATATTGGAAGTGTGAAACACTGTTTAAATTTAAAGAGTAGTGCGTTCGTATGATTTAATCCCATAGGAGTATGTCTGAAATATCCTCAGAAGGCGTATTTCTTTTCTGTGTAATCCCTCTAAACCTTAATGACTTAAGAAAATGTATTCTTCGAGAATGGGAACACATCCTTTAAAGAGCTATTGACGAGCAGCTTAGAAGTTCATTGCTATCACGCCTGCATCTCTAAGAAAGAAGGTTGCTCACATTACTGATGAATGTTTGCAACTGAACATTTTGAGCAAAAGTTAGGGACACTATTGTTCCTACTGCATATTTGAAAAATAATTACTATGCGTTTTTAATATTTTGGGGATTTGCTTTATTTTTCATTTTTAATTTTAAAACGAATTAATATTTTGAGGATATGAACCTTTGTTCAGTAATTTGTGTAAATTTTATTGCATTTCAATAAATTATTCTCATTTTTTGCCATTATTATGGCTGTTGTTTATTTATTGAGACAGATTGTAGTTACAAAATATTTTGTATGTTTCTAAAATGGAAGTAATTCTTAGAAAATAAATAATACAGAAAATATTTATCTTCCAAATAGTTAAATATTCATTTACAAGTATTTAAATATGATACATATTAAATACTTGTAATATGTATCATATTTTATATCATATTTTACAAGTATTTAAATATGATACCTAACATACCCACTCACACATACACGCATGTGAGTGCATATGCTTAACATTACATTAAAGATAAATGCCATATGCAAGAAAGAAAATACAGCTGACAACTGGAGAAATCACAAGACACATGAAACCGACAATTGGGATATCGACAGATGTTAAAATTTATCATAACGAATAAACTATAGTTTGACAATCTATATGCACACAAAACACAGTAAGTACACATATAAAAAAGTACAGTGTTCGACTTACTTATCGTCTTAAGTCTTACTAATCGAAGCTGTGTTTTCTGTGGTGCCGTAAAAACCAGAATTGAAGATTTTAATTATATATATTTTTTTATCCTACGCTTGACCTTGGTTTTTAAACCATTAGTCTCTGTCGGGCAGCCCAATACAATCTTGAGGTGAATGAAAAGTCATCTTCCGCAGAGTTTCGAACTGCGACGTCTGAAAGTCCAGGGCAAGTGTAACTGTGGTCACCAGCTGAAAGAACGTCCCATTATATATATATATATATGACACTTGATATTTTTTGTGAATGAAAGCAGATTTAATTTGTTTTAAGATTCTATCAGCAACCGCCATGAGGACTAAAATATATTGTATAAGGCTGCGTAATAATCCAGAAGGTTTTTTCATTCAATTTACTAATAATTCTATTGTAAATTTAAATTTAAATACTGCAAAATATTCTGTTAAGATATAGATTACATTTTTACTATGCGTATTAATATTTGTGCAACCAATTTCTTTTCATAAATTCTTTCAAAAAATCTATGAATCTTCTGATTTAGTATACATTTTAATCTGCACTTTTGAATAGCATATGTTTTTTAGTTTGCTTCTTATATTTTTTCAAAAGTAAAAAAATCTACATATGATTCTATATTCGTTTTACTTTACTCTATTATGCAAATTTGTTCTCTTCTAGTTTTAATAAATGCGTGTTAGTCATTGCATATAACTAATTTTAGTAAAACAAATTAAATGCAATCAATATCTAATCATTTACATAAATATAAAATTAGTAATAGAGAACTTCATTTTCAAAAATAAATTACACCACTTTGCTTTGGGTAAACATAAATAAAGCACTTTCCTCAATAAAATTTGATATATCATCACAAAATAGATTTCTTACAATCGATTGATCTTTTGTGAACAACATTTTATTATCTTTTACTTTTAGCTGTGAATTACCAAAAAAATATCTATTCTTTTTAGAAACTATGTATTAATATTATCAAAGATAAGAACAATGAGAGCTTATGAAGTATAAAAAAGGAAGCTTTCACCCAAAATAATCAAAGTTATATCTTATGAGAAAAGTAAATCCGTCTGTAAATTTGAACCAAAAGAATTTAGCAGTTCTGCAGATCAGATTGATGAAAGAGCCAATCTCCACCTCAAACAATTGGAAACTACATTTCTAACACAGGTACTTTGCGGGAACAAATATAGGAAATAAATCAATGGGAAATGTAATCCGCTTATTCCTTATCATGAAATATTATTTCCGATAGCCCTGGTTTACAAACAAATACTGTAGAAATATATCTCTTGAGAGTTACGAATCCTTTCATTGATTACTTTACTTTAACGTAAGACTTATCTTAAGTGAGGTAAATTTATATCTTATAAAATGTCTCTTTCAATGGAAACTATTTACTAAAAATATAATTTGATTGATCAGTGATGATTATGCTAAAATACTAAATGGCCTAAATGAGTTGCTGAATAGCGAGAAAAAATTTCTAAATTTCATGAATCGATTTTAAGTACTCAAAAAATAACTGTCATTTTGTATACTAATTACTAAATTTTTAAAGCTTTCAATATGTATTTATATAGAATTTTAACTATTTTATATGATAATTCTTTGTGTAAATTTAGTTTAAAATAATAAAATAAAATATTTACTTAAGCCTTTTAAAAAATGATATCATGATTTTGTAAGTAAATGATAATAAGAATATACATATATTTTTAATAATTGTAATTAGGTTTTCTACAATACTAGTATGAATTAAAAGGATTAATATTTATTTGTATTTAAATGTAAATAATTATATTACGCTATGATAAGTTATCTATTATTATTATGGTAGATTGTGATTTTATTTGAATCACACATTATTGTAAGTTATTATAAATTATATATATATATATATATATATATATATATATATATATATATATATATATATATATATATATATATATATATATATATATATATATATATATATATATGTATATATATATATATATATATATATATATATATATATATATATATATATATATATATATATATATATACCGACGCACGCTCAAATCTTTGCCTTCATTTTATTTACAGAACTCATTTTATTTTCTTATCATTTCTCTTATTTCAATTATTACAAAACAATCTTCCTCTTACATGTTTTTGTTCATTTTTATATGGATTTGAAATATAATTTCGGTTTCTTCAAAAAGTAAAATAAAGCATTAATATGAATTTTATATATTCAACGACTTTAGTGGTTTCTACATATTTCCCTGCATTTAAATTGTTATTTTTAATTACGGTTCTGCATATTTTAAAATAATCACGTTAAAAATCAATATTTCTAAGAAATACTAAGATAATTACTTAAATTTAAACAAAAGCTACTTTCTGAATATAGTTAATGAAGTATATTAAATCATGCTGAAGGAGACAAATAACATAATAATATTTATAATAAGACAATATATTTTCATTTATAATAAAGTTATTTTTAATATTTTCCAATAAATGCATGTTTTTTTCTTCAAAAAGTTTATTAATTTTAAAAAAAATTTTACAAATGCATAGTGTATGATTAGTTTGAATCTGGATTTGATTCTTACGCTTATTATTTCTCCTAGAAATAAAATATTTAAACGAAAATAAATCCAGCAGTTTCCTACTAAAATAATTGACATTAAAATAGTTTTATTAAATTAAATTATAGAAATAATATGGTATATCATATTTTTGTTACGAAATATAAATTTTGTTGGAAAATAATGATTAAATACATACAAAAAAGCATAAATTTTTGTTTTAAAATACTTAAAATATAAATTTAATGAACAATCAAATCTATTGGATGATTGACGGAGAAAGTTAATTTTTCGACCAAAAATAGAATATAAATTTGAGTTTCGCACAAAAATATGACAGATGTCTTAATGTCCGCGCAAACATGACATTCAATATGACAGAGATGTGTTTTTATAAACCTCAATATAACATTTTTAGAAGTGAACAAGCATATAACTTAAGAATATTATAATCAGCAAAATCCGCTGCTTTAATAATCAATCAATTCCTCTATAAACTTGAAAATTGCATTGCGGATAACTTATCGTAAATATTTTGCATATAAAAGTATTTTAAATTTTCAAACAATTTTCAATAAGTCTATCATTACAGTAATAATAATAAAATGGTAATTGGATTTAAATAGTTTTACAAAAAATGTATAATAAATTTATATAAGTATTGTTCTTCTAAGTAATTCAAAAGTTAGAACTATTTATCCTTTATATCTACAAATAATGGATATACCACATCCTTTAAGGTAAGCAGAAAATTATAAATTTAACTTTACATTGTGTTGAAGCTATGAACAATTTCAGTAAAATTTGTATTTCGCAAATTAATTTCATAATTATAATATTTTTTATATTCAGTACATATATATACATACATACATATTAGCTATGACATAATTGTTGATGTAGAATACGGCTCTAGTGACACAGAAATAAAGCATCGCACTGTTTAGCCATAAATCCAAGATTCAAACCCTCTCGAGTAGCTGATGAAAAAGAAATTCGTATATTGCTACATTTGTTAGTTTTTAATATTTGTTTTATATAAACTGCTCTTGTGTTCCACATAATTCTATTAGTAGAAACTTCCAAGCTCAGAAAGTTCTGGAATATTGATCGAGAATATTCGATAACTGTATAAAAGTTGAATGCTAAGTTGTACTATCCACCTAATTTATTATATTTAAGTCTTTATTACACATTAAATAATGAAAAAGATATAAAAGTTATGCTTAATTTTTAATTTTTATTCATCATATGCCTTGATTATGATAAAAACGAAGTATTATTTAAAAAATTATTTGAATTTTAAACATGTTTGTTATACATTCCTCATTTTTCCAGTGATTTCTTATAAAATATAAGCATTCAAGTTTTTCAAATATAATATGACTCCTTAACAGGACTTATATATATATATATATATATATATATATATATATATATATATATATATATATATATATATATATATATATATATATATATATATATATATATATATATATATATATATATATATATATATATATATATATATATATATATATATATATATATATATATATATATATATATATATATATATATATATATTAGTAACAAATTGTTAAACTGGTAAAATTCTATAAACCAAAGTTATCCCAAAAAATATATTGTTCTGCTAAAAAAGAGTTTTTGAAAACCAAATTTGTGTAAAAACAAAATCATCTGATGATAAAGTTTTAATCAGCAAAATATCAATTCTTGTTTTTAATGCATTTCTTGCCGCCCGCCTTGTCTAGTGGTCAGAGTCCCTGACTACGGATAGGGAGGTCCTGGGTTCGAATCCCGGTTCGGGCAGGGATGTACTTTCTCTATCTATCCTGTCTTTGTCCTTTCCTTGTATGAATTAGGTGTGAATGGTTGCCTACTCTATAAACGGGTCCCTATGGCATGTGTGCACTGAAGAAGTCGGACTCCACACCAAAATATGGTTCAGTTGAAAAAGTGGAGCAGCGCACCCCATATTGCCAGCCTAGCTGGCACACGACAACAACAACAACAACAATGCATTTCTTGAAAAAAGGACATTATTTTCATGAAAATGGAATTTCCAATGTATGAACGAGATTTTTTTGCAGGTACATTAGTCAGACAACATCCATATCATTAATATCTTTGGAGGATTTTATTTGAATTTAACTAAGCTATCTTTAAGATGCAGATTCGTGATAACTTTTCTTTTATCCTTTCTATCTCTAGGAAAACCAGAAAAAATTCTATCACATTCCTTACTGCTGATCGCTATTATGTTAAGTCATAGGTTTTCATTTAACTTAAGACAAAGTTTGTTCCGTACATCAACTCATTTTATGCGATATTACCTGCATTTTATAATACTATTTTGTTTCTAATTTATCTCAAGGAACTACTTTGAATACAAGGAAGTATATATTCATAGAAAGCAATTCCATTTTCATACATTTCAGGGAGAAAGTATGTTTACTTACTGAAAATTCTAGCAGTTAAAATATTTACCTAAGGTACTCATGATGTTGTATATCCAAATAATAAGTATCAAATTAATCCCATAAAAAGTATGAAAACTCTGTAAGTAAAATGTCTACAATTCATATTTCTTGTCACGGCTGTCCTTTTCTTTGAATATTTGATCATCATTTACGTCTATATTTGAAAACAGAACTATAATTTTATTCAAAATTATTAATTTGTATAACATAAAAATGAATTTTTAATGATTTAAATATCTTTAGTTATGTTTTTCTCATTAAAGAAAACAGCAATTTTAACAAATGTTTGCGTTACGTAACATTATAAGAAATAAATTTAGTATATTGGTTTATTAAACTATATCAAAACCAATTAATATTTAAGAAGCAATTTACCATTTTAAGAATTTTATTGTCTTCATATTTCATCCATAATTAAATATTTATTTTTTGGAAAAAGGATACGGCAAAATCCAAGGATAATCTATTAAGGATATTGACTTATTGCACCAAATATTTGCTTGAAATAAATATCATTGTTATTGATTTAACACATAATTAATAATGGATTTTATATTATACTTAGTCATAAAAATTTCTAAAAGAAATCTTAATTCCTTATTATCTACTATTATATCCAATTAAACTGATTCCAAAATAAAATTAAATATTAATAACTTTTTATGTTATTTTTATAAATATCTTTTTTATAATTAAACTTTGGATGATAAGAATGTGAAAATAATTATTTGAGATTTATTATTCCTTACATATTTCAGGGGATAAATTTTGATGTTATTAAAATTTGTTCAAAATAACTATAATATTAAATACATTATTCTGGTAGTTAGAATCGCTCTTTAATAAATCCAAATGGCTAAGCAGACCATATAGATTGAAAATTTATCAATAAGAATTTCCATACTTCATAGTAAACTATAGAATATTTAGCAATGATTATCTGAATTATTAACAAAGGTAACTCATAGACAAGGAACCGTAAGAATCAATCCATTAACACAGTTAATTTAAGGGTACTCTAGAGAAAAGCGTTTACCAGAAATTGTTGTGGAAAGAGTTTTCATGTAATTGAAACAGAAGTTGTTAGCTAATGAACAGCCTTGGGGATAATGTTAATGAATGCAGGGGAAGTTAACTGCGTTATTTCTCTGCAAGTTATTATCTAATTCTTGAATAATGCTTCATAATTTATTTTAATTAAGTTTTTGAAATAAAAGTAGATGGTAACATTTTTGGAACGTTTTTATCATCGATTAGCGTATAAAAATTTCTCCAGTGACAAATAAATAACTGATACCAACCTTTAAAACTTAAGTTTTTGCTGCTTTGAATTAGAAAAGTTAACTCCATCCTTTTTCTTTTTTACATTATGGCATAAATCTGCCGCATTTTTTTTTCTTAGGTTTTATGCAGTTATGGAAAAAGAAGTTACTATTTTAGTGAAATTTAGTATAAAAAAGTAAAATACATTTTTTGTATATAAATACTCGTGACACATTAGTTCGGAAGAAACTATATAAAGACAATAAAAGAGAACTTCGGTTGTGCAAATAATAATGCTATGTAAATAATAAGAATATAGCAAACATTCTATCTGTTAAAACAATGATGAAATATAGCTAATAGTTAAGAGAAGTATAAGTAAATTTTCCTTTTTCAGATATTTTTATTAAAATCTGATACTATTTAGTCATTCTAATTTTTATTAAAACTGTTTAACTCATTTTAGATGTCTGTTCATGATTAAAAATTATAAGAGCATTTAATGCTCTTATAATTTCATAATCATATTATTGAATAAATAATGCTTATCAGAATAAGCGTGTTTTCTTAAAACAAAAATATATTTTTAAAAAAATTTTAAGTATTTATAAAAATAAGTAGTTTTTACACCAAAAAAATAATAGCTCTTTTCTAAGTATTTATTAATAAAAATAAGTAGTTTTTACACCAAAAAAATAGTAGCTTCTTAAAAAACATTTGACACAGAATCATTCTTTTAACGAAATCATAATTTTCAATAATATAATGAACACATAATTTTTTTTTCAAATTCTGCTCATAATTACTTATATATTCTATCAGCATATTCTGATTAAATACAAACCTGCAGAATTCAGTTTATGAATAATAAATATTTAGTATTTTCTATATAGTAATGGAATAAACTGTTTAAAATCTAAATTGAAACAACTTTGTATTTGATAAAATAGCAATTTATTTTATTGAATATATTATAAATGATTGTATAGAATATTCAATTAAATTTTTCTATGGGTTATCTCTTGAATTAAAAATAATTGAAATAAAATTGAAATTTTAATCATGAACTTCAACTAATTGAAATAAAACTATCATCATTGCAAAATCTAAAATAATTCCAAAACATTTGAACCCCTTGCAAAACTTCGTGTATACCCCTTTGAATTCCAACCCATTCCTTTAAGAAACAGTACTTTTTCACTTAGAAAATTCATTCTGAAATTGTTTAGCTTTTCAATATATGGTCAAATCACACCCATTATAGCAAATTTGATACAAGAAAACATCAAGTTATTATTCATTTCTGAAAAATTAAAAATCCCAGAACTAAGTACAGAGGTGAACATGCAAATTGCTGAAAAAGTGAATTTCTGGAAACAAGCAGCCAAAGAATATTAAATTAGTATTACAATATATATGCCTAATTAATGATTCACTTATAGAGCATTTGCTGCTCAAGATCAAAGTATAGAAATATCATCATGATGAATTTATATGTCTCAATAACTGTGCTAAAACTTTCTGAAAGGTTTCTGTTATTATTTTCACTAAATGATTTATTTTATGTTCAATTTTCATGTGTAAATTTTACATTCTTCATACATCTGTCAGATCATCGATTTATTCAACTCATGCTATGTAATATTAAATTGTAATGCAAGTTATAAATTTTCTTTCAAAATAAAGTTATGCTGAACTTCAATTTCATTAAAAAGTAATATATGCTGAATTCCAATTGGAAAATCAATAAAAAACTAAACTTCATATAAACATAAGGTATCCAAAATATTTCAGATGCATTAACAATCAATATTAAATTCGATATTAACTTAACATTAACTGTCGTTTAACTATAATTAGCCTTTTTAAAAATTACATTCTTTCAAATTTTTCAAATATTGTAATAATTTGAGCATTTTGTGGTGTTTCGAAGCATAAATTATAGTTTTAATAAGTAAAAATTTGTATAAAATTATTATCTTTCTCATTCTTCTCTGTTTCTCAGTTTTGGCATTGAATCTATAGATAGATAAATCAAATGTAATGTAAATTAATATTAATTTAAATCTTATGATAATTAATGACAATAAAATAACGCAAAGCAAACCTATGCTCAATACAGACAAAAATAATTAATTTTAAGATAATATATTTAACTATTATTATTTCATTAATTTCATTCAATGATTAATAAAATAAATTGTATTACTCATTGAATCAAATTAATACCAATATATATTTATTTTTAACCAATAATATATATTTATAGTGATAAAACAGATAAATTTTTTATTTGGATTTTTATTTTTCAGAAACATTTATTTACCATAGAAAAAAGTGTTATTGTATGTATATCAAAAGTCAAACATTGTAAAAAGATCCTACATTTCAGATTTTTTTCATTTGATTTTCATTTTTCATTAGATTTTTACAATAATTATTTATTTACTAATCTCAAGTGATAAAAGAATTTTAATTATGTTTCTAAGAACGTTTTTCATATCAAAAGAAAAGTAACATTAATCTCACTTTCATAAAAAAATGTAATTCATTTTGAATAATTAACTTTCTTTATTAAAGTAAAATACAATGTCACCTTCACACTATTCTTTTTTGTGATAGGTTGTAATAATACGTTATGCACATTTTTCTAAAATTTTACATTTATATTGAAATTAATTAAAGTTTCTAGAAAGTAAGAAAATGTTTTTCACTGTAATAACAAAATTACAAGTTATAATTATTGTTATTTTAGTTTCATTGATTTTATAATAGGACAATGATAAGTTATGTTTAGCGATAAGTGATAATTTATGATTTTATAACAAGTTATAGTCATTGCTATTTTAGTTTCATTGATTTTATAATAATACATGGGAAATAAATTGCATATTATTACAATTTTAAACTGTATAAGTTGGCTAAAACTATTATTGGGTTTCAGAATTTCAATCTTAATTGCAATCAATGCATTATTTTATTTAGTCGTTTTATTTTCTGAGTTAAGATATAGAAAAATTAGTTTCATATTTTCTTTTGTGTTAGTGTGTTTTGTGTTTATTTAGTATTTAGTTTTCCAAACAATTAAATGTCTTATAATCCTTCTTATAGTATTAGGAAACTTCTTATCAAGCAAGAAGAACAATACATTTGGGATTAAAATTTTGATGATGAATTTTGGAGATGAATATCATCTAAATGTATGTTTAGAAACTGTTAGAATGCATTTCATTCTGTCATCTTGAATCATTTATTAAGACAGAATGCTGCAACCACTGTAATAAATGCAAATCATTTCACGATTTTTTTATCTATTTTCAAATGATTATAAAATAAGGCATACACTTTCTAATTTAAATTTGTTAAATATTTTTCTAAAAGAAAAACATTTAAATCGCAATAAGTTTGATTGCTAAGCACTTTACGTATAGATTTATAATTAATATATGAAATATATATATCAATGAAGAAAAATTAATTACTTAAAATAATTACATCTAAAATAATATCTAGATTATAAAAATAGATGCTATTACTTAGAGGAAATGCTTCACAACTTGCAATGGAACTAATCTCAGTCACTGTCTAACAATGGAATATAATTAATTTCTGATTTTCGTACGTTCATCAGTCGTTGAGAGTTATTGGGTATTTTCTCAGATGGTTTACCCTTTTGCAACACATAAATGCAACCCAATATCCACAAAAAGTCCCAAAAAAGGCTATTCGGAATGAGTGTTTTTATATATTACAATGAAGTTCAGTTTGTTTGGTGTTTTGTTGTGTGATGTCAATATGAGAATTGAATTCATGCTTTTGTAGTAACTTAAAAATATGCTGTTTAAAAATCCACAGTTTTTTGCTTATTAGTTTTCCCCTGTTGGTTATTGCCAGCAATTAACAAATTAGGGTCTCTTATTACTACATTAATTCTCACAATTTAATTATTATTTGTTATATTAGTATGTGGTAAAATTACATTTTAAATAATAGAAAAGCATTAAAATACCTCATATTATTTAAAAGTACATAAGAATTTCAAAAAGAACGTGATTTTAAGATAATAAAAATAAACTTTGTAGTTTAACTTTAAAATGTAGTTTTATAACAGTTAACAAATTTTTATTATTAACCGTAGGAAATCATTTCGTTTTATGCACATATTAAAGTAAAATTATTTTTTCATACATGTAGCTAATAAAATAGGTTAAAGTGTAATATATTGAGTAAATAATTTAAAACTAGGGAATGAATTTCATCATTACAGATGAAACATTACACTTTCTTTATTATTGTTATTATCATTGTTAAAGTATAAAACTGGTTTCGGCCGAATATTATAATATGATATTATAACTCAGACTGTATACAGTCCATTTCCATTTAAATTAGCAGCTGTGCAATGTCTAACGATATTTCTAAAAATAGCCTACATTTTCACTGAGATAATCTTTTCCAGTTCTTAAATCCTGAATTATAATTATTTTTTGGCAAATATACCTCATGTAACAATGGATGATTAAAACATAACAAAAGAAAAATTAAAAAATAGTGAAAATTCATATTAATTATAAAATGCAAGCTATAATCATTGTTTGTCAATTCACATTAGCAGTTTTCGTTAGTTAAAATTTTTGTTATCTAAGATATTTTTTTTAATTTCTATTCAAGACATTTTAGTTCAAGCCAGTAACTTCTATTTTTTTTTTTAATGTAAAAATACGTGCATTTTTTAATAACATTTACCTTTATATATTAATTATTTTCAAATAGATAACTTAATTTTGAAATTATATTAAGAATGTTATAGAGATAGCTCACTAAAATTTGAGGTATTGAAGCTACAAATAAATATTCATATTCAAATATAATCGGTAGTATAGAGTATTTGATTCCTTTAGTATTTTAAGATGAATATACATAGTAGATAGTGAGATACTGTTTTTAGTAATATTTTGCATAATCATTTCCTTATAAAAATTTATTCATTAATTTTAATTCACATAAATAATTTACATTTAAAATTTTTACCCCATTTACAAAACATTTTTAAATGATTTTTTTAAATACTGGTGAATATAAGAATATAAAAGATATAAATTATTATTAAAAATTATTAATTATTTGCAAAAATTAAAAAATATTTTTAATGTTATAAATGTGATGACATTCTTTCTTATCTTTAAATAAATTTGTTCACTGGATTTTAGAAGCAAATTTATTTTTCACGTTTTATTGAACAATTTCTAAATTTACTTCACTAAAAAACAAACAAAATCTTTTTATTTTATTAACTTGAAAGAAATATGATATCGCTTATTAATTTAAATATTAGCTTATAATCAACTTTAATTATTTACACTAAGTATTTACAGATTCGAATTAAGTATTTTTGTTTTCATGTTTTCCACGATAAAAAGCCTAAATAAGTATATATTAATGCGTCTGTGTCTTAATACCAACCACTTTTTAAGAATGAGATATTGATGTCTCGTTCTTTACTAACTCAATGTTGTCTGTCATTCGGTGCTAGTTAGTTTTGTCCTGATTTTTTTAACAATTGTTACATATCATCTATTATCAATTAAATATATTCTCAAAAGTTAGTAATTATATACAAGTACTAAATATTTGAATAATCACTATATAATGATAAGCTACACAATGATATAGTTTAATAAAAAAAAATCTTTGAAAAAGTTCCTTTAATTGCTAATAACTGATTAAACTTTTTTTTCATTTGTTATGGTCACATCTTTTTTAAACTTTTATGCCATATTTTTGATAACATCGATATAAGTAAATAATTAAAATTTCAATTTAGCATCAATTACAATAAGTGATTGCACAGAGACATTCATTTTAACCAATGTAACTCTGTTCATAAAATCAATTTAAAATTTGATCATTTCAATGTTTTCGTAAACATCAAAACAATATTTAAGAGAAAAAGTTTATGATCAAATGAAAAATAAATTTTTTGAACTTAATAACTCAATGTTTACAGGAACTCTGAACATAAAATTTTCTTTTAAATTGTGCATTTCATTTAAATAATAAAAAGAGTACATATCATTACAAATCTATTTTTTTTCAATAATTCAATGCACATGAACATAAAACTATTCCTTTAAATGTAAATAAAAATTAGTATTAAATTTTGTGTCTTAGATATAGTTTTATACTCTTATCTGCAAAGGAATTAAATTACTTTGATAAACATAATATTTTGTTAATCTTCTAAGTATTTTGAGTAATGAAAATAATGATGAAGTATCGATTAGATTTTTGAAAACTTTTACTTTAAAGAATAAAAGCTTCCATTTTTTTATCCCATACGGATTTCATGCTTAAAGTTACAAAAATCAAAGTTTGTAAATTGTATTTAACCAAAATACATGTATAAAGGGAAAATATTAAGATTTTTTTAGTTTTCTGAAGCGAAAAAAATTTTACATGAATAATACATCAGATAATTATTTTAGTATTAATTAATATTTAGAAAATTTATTTTTCACTTTCACTTGAATATGTTCAGTAACAATACAGAAGCATTCATATAATTTATTCTGAAAAACATTGAATTATATAAATTAAATAAAAATTGCATTTTATAGTATGGCGTATGATTGATTATATTTTATTAACCCTTTTATTTGTGCGACAATGGAATCTATTGTTTAATAAATAGAAATCAAAAAAGTATTGTATATTGTATTGCTTATCGGAAATATCCATATAATCCACATTGTCTTTCTCTAAATATAAATTATAGTATGACACATAAAATAGCTTGAAACATGTTGCCTTTAATTCACAAAAGAAAATATATTTTTTATCCAACTATGTAGGTTTTTAATCAAATACATGAGTTTGTCTTATGCCAGACATCTTTAAATAAATATGATGCGTGAGAGCCTTCAATTTTGGCATTCAATCAATTTTCATTTTTAATTGAATTTTTCCAATAATATTTTTAAGGTAGGTATCAGAAGTAACCTGTATAATTACCTAAAGTCATAACGAAGCTGATTCCATATCTGACTTTTACATCCAGTCTAGTATTATTTTAAAAAGACAGAAATATTTAAATAGTTTAAAGAGCTTCACGGGTTCGTGTCGATTGAGAGTTGAATAAAGTAATCACTTAATGAACACAAGACTTTTATTCGTAAAAATTTCACTATATATAAGAAATTCCCGCTGTAACATTCCCAATTATACAGCTACAATTCGTCAGATATAACAAGAAACAACTTCCAATCACAGGTCTCAAATACCTCAGTCGACTAGCAGTCACAACTAATCGTCTTCACAAAACTGACTGTCTTCACAATACTACTTCTCTCATGTCGGGCTGCGGTATTTATACCTGACTTGGCGGAGAAATCTACCAGTTTCGCCAAGGTTCTGGAAGCTTCTAGGCTATCTCGAAAAATATTGGTCTTAGCTTAGGTGCTTAGGTGATGGATGCTTAGGTGATGGATGTTTCCAGAAATATCTATTTCTCGCCAAGTCGACAAGAATCTCGCCAACTGTCGCCAAGTCGCCAAATAATTAGGAAATCCGCTTTTAAACTACAACACATATAAATACCGCAATTTTGCCAAAAATGTGAGAATGTCCGATCTGTCTGAGATATTTTAAGACTAATACAATCATTATTTATAAATTTGTAACAATAGGAAATACATGTATAAATATGTATATGTTAAGTTTTGCGTAAAAATGTATAAGTTTAGAAATTTTTTCAAGTTTTAAAATATTGTAAAATTTACTGCATGTAATTTTTATCATAAATAAGTAAACATTTCTGATCATAAGTGATTAGTAATTTCTGATTAAATTGTCCTTGTAGTTAACTATTTATCCTTTTCAGGGTAAGGCGTGTGATGGGCGTCCGCAGAGGGCGGGGGATATGGACCTGGAGGAGTTGCACTTTGCGGATGATTCTGCGGATGATCCCTACGAAGTGGTTCTTTTACCAGAGACAACACGCAGAATTGCTCCAGAGAACAGGCTCTCCCCAGCGCATGCTTGCCTCTCTCACCCTCTAAAAGGTGAGAAAAAAAACTTTTCGAAATTTAAAAATATTTCTCAATTTAGGAAATATATCAATTATTAAATAGCATGTCTTAAATTATTTAAAACTTGATTATTATTAAATCTTTAGCTGTTGGTTGTATAGTAAATCAAAAAAAATCTACAAAAATTACATTATAAGATCTCAGATTTTTATTCTGATATTCTGATTCCCAAAAAATTAGACTTGCCTTCAGTTCAACAGTTCGTGGGTTCGAATCCCACCTTAGGCATGGATGTTTGTAGTGGTTCGGAATCCACTTTAAACCGTAGGTTCTGGTCTAATTATCTCTCGTGTGCAATAAAATGACCGTTGAGCGACAAACAAACCAAACCAAATCCAAAAAATTAGGAGTTCTTCAGTAGTATGTTAAGTTTAGCCAACAATTTCTGAATGAAGGGCTAAAACATTAACTTAAAATGAAATATTTATCATTTAAATACAAAATTTATATACAAATTTCTTTTGGATTTATTAAATACAAAATAATCAAAATTTAGAAAAAAATTTTATAACACAGATAATATAATAAGTCTACAGAGTACTAAATTTAGCCAACAATTTCTGAACGAAGTGCTAAAAAATTTACTTAAAATAAAGTATTTATCAATTAAATCCAAAATTTATATACTCAATTCTTTTGGATTTATTGAATGCAAAAATAATCTAAATTGTGAAAAAAAGTTTCATAAAACGGATAACAAAAGTTGTATTAATCTTAAATTTCTAAAACATATTTTTTACATATTATTACTTAAACAAAATTAAACCAAACAAAAACATAAAAATAATTTTATTTGCATTAAAATTAGATAATACTTCAAGAATATTAAATTATTGAAAATAAGTTTAAAGTAATTTATCTCATTAGAATGTTTATAAAAATGCTAATATTTGAGAAAAGTTAGTAATTTTAATGCAAATTTTTTAATTTAATAAGCGAATTCGAATATTTGGTATTCCTAATTTTGATGATAATCAATATAGCAACCTGTATTATAAATATATAAATAACAGTTTTCAAGTTAATTTAATAAAATTTTATATTATGTAAGTTTTCATAAATTGATTGAAATATTAATTATTTTAGTAATTAACTTATGTATATTTATTTGTATTTCATGTTTCTGTATGCATATCTATTTGTATATTGTTATATGTTTATCTATTTGTATAATTAATGTATTAATCTATTTAGTTGTTAATATCTTATTCATTAAATTTATAGAAGTTTTCAATTATGGATTTATTTAGTGAGATTTAAAACTTTATTTACTTTAACTAAACAAAAAATATTTTTACAATTAAAATATTAGCATACTTAAAATGTAGATTTGGATGAGAAATATGCAAATGCGAAGTTCGTTCAACCACTGTTTGTTTTGTATTTTTATACATACTTTTTAAATAAAAATACCAAACATTCAATCATATTTATTAATATTACAGCTAAGTTGATATTCCTTTTTGAAACAATTTGCAAAATGCTATTTGTAATGGTGTTATTTCAATTATTAATAATTTAAAAGATTTAAACCCTGAAGCATTGAATATTAGAAAAAAGTCAATTACATCATAAAATATTTTATTATCTATAATATCATTCAGTCATTTACGCATTGTTATTGTTACAAATTTGTAAATAATGATTATATTTGTCTTAAAATATCTCAGACAGATCAGAAATTCTCACATTTTGGGCAAAAATTGCGGTATTTAGACGTGTTGTAGTTTAAAAGCGGATTTCCTAATGATTTGGCGACTTGGCGACAGTTGGCGAGATTCTTGGCGACTTGGCGACGGTTGGCGAGATTTTTGGCGACTTGGCGAGAAATCGATACTTCTGGAAACATCCATCACCTAAGCTCTAGGACCAATATTTTTCGAGATAGCCTAGAAGCTTCCAGAACCTTGGCGAAATTGGTAGATTTCTCCGCCAAGTCAGGTATAAATACCGCAGCCCGACATGGAATAGTAGTAGAGTTTTGTGAAGACAGTCAGTGAGTGAAGACGAATAGTTGTGACTGCTAGTTGTTCTCTGTCTGAGGTATTTGAGACCTGTTATTGGAAGCTGTTTTTTTATTATATCTGACGAATTGTAGCTGTATAATTGTGACTGTTACAGCGGGAATTTCGTTTATTTAGTGAAGTTCTTACGAATAAAAGTCTTGTGTACATTAAGTGGTTGCTTTATTCAACTCTCAATCGACACGAACCTGTGAAGCTCGGTACAACTGGTGTCAGAATCGGGGTTGAAGAGTTGATGCAGCGTGTCACAAGAAAAATGGACATGGATTTAATGAAAAGTCTTCTCGAAAAATTAGCGCAGCAGATGGCTGAGATGAAAGCTGGACAAGAAGATATGAAAACTGAGATGAAAGCTGGACAAGAAGAGATGAAAGCTGGACAAGAAGAGATGAAAGCTAGACAAGAAGAGATGAAAGCTAGACAAGAAGAGATGAAAGCTAGACAAGAAGAGATGAAAGCTGGACAAGAAGAGATTAAAACCGAGATGATGAAAGAGATAAAATCTGGACAGGAGGAGATGAAAGCTGGACAGGAGGAGCTTAAAAAGGAACTTAAGAAGGACATTGTAAGTGTTAAAGAAGAATTCTCCAACATCATTCAGGAGAAGATGAATGCAATGGAAGATAAGGTAACTTCAGTTGAAACTAAAGTTCTGGAGATAGAAGAAAATGTTGAAGAAGCATTAGACAATATGAATAAGAAGATTGAAAGCTTGGAGAAGCAAATATCAAACAAACATGAGGAACCCAACGTGACATTTGTGCCTTCCCTAGCCAATATTAAACTCTCAACATTTGATGGGAAATCATCCTGGCAAGTATACAAGACCCAGTTTATGATGGTAGCGGAAGCTAATGGATGGAATCCCCGAGCCCGAGCTTTTCACCTGGCGGCTTCTTTAAGAGGAGACGCGGCTGACAT
This sequence comes from Latrodectus hesperus, assembly GCA_037975125.1. Taxonomy (NCBI): domain Eukaryota; kingdom Metazoa; phylum Arthropoda; class Arachnida; order Araneae; family Theridiidae; genus Latrodectus; species Latrodectus hesperus. The sequence goes on from CM075851.1 coordinate 114,583,917, forward strand.
CCTCGAGACGCTTCCGGAGGAGCAGAGGCACGATTTCCAAGCCCTATCGAGTGCGCTTGAGCTGCGGTTTGGAGATAAGTGCACTAAGGAATATAGCAGACTACAGTTAAAGTCCCGCTATCAAAAAGCGGGTGAAAGTCTTCAAGAATTGGCTGCCGATATTCAGCGACTTTCCCATCTAGCATTTTCGGACTGCCCAGCTGAGACACGTCAAGATCTGGCTCTCCATCACTTCATCGATAGTGTGAGGGATCCGGAGATACAGAAAACACTTAGACTCGCCGATGTCAAAGATATTGGATCTGCCCTAGTCTACGCACATAAGATAGAGGCTGCCCAGCAGGCCGCGCGTAAAGACCGGCACTCAATCAGAGCCGTCTCTGCTACTGATACGGACTGTGATCTCAGAAAGCAAATCGAAGATCTGCGGAGAAAATTCCGTAACTTAGAATTGAGTAAAGGTGGCAGAAACACGAAAATTCAGTGTTGGACTTGCGGTGCAGTCGGACACGTTCAGAGAGACTGCCCGAAACGAAAAAATGGTGGAAATGATCTTCCACCACAGCAGGGAAACTAATATGTGGCCATCTCGCGGGGCGGAGATGTCCAGAGAGTCAGAAGCCCCATTTCAAATCGTTTCACATTTCTTCCGTAAGTAGCGGCGACAACGGACTTTTCGTTATGGGACATGTCAACGAAGTTCCCTGCAGAATGATAATCGATACTGGAGCCAACGTAACTATCATTAGGACAGATTTGGCTCGCAAACTTGGTGACAAACTCATCTGGACGCCGCCCTGCATTACCCTCCAAACTGTGACAGGTGATAAGATTAAAGTGCATGGAAAAGTCAAGCTAAACATTGCATTTGGTAATGCCGTTTACCATCATATGGCATATGTCGCTGATATAAATGACGAATTTATTCTTGGATTGGATTTCCTCAAAGAAAACAATTTCAAGTTAGATTTTAAAAATAATGAACTACACTCATGTTCTGAAGACATAACGATTTTTAAGACGAAATATTCAGATATTAAATCAGTCCATCATATAACTGCAAAGAGTGAAACAACATTACCACCAAGAACTGAGACAATAGTTTCCGGAGCTCTTTCAGAAGATAATAATTTTCATTATGGATTGACTGAATATCCAGATTCCGACAATAGCGTTAAAGGAGTACTAGTGGCTTCTTCACTCGTCGATCTTTCACGAAATGTAATCCCGGTAAGAGTTGCTAATCTAAGTAATAAGGTAAAACTTATAAAAGAAGGAGAAGTGCTAGCGACTTGCACTCCAGTGACCTGTATTAACCGAAATTGTCAAGCCACACTATCTGAGCCTCCTGACACTCTAATTGATGAACTCCTTCAGAGAGCAGAGTTAGATGATAAACAGAGGAATGCTGCAAGAAATTTATTATTAGAATTCGGAGATCTCTTTTCCAAGAAATCAGATGATGTTGGGCGAACCAAATTGACGCAGCACCGAATCAATACAGGAAATCATCCACCCATTAAACAACACCCGAGAAGATTGCCATTCGCAAAGCAGGAAGAGGTGGACAATCTTCTGATGGAAATGCAGCAGAATGACATTATTGAGCCATCAGAGAGTCCTTGGGCTTCGCCTATTGTTTTAGTTCGGAAGAAGGATGGTTCTACCCGATTCTGCGTTGACTATCGTCGGTTAAACAACATCACTAAAAAAGATAGTTACCCTCTTCCTAGGATTGACGATACACTTGATGCTTTATCCGGAAAACAATGGTTTTCGACTTTGGATCTCAAGAGTGGTTATTGGCAAGTAGAGATACATCCTGAGGATCGAGAAAAGACTGCATTCACCACAGGACAAGGACTTTGGCAGTTCAAGGTTATGCCATTTGGGCTTTGCAATGCACCTGCAACGTTTGAGCGCCTGATGGAGACAGTATTACGAGGACTTTCCTACGAAGCCTGTTTGGTATATTTGGACGATATCATTATTGTAGGGCGCACATTCGAAGACCATTTAAGAAACATCCGAAAGGTGCTGGAAAAATTAAAAATGGCCAACCTGAAGCTGAATCCTTGCAAATGTAATCTATTCCGACGTGAAGTAAGCTATCTGGGACACATTATCTCTGCTGAAGGTGTAAGAACAGATCCTGAAAAGATCTCCGCAGTTAAGGACTGGAGTCGTCCAAAAGATGTCCACCAATTAAGAAGTTTTCTTGGACTATGCACATATTACAGGAAATTTGTTAAGGGTTTTTCAAGTATTGCCAGACCTCTTCACAAGTTGACAGAAGTTAAACAGAAATTTCTCTGGACAGATGAATGTGAGAAAGCCTTTAAACAACTGAAGGAGGCATTGACATCTTCGCCCGTTCTTGCATATCCCCAGCCCGAAAAATTATTCATTTTAGATACGGACGCCAGCAACGAAAATATCGGAGCTGTTTTGTCGCAAGAAATTGATGATAAAGAATATGTCATTGCTTATTGGAGTAAATGTCTATCGAAACCAGAGCGGAATTACTGTACAACCAGGAAGGAATTGCTGGCAATCGTTAAAGCCATAGAACATTTCCACCATTATCTCTATGGAAGAAAGTTCTTGCTCCGAACAGATCACGCATCCTTAACCTGGCTTTTAAATTTTAAAAATCCGGAAGGACAGGTAGCCAGATGGATTCAACGACTCCAGGAGTTTGACTTTGAAATACGTCATCGCAAAGGAATTCTTCATGGAAATGCTGATGCACTATCAAGGAAGCCGTGTAATGAAAGCTGCCGATATTGTTCTAGAATAGAGAAGAACTATCAGTTAGTAAATCCTGCGGTACGCCAAGTTAATGTTTCAACTCCATCAAAACCCGACTCATGGAGTGATAAAGAACTTAGAGAAGCCCAAAAAGAAGACCCAGATATAAATCCAATTTTAGAATTAAAAGAATCTTCCAGTATGAAACCAAGTTGGCAGGATATCTCCACCTACAGTCCTGCTACTAAACAATATTGGGCTCTTTGGGACTCACTCCATATAAGAAATGGTGTCTTATACAGGAAATGGGAGTCCGATGATGGACGTAATTTCAAATGGCAGCTTGTTCTTCCAAAATCAAGAATTTCAGATGTTTTGAAAGAATTGCACAGTAGCTCAACTGGAGGCCACTTCGGAGTAATGAAAACTCTACAGAAAGTTCGAGAACGCTTCTATTGGAGCAAAACGAGACAAGATGTAGAGAAATGGTGCCAATCTTGTGATGACTGTGCGGCACGTAAGGGACCAAAGAAACGTAGCAGAGGAAGGTTGCAGCGGTACAACGTAGGAGCACCTTTTGAGCGAATAGCATTAGACATTTTGGGTCCTTTACCACGATCTTCAAATGGCAACAAATACATACTAGTTGTCATGGACTACTTTACTAAGTGGCCTGAAGCGTTTGCAATCCCCGATCAAGAGGCGACTACAGTAGCCGAGGTTCTAGTGCAGCAATGGGTTTCCAGATTCGGCACACCCTTACAAATTCATTCTGATCAAGGGACAAACTTCACCTCTGTTGTGTTTAAAGGAATGTGTCAAATTCTCGGAATAGACAAGACGCAGACCACGCCACTACACCCACAATCGGATGGCATGGTAGAGAGGTTTAACAGAACCATCTTGAATAACCTCTCCCTTATGGTTTCCAGAAATCAGCAAGATTGGGATTTGAAGCTACCGCTGTTTCTGCTTGCATATCGTAGTGCTGTCCATGAGACTACCGGATATACTCCTTCACAGATGCTCTTTGGTCGCGAACTTCGTCTCCCTTGTGATCTTCAGTTTGGTCGTCCACCGGATACATCTTCATCGCCAGAGGAATACCTTCGAGACCTTCAGGCACGTCTTGAAGATGTCCATAACTTCGCTCGAGACCGAATCAACCTGACGACCGAAAGAATGAAGACAAGGTATGACACAAGAGCGACGGGACATGAATTCCAAGAAGGTGACAAAGTTTGGTTGTGGAACCCGATTCGACGTAAAGGACTTTCTCCAAAGTTGCAAGCCAACTGGGAAGGTCCCTACACAGTCCTAAAAAGACTGAACGACGTCGTGGTTCGTATAAGAAAATCATCTGCTTCAAAACCAAAGGTAGTACATTATGATAGATTAGCTCCTTATCGTAATGTAGAGTAAAAATCAGTAGACCATGGTCTGTTTGTAAATAGTATAGATAATTTTAATCTTTTCTATTTTCTTGTATTTTTAGTTGCTTGTGTATGTAATGTGCTCTGTATCCTCTTGAAATGTAAATTCTTTTATATTAAATTTGGCCTCCTATCAGGGGATTGTACTGCCCGGGACGTGCAGTCCTTGAGAGGGGGCAATGTTACAAATTTGTAAATAATGATTATATTTGTCTTAAAATATCTCAGACAGATCAGAAATTCTCACATTTTGGGCAAAAATTGCGGTATTTAGACGTGTTGTAGTTTAAAAGCGGATTTCCTAATGATTTGGCGACTTGGCGACAGTTGGCGAGATTCTTGGCGACTTGGCGACGGTTGGCGAGATTTTTGGCGACTTGGCGAGAAATCGATACTTCTGGAAACATCCATCACCTAAGCTCTAGGACCAATATTTTTCGAGATAGCCTAGAAGCTTCCAGAGCCTTGGCGAAATTGGTAGATTTCTCCGCCAAGTCAGGTATAAATACCGCAGCCCGACATGGAATAGTAGTAGAGTTTTGTGAAGACAGTCAGTGAGTGAAGACGAATAGTTGTGACTGCTAGTTGTTCTCTGTCTGAGGTATTTGAGACCTGTTATTGGAAGCTGTTTTTTTATTATATCTGACGAATTGTAGCTGTATAATTGTGACTGTTACAGCGGGAATTTCGTTTATTTAGTGAAGTTCTTACGAATAAAAGTCTTGTGTACATTAAGTGGTTGCTTTATTCAACTCTCAATCGACACGAACCTGTGAAGCTCGGTACATTATGTTTATTTATTTCTTTATGTTGAATGTACTGTATTTAAGATGTACTGTATTTAAGATGTTCATGATTTTTAATAATTCTTCAGTTGAATGGAAATTATTATTTAATTTTGATGAATTTTTAATAATTTTAACATAAGAAATAAGCAAACTATAACGATCAAACCTTTAATAAGCCCATGGTGATAAATCAACTTCTCTGTTTTTATTATAATTTTTAGTAACATTATCAGTGATTTTATCATTATGGATTTTATATTTATATATTGAAAATACATATTAATGAAGAATACGCATGAAGCAGATTTTTTAATTATAATTTAATTTCAATTAATATTAATTAAAAACATAAACAATTAATTGGAAACACTTATCAAAATAAGGCAAAATTTCTGATTTATTTTATATAATATTTAATTATATCTTTTGTAAAATTTTAATGATATTCATTAATCAAACATTACCATACTTCAGAAAACAATAACTTATCTTTGGTTTGCATGTGCTTTTACACAAATTATTTCTTTGTGATAAACGTATTCTTTAATTTCTGTCGTTATAACCATACCCCAAAGAAAATGTACTTTTGTATACAATTTAAATATATCATAATATTTATTCAAATATTGGGGGTCATTATTCAGTTTCCTCAAATGAATTTGTGATAGTTTTGATTTTCTTCTTCTCATCGTACCTATTGATAATTTAAAAAATGCTATGCAAAAAAATGAATGAATGAAATTTCCTGTTTTCCAAGTTATTTAAATTGTTCTGAAGTAATTTATTTATTCTTTGTTAAAGAGAGAGAGTGCTTTATTTAAAAACCTTATATAAAGTAAAAAATATTTTAACTATAGCTGTTCTCAAGTTCATAAATTTGAATAATAAACTTTTAACAGTATTTTTCTTACATTTTTTTAAAATAAGCAAAAATCTTAAAGATGAAAAAATAACAACATCGTATGCCAATGGCATTAGATTTTAAGAGCATGATTCAACTCTACTGATGTTTGAAAGAACATTTTAAGAATAAAGGCTTAGTTGATATAAACAAAATATTGCCTGCGCTTGAATTATGTGTCTGTATAAGAGTCCATTGGTAGATTTCTGTTAAAATAAAAGTCATTTTCTGTCTCGTATTGCCTGTATTTCTTTGCTTCCATTTTCTTTGATGGGTAGTACATTTTCTTTTTATAGTACCTTTTAAATGATTTATGGTACCTAACCATTGACACACGGTGGAGATTCTTTAACAAAATATGATATCATTTTTCAGTGATTATATTAAGCATAGTAGGTGATATTTAATCTTCTGCTTTACTAGAGTATTTTTTTTTTCAATACATAATGCTTTCAAGGTATATTAAATGATATTTGAATTTACTGTTCACTTTTTTTTAAGATTATACACATAATACATTTTTAAAATAATGTCTTATCAGTATATGTCTAAAAGTAACATTTTGTATTAACTATTTAAAAAGCATTTTATGTGAAATATTAGAAATATAAAATTCTCGACAGTTTAAAAGCCTTTAAAAATAATTTTATTTTAAGATGTAAGGAATACGTTATCAACATTTTTTTTATTTTAATAGTATCTAAACAATTTATTTTTTGGTAATGAAGTTATTTTTTGTAATATGAATATAAATGTTTTTTTAATTTTTTTTGATGAATAAGTATCTATATTAAATTATAATTACATTTTTATCGAATATTTCGGTTAGAAACTTCATAAATGTTTCTTATTAAAAGTATTTACAGTTAAATTTACTTAATTGATAAGTAAATTTGTAAGTAGATTTGTTAGTAGTGATCTTAATTGCTAAGTAGTGATATTAGGAAATATAGGTAAGTAAATTAAAATTTACGTAATTAATAGGTAAATTTGTAAGTAGTGAAATTTGTAAGTAGTGAACTTAATTGCTAAGTAGTGAAATTAGAAAATATAGGTTTGAATTATTAAGAAATGATATTTTTTTAAAATAATTGAGGGAAATAACATTTTTTAATCGAAACGATTTTTGTTGAAAATAAACTTCTTAACATAATATCTTTTTAATCATGCTTCAAAGCTCAGTATTTGTTTTTACCTTATTAATTTAGTAAAATGATGGTATGCAGATTGTCGGGGGGAATGATTACACATAAATATATGTAAATATTAATTTTCAATGTAAAATAATAATAGAAGAAACAGATGAGCAATTGTAAATTGAAATTTTAAGGATATGTAAATAAGTAAGGTGTTTTTTAATGTGATTGTAGATTACTCATTTATAAATTAGTATTAAATGTGTTTTACTTAAATAACTTTTGTGTAACATTCTAAGTTATATAAACAGAATTCTTAATTTTTTATTAACTAACTTAATTACTTTTAGCTTTAAGTACATCATAAAATTATCTTGAAATAAGAAATCCTCATTTAAGAATTTTCAAACAGTTTCTGCTTATAAAACGAGAAACATTTTCTTTCTTTATATTCTTATTTTCTTTCTTTTATCCCCTTATATTTCTTAAAAACTTTCTTTCTTTATATTCTTCTTTTCTTTCCTTTATTCTCACATATTTTCTTAAAAAATTTTCTTTCGCTGTTGAAAAAAATCTCTTGAGACTTTACATGATAAATCTGTTAAATAAAATGATTTGAAATAGATTTGGAGAATAGCAATATTTTCACTTGAATAATGATTAAATTATAAAGTATAAAATAACTCAACATTTCTTATAAAAGCCTGAGAACTTTTGTTAATGTCAGGAATATAGTAAATTTAAAAATTAAAACAAATACTAAACATTTATATTCATAAATCTAACTAAATTTATATTCATAATGATAAATGCCAATTTATTTTTAGAATACAAAAAGTATATTCATTTTCATTTTATTTTGACATTTATATTAATCACATTAATAAGCAAAAATAATCCTCTAACTTGAAAGAAATCAATATAATATATAATCAATAACAAAATATTCCTTAATAACAAACGGTTTTATAACATTTTTAAAATTAAAAATTTAGTTTTGTAATATTTTTATTTGTAACTTATCTTTTTCATGTATGTGTCTTACCCTAAAGAGCTTTAACTGTTTGAAAAGAACATATTGTCACAAGAACCATAATTTAAGATACTAAGAATTCTGAATAACATTATTTGTAACATGTATTTTCTTATAAATTTCTATTATTTGTATTTTATGTTAATAATTAATTATTAAAGCACATTATGTATAAGTAGCTTAAATTCAATTATTTTTTACATCCCTACAATTGTATAATTTATCTAGTACTTTTCATTCAAATAAACTTAAGAAATACATAAAAAATTTTAAAAAATGCAAATAAATCCGTCTTTTTATCCACTTACTGTACATTTAGATACAGAATATTAACGTTTATACATTCTTAAAGAAGAAATGTTTAATAAGTCCTGTTTCAGTAAATTAAAGAATGTTTCACTGCTATTAAAATTAGAACAGTTAATGTGATTTTTAATGATAAATATAAACGCATTCACGATATTTCTTATTTATGTAACGTTATAATAAAAACTTCACGACTTATTTATTCCATTAATTCTCAAGTTCATCATTGCATATCTTGACTATATTACTTTAAACTACATAGGAATGTTGTGAGATATCTTAACTAAATTTGTACTATCATGTGTTTAGTTTACTACTATTGTGTATGGCAATGCAAGAAATTATTAGTGTATAAAAAAGATTTACTTTTAACACTAATATACCCTATTATATTTTAGCAGCGATTCATATTAATGTCTTACCTGTCGCAATAGACCTTACATTACTTCTTGCTGCCAATTCTATGTCCGATAAATTTTATAAAAGCATATTTTCAAATAATATAATTAACCCTAACATTTACGAAATTAGCTAAGAAGCAAATTTATCTATACTACATAAGAGTTTTCATGAAAATGATTCATGTAACTCTGTATCCTTTAACGATTTTCAATTACAGTCTCATTATTCTATAAAATGTAAATAAATGAAATTTAGAAACAATGAATAAAAATCTGTGTAATAGCTAATTGTAAAGGGAACTTGGAAGCACTATCAGCTAATTTATCATTATTTTACAATCTAACCTTAGTTAAATAAACTTAATTTAATAAAGTTAAAGCATGCGTTAAAATACACTAAAATAATTTCATCAAACATAATTCACATTGTATATACCCCTTCAATATATACTATTAATTTTGGTAAAGTCTTTTGGCATATAATATCTAGCTTAAATTGTATATATGTAAATCTTTGGGCTGAAGTTCTGAATTGCTATATTCTAAAATTAGTGCTGTAAAATATAATATTTTCAGCAATATTAAAAAATTCCATCTTTGACATTATGAAATTATATTTTGATGGAGAAACTTCCTGAAAATATTTTAAATATAGTAAGAAATAATGAAGAATTATTGCAAGAAACCCATATAAAAAACTATTTAGAAAAATTAGATCCCTAAATATTGGCACTGCTTGATTTTGATATTTTCTTATTTCTAACATCCTTTAAAATGAATTATTTACTATAACAAATTGTTATAAGTAATCAATATATAATAAACTCATTTGTGACCAGTAAAATTACATTAACTGTATAAATATTGTAATTTCTAGATTAATTATCTTTGGCTGATATTGAGCCTTGTTTCTTCCGGGCACAAACAATTTTAACAATGCCAATTAATTAGAATGAATATTATTTTAATTCACAAATTAATGATACATGCAATGTGTTTTTGTTAATAAATATGTGTTTATTATTCACTTTAAACATTATTAGACTAACATTCTATGATAAATTTTTCTTTCAGTTTAATATTAAGAAAATTAATATTAATAGTATTAAAACCATACCGCATTTAATGTAATTTTATATGCACAAAATCTTTAAAAATCCCATTTAAATATTTTGCTTTATATTTTTCAGCTTTAAGTAACATTCAAGAATTTGTAGAGACAGCAATTGTTTTGAAAAAGGATAAGAAGAATGAGTTGGGAATAAGTATAGCTGGTGGCAGTGATTCTTATTTAGTGAGTGATATTTGTTTTTGTATTTTTCATGTCCTAATTCAATAAATTTAAATTGGAAAATGAATTAATTTTAGTAAATGAAAAATTATAAATGAAATGGTAGTAGATTTTAAATGAAATAACATATTTATATGTGTTTTCATTAAACATAATTTGAATATCATAAAAATTAGTACAGTTTTATAATTTCATATGTATATTTCTGCAAACATAGGCTTCCTTGTTTAAAATATCTTTCTAAGTACGGACATTTTAATTTTAAATATTTAAACATGTCTTTTCAACTCAGTTTCCGAAATTATTGAATCGAAAATAATATTTTTCAAATAATTATAAATACTTAATATTAAGTAATATAAGGAAATTTCGTATTTTGAAAGCGATATGATATTGATCAGAATAGAAAAATAGAAAATAAAAGAATAGTTGTAAAAGTTATCTGTAGAAAGTTTTTCATTTCAGAATTAAAAATTCAAGTTAATTCTATGTAAAATGCAAATATTATTTAATATATAGTTTAAGTATCCAAAAACTCAAAAAAAATTATTTACATGCTTTTTAAAGATTTGTTTTTATCAAGAAATAAAATTGGTCAGAGGAAAATGTTTAAAATTATAAAAATTGTGATATGAAAAACCATATTATTAAATTAAACATAAAAACCTTACTTTTGTGCATAATAACAAATATTTAGCAGAAGATTATAGTCTTAGAATAAAACAAATCTATAAGTTAATATCATCATTTCTCTATGAAACACTGTTTAGAAGGTTTTTATTTTTATTTTATATATTTTTTTTTATTTTTATTTTTTTTATGATTTTGCATTTTTATTTTTCTATTTTTAAAAGAAAGTTAAGCTGATTTTAAGTTGATAATGTCAGATAATGTAAATTACCAACGATGCATGTTATGAAGTTTTAGTTAAAATTTGCATAACTATATCAGACTCGTAGCACGTTTCTGACTCTATGCCAATACTCTTAACATAAACTGAGAAGACATTTTGGAGTCAAATTTTTTCTCAATGTGTATAATCATGAAAGTTAGTTATGAATAGACGATATAAGTTCTCTTGAAATAATACAATTTTTACTTGCATAATTTTTAACATGTTTGCAGCTATGATTCTTGTAAAATCTTTGCAGCTATGATTCTTGAAAATTTTTGGGTCTCACTTTTTTATTTAAAGTTAATATTTTATCACATTTTATTTAAAATCTTAGAGAGAGAATTTAATATATGACTTATAAAACTTTAAATTTCATTATATTATTATAAACTAATTTTAATATACAGTTAAAAGGGTATTTTAGATAATATTTTACTAGTTATTGAATCAATATATAGATAATAACTTATTTGCAAAATCTCAATGCTGGCGAAGAGAGAAAGATTTAGTAACTAATTTTACAAAATTGAGTATATATATGAAGTAATTAAAATTTTTTGAATTGTACGTGTTTAACTTAGGTAGTTAATATACATATATATACATTAGTTTTAAATTTGAAGGGAGAAAAACATGCATGTTGAAAAAAAATAATAAATTATTATTTTTAAAATTAGTTTTTAAAAATGTATTAAATAATAAATTATTAAGATTAATTCCAAATTTTAATTTATATATTTTTAATCATATGTAAGGTTATTGTTGCTTTGGTTTGTATGAATATTAAAATTTATATATGTTCCTATAAATAAGAACCTGAAAACATCTCAATTTTGCATGAATAATTCAGCTACAATGGATAAAATTAATTCACAAAACTTAGGAGCAGAAAAATATTTGTTTCTGGCTAAAATGATTAAAAATTATTACAAATTGAGGTTGCTTATAAATATGTATATTTGCTCATATACAGCTGGTAATTTTTACTGTGTAAGTGTCTGCGTACCTTTAGACAGCCTATTCACATATTTAAAATATTTTTAGAACTGTGATGATTTCTAAACAATCCAACGTAGTAACACGTCTCTCAAATTGATTTACTATCCTCAATACATTTTTAACATTCATTTGAGAGACCAATGTTTTCGTTATATTCAAGCATTGCTTTCATTCATTGAAATTTAATTTCTCACTTGTGAATAAATTTAAAGTGTTTCCCCAGTACTATTCATGATATAAACCAAAAATATTTTAGCTTACTTTCTCTAAAATCATTAGAAATTTTACACTTGTTACTGGCGCATAGTTAAATTTATTTTTTAAAATATATTTTTCACTTTTAAAATAAATTACTATTTCTATTATAAAATTTGTGTTATTTCAAATCGGATTAATTAGACGTATTTAATTCTTTTTCAGGAGCAAATTTGTGTTCTAGAAGTTCATCACGATGGTATTGCTTATTCAGACGGTAGATTACGAAAAGGTGACGTTATTCTTGCTGTAAGTATTTGCTCTTTTTACATTTAATATACATTGTCGAATATTGAAAATGCTACACGAAGGAGTTCCAGAAAGTGATGAAACTCTGCAAACAGAGAAAAATAGGTACAAGATATTAGTTAATTGTATTTTGAACTGAGGTGAATAATAAAGGGAGAGAAGAGTGTCGATTCAGTAGATGTGCAACCATTGTAGATGGCTATAAACGAAGCAAGAGTTCTAGGCAATCAGTTCATGAGAATACAGATGGCGTCCTGAGGATGGATCTTCACTCCCTGTTAAGCATTTGCCAAAGAGCATCTTCTGAAGAATTCAGTGGCAGCGCCAACAACAACAAACATGTTTGATTGGTGAAAGATCTATCAAAGACGATGGCCAGGAAAGCAACTGTACACTTTGCAAGGCATGTTTGCTGATGCAAGCAATGAGTGGTTTTGTGTAATTCAGCTGATAAAGGGCATTGGATACACCCTGAACAGATTGTCGGTAAATGTTACCAGACCCGTACGCGATTGGCACGATTTCAACTTTTGGCACCAAGCGCTCTACAGCTCTGTCGCCAACCTAAATTACGTCACTACGCGCGATAGATGTCAACCAATAACGATCGCGTTCGAACTTCAGCTTTGAAATCTTGCGTTTTTTACAATTCCAAATGTTAAAAAGTTTAATATTTCATTATAATTAAATACTGTAGAAGTTTTAAAATTATAATAAATAGGTACGAAATTTTTAAAAGTTGATTTTAAATATACCGAGCAATGGCACCCACCTTAAAAAAACATCAGTGTAGCGCTACCTACTACAGTGCCAACCAGGCAACAAAACTAAATTTCGAACATTAACAAATTTCAATTTTTGTTTAAATTCGAATTTTAATATACCGAGTAATGGCGCCCACCTTAAAAAAACATCAGTGTAGCGCTACCTACTACAGTGCCAACCGGGAAATAAAACTATATTTCGAACGTTAACAAATTTCGCTTTTTGTTTAAACTCGAATTTTAATATACCGAGCAATGGCGACCACCTTAAAAAAAACATCAGTGTAGCGCTACCTACTACAGTGCCAACCGGGCAACAAAACTAAATTTCGAACATTAACAAATTTAAATTTTTGTTTAATCTCGAATTTTAATATACCGAGCAATGGCACCCACCATAAAAAAACATCAGTGTAGTGCTACCTACTACAGTGCCAACCGGGTAATAAAACTAAATTTCGAACGTTAACAAATTTCGCTTTTTGTTTAAACTCGAACTTTAATATAACCGAGCAATGGCGCCCACCTTAAAAAAAAACATCAGTGTAGCGCTACCTACTGCAGTGCCAACCGGGCAATAAAACTAAATTTCGAACATTAACGAATTTCACTTTTTGTTTAAACTCGAATTTTAATATACCGAGCAATGGCACCCACATTAAAGAAATTTCTGTACGCGGCACATTCTAACACTAACATGCAATACACACTACTTAAAAATTCATATACTTACTTTCTTACTACCATCACGCTCTAAATAAAAAAACGTAAGTTCAATACATTCTCATCCATAGTTAATTATCGCTTAGCAACACATTAACTCCAAAATTCGAATATCGAAACTAAATTATTAAATATTATTCTTTAATAGTTTCAAGGGTTACATACAAAACGCGCTTGTCACGCGATCATGTTACCCAATAAACGAAAACACGTCATACATACGTAATCCGAACTGTTAAACCAGTTTGACGAACTTATCGCACCACTTTATCGCCTGCTTGGCGCATTTTACCCTCTGTACGGATCTCTTCACTTTAGCGCAGATTGTCACTGGCTGCAGCACATCATCTACGTAACGTTGGGCTGTCATAGTTACGTAAAGACAGGCTAGAGATGGCCTCGAATCAACGCAATCGCACTCCAAACCATGAATTTGAGCTCTCACGCGATATGGCGTTCCACAGTTGCTAAAGCATTTGCTCTATTGATGCTACATTTATACCAGTGACTAGTACTAAAGAAACAGAAGCATGACTCATTTGAGAAGAGAATCCTGTGCCACGTCATTGTCCATATCACTCTAGTTCGGCACCATTCCAGATTTTGTCGTCTATGCTGTGGGGTCAGCGGCAGTCTTCTTAACGGATGCCATCAACGTAGGTCACTAGCAACACCTGGATGCTCTTATATCGAGTAGAAATATTTGCCGTACAGGTAAAAGGTTCTGCTCGATATAAGAGTTTCCAGGGTCGTGTATATGGTGCAGAATTTCGGTAGACGTGCGTTGTGGAGCCTCCACCAACTCCCATTGCATACGTCGATCCACGCTTGCTAACGTCATTCTAGATGCACCGGCACCAAGTAATCATTACACAGTTCCTTGTTCCATCTTCACCACAGCCGGTGCTCTGAGGGCACTTCAAGATATCTGTCAGATACAATTTGCAGTAAGAATCAACCTGCTCTTGTCGTTCCGATCGCCAAGTTTCTTGTAAATTCGTCTGTCTACTGGAACTGACTCCATCCACGAAGGCTTGGCATTTTTTGCAACTACAGAGGTCCTTTGTGACAAGAGCAAACTTTCAATGATCATTTTAAAGGCAACAATAGTGGCACGAATATTGGTCTCCCTACCTGTTCTTCACCTTAAGCTTATGTGCCCTGGAGAGCTGGACATTCGACATCATTTGCATAACTTGGTAAGGTGGGTCTACCCTGAAATATGCATAATTTTCTAGCCACTATTCCTTGGTGTTGCATTTTCAATGTTGGGTAGTGTACATCAATTTATTTAGATTAAATTTTGAAAATTCTGTTTGGTCGAAATAATTTTGTTTTCCTATATTTATTTATAAAAATCAATTTTTATATATAAATACAAAATGATACACGTGAGAAATAATTTAACAATTAAAAATTATTCCTTTGTATATCTTTGATAATTATTTCTCTGTATATCTTAAATAGATAAAAAAATTTTGAAGGTAAGCACAGTAATTTCATTTTTTTAATAGCAATTTCATTTTTCTTAAATATTGCTATATATTAAATCATTGCTCCTAAAAATGGAAATTTTTTAATTGAATTAAAATTTCTGATTTTAATGCAGTTTAAAAAGTAGCCTAGTAAATTTAAACATGTTTCCAATATTGCTATTAATTTAAAGAATCAAATGAGATATGTTTTATAAAGGATAGATTCGGCAAATTTCTAAATTCATATGAAAAGATAATTTTATTTAATTTTACAAAAGTTGCATAATTTTAAAGGTAAACTTTTTTTATTTCTTTAAAATTAAGTATATTTCTATTAATAGTATTGTTAAGAAGTTTATTTATTTTAATAAAAAACCTACTTATTAAAGTAAGTGAGATTCAACGCAAATATTTATTCCTTTGTATATCTTAGATAACTAAAATATTTTGAAGGTAAGTCAGTTTTGACATAAGTTTTCAATTCTATGTTTTTCGTTAATCAATAATAATTTAATTTAGTCTAAAAACTTTATAGTCCTTGCAATGCACTTTAAGCGTTTTTCTTATCTGATCAATATTTCATGAATTTTTTTTTAAATCCTTAGAAAACTATACTATCTCATGTTATCGGCATGTTGAAATATATATATATATATATATATATATATATATATATATATATATATATATATATATATATATATATATATATATATATTACTTGTAATAGCATGTGTTAAATAACAAATCGTATTTTATAAAAAGAGAATTTTGAAGTTATTTATCTTACAATTCAAATAATATTGCTATTTTTATATATTTCAATAATCATACACATAATGAAATATTCGGGATACCATGAATGGATTTCTGAAATGACACAACGTAAGTAGCAACGTTTTTGAGTCAACTGTAATAAGAATCATATAGAAAAATCAACATCAAATAGCAAATGATTACTCACTAGTTACTTACTCCTCTTTTATAGATTCATAAAAGATGCCATTTTTAGAGCATATTATGCTTTTACTATAGGGTCTGGAGCTAAAAGCAATGGCAGCATTTTGTTCAAATAAAGGAAATATGAAAACGCTGTTAAAACATCGAAATACTTCTGATAAATAAATTACGTAAATTTCTCTCTGAATTTTAAATACTTCTCCATAATATTGATTTTATATTTTCGACAACTTTTTACAATAAATTATTTTGATATTGATTGCTTATACGCACATTATATTGCTGAAATGATGTTAAATAAAATAAAAGAAAAGTGTAAGTCTTCATGTGTTTGGTCATCTGTATTACAAACTGAAATTGTGTTATATCACATGAAATTTAAATTGCATTTTGCAATAAAGTTTGTGCTCGGAAAGCACATACTCATTTTTTCTAATAAAATATCTTAGTTTTTAATAAAATTAAAGAAATATTTTAAATATTTCAGTTTATTAAGAAATATGTGTGTGCTCTAAATCTAAGACACTATCTCGATATTCTTCTTCAAAAAGGTGTGGTTAATTTGGCTTAACCAGAAGAAATAAAAGATTAATTACCAGAAAGATAGGCATCATTGATTGATATTTTTAAAAACTTAGTGTACTATCGACATACACTGTTTGTTGCATATCACAGCAGACTGGAAACAAATAAATATTTTTTAAAAAATCTCTTCTTAAAACCTGAAAGTGCTTTGTGCACCAACGAGAGAAACGCAACAAATTATTATTAATTTTACAAATTTAATTATTTGTTTTAAATAAACAAGCTATATCTTAGTAAGATTTTTATTCCACAAAAAATTCTCATTTAATTTTTAGAAAAATGTTCATTGATATTGAAAAAGTTTGTATCTAGTGTTTCAGTATATAATCCTAACTTTGGAGATAACACAAGACTAAAACTCTAAGAACCAAATGATTGATTCATTACAATCACATAAATGAAAAATTAATTATATTATAAGGTATAAAAAGAACAAATGAAATATAAACTATGAAAAAACCTTATGAATATTTATTTTTGTTTATTTCCTCAAGCGCTAATTTGATGTCATTAATTAATTTTAATTTAATATATAATTATTCTTGAAAAACACATATTTTCAGTTGAATTTATACTTTTTTATTTAATATTCAAGAAAACTGTTTGAAGACACCATTTATGAAGAAACTCGAGCTTCAAGAATTTTGGAATACCCATGCCATTTTCAAATGGATAAAAAAAATCATTGTAAAAATATCATCACAAAAATGATGTAAAATGTCATAATAGTAAAATTCTATAATATTTTAAATGGATTTTTAATTATATGCTTCTGCCTTTTTTTTACTTCCGTTATTAAAAATAGGAAATTTAAAAATTTAAATCAAATTGATTTATTAAGGTCAAAGTGACCTATCAATTGCATTTTTAAAACTAACTTTTAAAACTGAGCACTTAATAGCAAGGTTTATCAGAGAGAACCTAGAAATATTTGGATTTTCATTATTTGTTCGCTATATCTCTCTTCCGTCTATGCCATCAATGTTAAATGCTAGTATTATGGAAATAAATGGGGTATAATCCATCAATGTCAATGTTTAACTAGCGGTGATTTGAAAGGTACTTATTATAATCGAGTTCACTAATGATTTAAGTACAATGTGAGTTTCATTATGTTTATGGAAATAGTTATCCTTCTCCAAAAAGTTTGATTCAGGATTCATAGCAATGGAGAAATTTGATTACGAAAATGTTATTTGTGATTTGTGAAAGGGTTATACTGAATAATCTGAGTTTAGATGAATGCAAATCCCAAATGGCTAAACTTATGTGTAATATTTTTGAAATGTACTAATTTTAAAGTATGTATTATATTTAAAGTGTATTTATTTAAAAAATATCTCATGAAAATAATCTGAAAATATTTTTTGTAACAGTTATTTTATTATTTGTGAGACAATGGCCATATTTAAATAAACAATAGACTTGACAAAAATTATGGCATTATATAAAATTACTTACCAACGACACATGAGTGTTAACGACACGCTTAGTTAATCTAAAAACAATATCGCCTTGAAATCATTGTCAAAAAAATTTTAATCTATACAGTAATGTATGGTATTTCGTCTAAAACGGACGCAAAATGAAAATATGATTTACAAATAAATTTTGCACGATGAATATTGTATACGTACAGAAGGGAATTCACACAGAAAATCAATACATGTTAAAAATACCCTGTATACTCTATATACCTTATATACCTTTATTAAAAACAATCAATATGCGTAATACTCATGTTAAAATTTATTTTGGGAAATAAAATTCATAAAATTCAATAAATATTCACATATGAAGTATACAAATGTTAAAAAATTAAAACAGAATTGTGGACATGTATACAAAGGGGTATACAAAGATTTGCATACATATACAATACAATATATACATATACAATACAAAGGTATCAAAATATTTTGCATAATTTGAATAGTTTTATGACATACATTTATTTGCAAGGTATTGTTATTTGTTTCATGTAGTTATATAACATTATGTTTTTAAATATATATCAATAAATGATAAACAAAATATTATTATTTAAATATTGGGTTGTTCGAGAAGTTTTTTCCTGACAGAGGATTTAATTGTTATTTTTTTTTTTTTTTGCACCCAACTTTACACTTAAGCCGTATAATTATTATATGCTTTAAAAGCTCATATAGCAAGGCTTGTGTGTGAAAAATTCCAATTAATTCTACGCAGTAGTTTTTGGTTGGTGCCCTTTCAAATATGGAGAGTGATAAGCAGCATTTTCGACATGTCTTACTGTTTTACTACAGAAAGGGTAAAAATGCTGTTCAAGCCAGAAAGAAATTGACCAATGTGTATGGAGAAGGTGTGTTGACAGTACGCCAGAGCCAGAACTGGTTCGCTAAATTTCGATCCGACAATTTTGATGTCGAAGATACACCACGTTCGGGAAGGCCGGTTGAAGCTGATAAAGACGAGATAAAGTCATTAGTTGATGCGAATCGGTGAATAACAACAGTTCATGACCAGTTGAAAGGCCTGGGATTATCCTCGAAGCTCGATGTATGGGTTCCCCATGTTCTCACAGAGAGAAATCTGTGTCGCCGCATTGACGTCTGCGATTCACTTCTCAAACGTCACAAAAATTATCCGTTTTTGAAGCGCATCATCACTGGGGACGAAAAATGGGTTTTATACAACAACGTCAAACGCAAGAGGTCATGGAGCAAAAAAGATGAACCGGCTGAAACCATTTCCAATGCCGATATTCACCAAAAAAAGGTGATGCTGTCTGTTTAAGGGGATTTTAAAGGAATAGTTTTTTATTATTTTTTGAGCTTTTACCGGATAACACAACGATTAATTCGCTGCTGTCATCAGCTCGACAAACTGAATGATGCACTTCAACATAAAAGGCCAGAACTAATCAACAGGAAATGTGTAGTGTTTCACCAAGGCAACGCGAGACCTCACATAAGTTTGGTCAATCGCCAAAAGCTTTTACAGCTTGAATGTGATACAATTCCACACCCACCATATTCTCCAGACCTGGCACCATCGGATTATTATTTGTTTTGGTCACTCCAAAATGTTTTAGACCGTAAAACCTTCACCTCAAATGAGGAGGTCAAAAACCACCTCAATCAGTTTTTTGCCAGCAAAGACCAAAATTTTTATGAGCGTGGAATTATGCTACTGCCAGAAAGATGGCAAAAGGTGTTGGACCAGAACGGCCAATATATAATTTAATAGAGTATTTGTATATAATACGAAAACTATCTTTTATTTCCACAAAAAAAAAGAAATTACTTTTCGAACAACCCAATACATAACAATTATTATTCCCTCAGTTAGAGATTCTTCAAAGTGTTTTTGAATCATTTAATCAAATAATTTTTCAAACTACTAAAATTTTAATCCTCGAGTTTTAAAAGACACCGGAATTTAATAATAACTTTTATATCCACTATTAACAGGCAAAATCCTGTTTAAATGACTCTTTGAAAACGTTGATAAAATTCTGTATATTTTGTGCAGGCATTTTCAATAAAGTTTACAATAAGAATTCATTGAAAATAAAAATTATATTTATTATCGATTAATTAACATCACTTGTAATGTGAAATAGTGTTTAAATTAACATTCAATTCCTTATAAAGAGAATTTTCAAAGAAAATATCAACCTTGAAAATTGTTAATAAATATTTTATTATATATCTTGATTATAATGATATTTATAATACATGAATTATGCAATTTAACACCATAATTAAGCTCAAATCCACATGAAATTGGGTATTTGCTATTTTGAGGTAAAGTAGTGAAGGTACTTTGAAAATATTTTTTGCTAAATATTACAAATTTTTTCTGGATTCCTCGGAAAATTGACGAAGTGAATAACTTCCCTCCAGCTTTTTTAGAGAAAAATAAGATTAGATTCAGTTTATGATTTAGTGCGTTGTGCCTCGAGTCTCGTAATGTTTAATTCAATAATAAAATGACTGTGCCTATCATGAGAAAAAATTTCCTGATACATATACCCAGATTAACTATAATATAGATTCACCAATAACTACATTTATTGCATCGTATCACACACAACCTAGCAGCAACTGTAAGTCAGATTCTTTGCAGAAAGTACAAGAAAAATGTGGAAACAAGTTACTGATGCCAATACGAGACAATCATCAACTACCACAATTTTATGCTACTACAGTCAGCTGAGGAGAAAGGATATATATTTTTTTAATTTTAGGTTTATTTTGAGGGCTTTTCTTCTCGTTCAACTGTAGTTTGAAATAATAAATATTCATGTGATCCCTTCATGTAGTTGGAAATACAACAAACCTGACGTAGGTGATTCCAACTGCATGAAGAAAACCATGATTATTTCTTCAAGTTTGACATAGCAATTAGTACTGAATAATATTGCAAAATTTTAACTATTTTGCTTGAAATTTATTTTAAATGAAAGATCTATTAATAAATAAGTAATTAATTAATATTATGAATTTAAATAAAAAAAATGTATTTTAATTGAACATTGTATTGTTGCTGAATCATGTGTTCGAATTGATAGGATATATGTTATAAAGATGGCATTTTAAATCTGCTAAAGGATATTCTAAGAAACTGTGCAAGCTCAAAATATTCCGCATATCACAAATTATAAAAAAGAAATTCCATTATTTAACAATTTAACATTTTATTTTATATGATATTATATTATATGAATTTATATCATTCAAAATAAAATACAAAATATGTAAAATGTAACACCAAGATTTGATTGATATGATCATCCTTTTAAAATACTAATACAAGTGCAATTATGTCTCATAAAATAAATGTTTTTAACAACAGTGGGATGAAAAATTGCTGGAAAGAAGAAATCTTAATTTTTAGAGACGGTTTCTCACATCTATGAACAGCTTTTGTGTGTGTGTGAATTATTTCTATGATCAATTCTAACACACAACTGCAAATTATTAAAAATTTACTGTTTAAATTGGGCATTGACACATAACAAAAGTAAATTAAGTAGAAATCTAACACACAAATAAATTTTTAACCAGAAACCAGAACTTTACATGTTTGCTTACTATTTGAACAACAATTTTATGATAAATAAATGATCAATTCTCCAAGTTTTCGAGTGAAATTAATTTTTATATGTCATAGAAGTAAATTATTCTGTAGAAGAGTAAACTGTAAATTGCTTATCTGTTATTAAAAAAGAAACAATTTTACTTATACACTCGTTTTATTGAACAACTCCATAAATAAAAATCAATAAGCCATCAATTTTTTCATAAAATGTCACAACCAATTGTAAATATAATAACTGCTTGCAAATTACGCCAATTTATTACATGTAAATTACAGTTTTTTAATAAAAAGTGACTTTAATTTTGAAATTCAATGTATAAGAATTTACTTGAGAAAGCTAATTTAAATTCTTATATATTTATTATATTTCAGTGAAAAATAATTCATCTTGAAAATAAATATTATAGAAAATAATTAACATTCAAAATTTAAAGAAATAATTCCTCATTCGTTTAAATAATTGTATATTAATAGGGATTTTTTCAACGCCGCAAAATTTTATTAATGCCAGCAAATATTTATGACTATAATTTTAAACATATCTGCTTATATATATATATATATATATATATATATATATATATATATATATATATATATATATATATATATATATATATATATATATATATAATATATATATGTATATATATATATATATAAAAATATATATATATATATATATATATATATATATATAGATAGATAGATAGATAGATAGATAGATAGATAGATAGATAGATAATGTTGTTTGAAAATAATAATTTAACATCAGTTTTATTCAAATACAGTTAAAAATGTTAGAAGAATCACTGATTCAGAAAATACAAATTCTTATTTCTTAATACAAATAAAATAAAACTGCCATACCTTGAAAATGCAATACCAAGAAGGAGTGGCCAGAAAACTATGCAAATTCCAGGGCAAATATACCTTACTGAGTATGTAAATGATGTGAAATGAGCTGCTCTCTAGCATACTTAGGATAAGATATAAGAAGAGGAACAGAAGAGTGGCAATATTCACGCCGTTATTGCTGCTTGTAAAATAATTGTTGAAAGTTTGATCTTGTCTCAAAGGACGCCTGTAATTTCAAAGAATACCAGGCCATCTTCAACGGATGAATTCAAAGAGACAGACGGGTTTACAAGAGGCAGGGTGATAGGTCTGAGAAAGGCAGGCTAGTCCTTATGGCAAATCAAAGCTAACAAACACTGAACAAATCCACAGTACACCCTCTGGGGTGAAGATAATTGGAGCAAGGAACTGCAGAGCATTTAAGGGTTGCTGGTACAGCCAGAGGGGCGTCAGCATGCATGGATTAACGCTTTCGACGAAAGGTGGTGGTACTCCCACAGCAAGTTTACCGAAATTCTATCTCATGGACAAAACACCCTAGGTGCTCCCATATCGAAGAAAATCATTTGCTTATTTTTGGATGCAAGTTGCCTGCGCTCATGGCGTCTGTTAAGAAGACTGACATCGATCCCACAGAATAGACGCCAACGTCTATAATAATGTCGGATTACAGTGATGTGTATGATGGGATGGTAGAGGATAGTCTTCTCAGATGAGTCACGCATGTGTTGTTTCAGTGATAGTGACTGAGTAAGAGTATGGCATTGACGTAGATACAGGTCCAATTCTGCAGCAACTGTGGAACATCCTACTGCGCGATAACGTGGCATTATGGTTTGGGGAGCCATTCCGAAAGATTCCTGGTCACCTCCAGTTCAATTTCACTGTATTATGACAGCCTAATTTTACAAGGATTATGTGCTGCTGCCGGGGAAACTTTACTTCCTTCAGGGTATGCCCAATGGTCTTTATCAGCTGGATAACACTCTAACGCACATTGCTTGAATCAGCCAACATTCGCTGCCACGTGTATAGCTGCTTCCCTGGTCACCGTGCTCTTCAGATCTCTCAACATATTTGTGATATGATTGGGCGACATTTGGTGACACAGCTACTGCCTCCTTCAGAAGAAGAAATTTGATTGACGAGGAATATGAAGTAATTACTCAGGACGCCATTTGTACTCTCATTGACTCTGTGGCTAGACCTGTTATTTCTTGTATCTCCGTCTACTGTGGTACTACAACCTATTGACCCATTCCTGTTCTCACCCTATATTATGCATATCACTTCGAAATACTGATCCCTTTTTGTTCATGGCTTTCTCTCTCTCTGTTTGCTGAGTTTCATTACTTTCTAGCTACTCCTTCTTGTGTTGCATTTTCAATATCTGGCAGTGTGTGTATTAATTTCAATCGACAAATGTAACGCAATATATTTATAATAAATAATTTTGTGTATTAAATATAATAATTAAAAATATTAAAAATATTAATTGAAAATATTAATATTTATTTTCGTAAATTATTTAATACTAACAAATTAGCACGAGTATACACAAAGTAAGCATTAATTGATTTATTGCATATAAAACTTCAGGATTATTGGGATAGAATTGATTTTTCCTAAATATTTAGAATAGTACTTCATATAAATACTTGATAATTTATTTATTTTGAGATGTATATATATGTATGTATATATATATATATATATATATATATATATATATATATATATATATATATATATATATATATATATATATATATATATATATATATATATATATATATATATATATATATATATATATATATATATATATATATATTGGCTACAAATGACATGCCATTACGAAACCCAATCTAATTATACTATGTTTTTGTCAATAGACACATATTTCTAAATATTTGTCAATTATGTCTTTATAAAAAAATTAACACAAATTTTTATACGAAAATGCTTAATCTTCTGTGACAGTGCATTTACAAAATATATAAAAAATGCATTTAAAAAATGGAATCATAAAATTTTGAGATAATACTTTTCATTTATTTTGAGATGCTTACACGCCTTAATAATTATTTACATTTGCTGCAAATCAATACCTTCTTTCGAAATGTAATATAACTGTGGTAATATTGCAATACAAATATATAAGGTTTGTAAGCTGTCTCTATAATAACACAAATTTTTATACGAAATTTCATCTAATATTTTGTACTCTTATATCGGTGTATATAAGAAGCATATAAAACATATTTATTTCAAGAACTTTACTATTAAAGTCTCAAAATTTTTATTTTTATTTTTTAGATATTTAAATTGTTTTATTTGTTTCAGGTGAATGACATGTCCTTTCGTGAGGCGACACTAGCGGACGCTGTAAGGTGTCTGAAGGAAACTCCTTCCCCAGTCCGGCTCATCATTCTGCGTGAAAATCCACAGGCACTCTTCACCACCAACGAGAGTACGTGTCCGGCATCCAGGCAAGACTTCCACACTCTTTGTCGCAACAGCGCTCCACAGTTGCCCAGTAAATAAAACAGGATGTTTTTAAATCCAGGAGAGTAAACAAAATATTACACCAGTTCTATCGATATTGACGTACAGGGCCGCGGTGGTCCTGGTAGGTTAGGGCATCTTTCTCATTATCGGAAAGTAGTGAGATCTGTTCCCAGCTTAATTAATGATCCATCATCTTTGCAAAAAGGCTTGGGACACGTTAAAATGGGAATGGTCACAATGTTCTCCAAATGAAAGGATACCTCTGGGTTGGCAAGTCAAGTATTGGGATCATCTGTTTGGTCCCTACTTCAAAATCAAGAAAACTCTGCCCGTCTGCTTCTATCTAACTGGTAGAGCCCAACTCAGATCTCGGTCCAGAGAAGTCTGCTAATTCAACAACAACTAAGATACATTCGTAAAAAATTATTGACAAGAACCTATTGCATAATATATGTGTGTAGAATTTTCAGTACCACTTATATTCAAACTAAAACCTCTGAATCAATATAAGAGCACTAGTTTAAATTTAGCTTAAATAATTTTATGTTTTTCAGAGATATAAATTTATTTTTAGCCCTTTCAGATGATGTTAAATTTACTTGATATACTCAGTAATCATAAATTAACGCAAGGTGTTCAGACTAAACATGTCAATGATTAGTTAGACAAAATATAATAGAATTTCGTGTAATTACATTTGGAAACATGGGATTTAGTATCTTAAAAAGAAAAGGAATTCCAATCATTGACTCTAAAGATTAGTTTGTTACCTAGTAAAATGAGTGGCTTTGCATATGCTCGTACCGTGTAAGCATAAAATACTATGGAGATAAAATGTTAGAAATATTTTATTCACCTGTGAAAAATAGTTATAGTAATGGATGAGTAGTGAGATAAAGTTAAAGTAATTACAAATATTGTTTTAAAAGGGAAAAAATAATTGTGGAGAATAACATGCATGTATCATGGAGGACGGCTATTCTGCAAAAACTTATAAAACATCTTCCACAAAACATTAAAGTTATTTGAAATTAAAAATAAATACTTCCAGAACATTGTCATCAAAATTGATGTCTATGGTCGCATTTGACATTTACTTTAAGTCATCATTCATACTATTTTGCAGTGTCAAAGTAAGCTCCGTACGTATTATGCATATTAAAATCTTAGAAATGAAAAGAATACCATGAGAAAGCCGTATAGAAACTTGATTTAATTATTATAATTTTATTTGAAGTAATTGCTCTATTTTTCTGCAATTTTATTTGAAAAAATGAAGTAATTGCTCTGTCTTTAATAAAATCTAACGTTTGACTATGAAATATATACGCATGAAATGTTAATTTTATAATCTAATTTTAATGCAACAGAAAAGTGCTGAATAAAGACTTCAAAGAGTGTAAATGCCAAAACAATTTACATCTGTAATCATAAAATAGAAGCAGAAATATAAATAAAAAATATATAATCTAAATTGTTAATTACTATGTAATACTATTCAATCACTTAATTAGCATAGTCCCTGATGTTTCTAAGACCAAATAGCAATAAATTGTTATAAATCTTACTATTATTATAAATCAATCATAGATATTTGATAAAGATTCCTGAATTCTTTCCTGAAAATGATGTATTGAGCATACTTTAGGTTGTCTTAGTCAACAAATAATCTAAAGTAATTGATGAACAGTCTCAAAACGGTACTAGCAATATCAATTATTGGGAAACTTTATCGAAGTATGTTATCTTTTTCCATTAGTCACTGCCACACTAGGAAATGATTTCAAAAATGTCTATCTTCATAATTTTGAAAAATGCCATGTAGTTATTTTGAAGGATATTGCACATTTTTAAATCATTGAAGTTTTTCCACCATGTAAAACTATACTCAAGCCTTAAGAATTGAAAAAAAACGAAATTTACGGCACTTTTTTATTCTCTAAAAGTGTGAAGAGAAATTGAAAGATTATTTTACATTTTTTCAGAATTATATAATTTTTTTTATCTACCATCAACTGTTTCCATTTTTTTCAGTTACTTAAGAGTTTTATAAAATTATTTATTAAACCTCATCTAAAAACATTTATGCAATTGGAATTTTTGAGAAAATAGTTTCAAATTTAAAAACTGTAACAGAATAGCGTCACTCATTATTTGAATATTTTTTATATTTGCAAATTATTTTCTTTCGATATGCAAATTATATTCCCTGTAACAGAATAGTAACAAACAAAATAGTGTGACTCAATATTTGAGTATTTTTTAAACGTACAAATTATTTTCATCAAATGTGCAAATTATATATTCCCTGTAGGATTCAATATTTGAATATTTTTAAATGTGCAAATTGTTCTCTTTAAACATTATATTCAGTCATTGAATTTGTTATAAAATTATTGAGTCTTTTAAAAAAATATCTGTCCCATCAAAAAATAGCGGTATTGTCTAGAAAAAAAGAAAATGTTCACAATTTCAAATGGTATTTTATAGCAAAATTCTGAATTAAATGCAAGATTTGCAGAGGAAGTAAATTCGTAAGCTGTTATTTATATATTTCATCAAAAATATATTATATAAACAGAAATATAGATACATTTTATCAATAATTTCAATTTACACAGTATTTGAAATACAATTTTCACTCTATCAGATAAGGATATGTAATAATAAATTTAAATCATTTGAAAATACATGTTTCTCAGAAATAAATAATAATACCTTTTAAATTTATATAGATTTAAATCTATTTGTCTGAGAAAATTAAACTATTTCTTTATTTTACGATTTATTATTGAAATTATATCATTCAACTCATTTAAAAAATTTAACTACAATATCAGAAATCAAAACATTTTAAGGAAATTTCATCAACAATAAGTACACATAATTCTGCAAAAATGGTCTATATCTTCTAAATTCTTATTTCAAATAGTGATACAAAAGTAATTGATATTTCCTCGTGAAATGTTTCTTCATTTGTATAACAAAAAGTATGTGAATTCGAAATAAGTATAGTGAATGAAACATTTATATGATTCGGCATACAAGGAATTTTTGTTTTTCTTCTGCATTAAAAATATTTTCGTGCTTTTTATTAAGATTTTTTTGTTGAAAAATGCAATATTAAATTAATTAAACGTAAATAAAATAATGGATTTAAATGTAATATAAGCATCCCACAGTTAACAAACAATTATTTAAAACATAAAGAAATAAAAAAAATTCCAAAATATTCTGTACAATTTTTCACAACAATTTATTACTAGTTTG
The DNA here is from genome assembly GCA_037975125.1 of Latrodectus hesperus. Taxonomy (NCBI): domain Eukaryota; kingdom Metazoa; phylum Arthropoda; class Arachnida; order Araneae; family Theridiidae; genus Latrodectus; species Latrodectus hesperus. The sequence goes on from CM075851.1 coordinate 114,612,586, forward strand.
AGTGTTTGAAAATAATTAGAAACGCATTACACTCATGCTACAATGTCTTCGCTAATGCAAATTTCATTTACAATCAAAAGAATAATAATTATATTGATAAAATTCAGTAATAATCGGAAAAAATAATTAAATATTTTTAATTATGAATATACATATTTGTATATTCATACTGAAAGATGTTTTAATACATATTTGTGTAGATTTTAATAATATCTTATATGAAATATTCTTATAATTTTCCTTCTCCCCTTATTAAGTATATTTTGCGGATTAATATATGAGATATGTTTTCACTTTTAAAGTTCAGACATGTAATAATGTTCATTTATAAACATTTAAAAATTATTGTATTTAAAGTACTATTAAATTTTAATTTATTTTGATTTAATTATATTCACTGGTTATTTAAATTTCCAAAAGAAAGTTTTAAATATAAATGATCTATTAAAATGATTGAATAAAAATTTTAATATAAAAGCAATTTCGTTGAAAAACACCAATTTTCAATTAACATGTCAGTCATTCAAAAAAAGAAAATACTTTATTTTGTAAGAGTCTAATAAGTTTTGTAACTCTTTTCACAAATGAAAATTTTGAAACTTTTACATGCAATTGTAGAAAATTTCATATGTTCTTAACTTTTGTTTGAAAATTTTCAATTTCTATAATTCCCTTAACTCATTCATTGAATTTCAAAAAAGGATTATTTAATATCAGGCTGATTTTTAATCATTATTAAAGTAAAGAAGATTAAAAGCCACCATTTAAAATTGTTCAGTATTGGGAAAACTACAATTTTCTAACACAAACCAATCTACACTGATCGTGTCCATAAATTAAGAATAATGCGAGTTCAGGCAAAGAAAGAGACCGAAGAAAAACAAATGTGACTTCTTTGTAAAGTCTATTTAATAAGCAAAAGGAAAAGTGCAAAAAATATGCTGTATGTTTGACAGCATTAATAAAGATTGCGACTTTTACTCCCTGGAGCAAATTTTAAAAAGGAACCTATTTACAAAAACCAATATAACATGGTTAGTATGATGGTTAATACATAGTATGCTCACCAGACAATGCAATACAGGCCGTAAAGCGCCGAGGCATGTTGAGTATCAAATTATCGATCTGATCTATGGGAATATTACACCACAATTCAAGCAATGCTCTCCGCGGAAGACATGTGGGAGGAAGTTGATGGGCTGCAATTTGTCAGTCAAGCATGTCCCACGCATGCTCTATTGGATTCAAGTCCGGTGAGTATGCTGGCCAGTGCATACGGGTGATTTCCTACGATTGAAGGCAATCGTCTACAATGTTTGCACAGTGAAGATGGGTGTTGTCATCCATAAACAGAAATGTTGTACCCATGGCGTCCCGAAACAAGCGTACATGTTGTTCCAGTATGACATCCCGACAGATGTATCCTGTTATTGTTTCATTCTGAAAGTGCACGTTAGTTCTGGAACCCTGAATAATTTCTCCCCAAACGAGCAATCCTGCACTACCGTAATAGTGTTGTTCAATGGTGTTCTCTTGGTGGTAACGGGTACCTGGCCCTCTCCATAAGAAAGTCTGGTGAGAATCAGACCGAAAGCAAAACTTGGACTCGTCTGAAAACATCTCACAAGACCACTGTTGAGATGTCCACAATGCATGCTCTCTACTCCAGGCTAACCCCAGGCAACAGTGAGTTGCGGTAAGTCTAACTAATCTGACAGGCCTACGAGCATATAGACCAATGTGCCCTAAGAGTCTACACGGTCTGCCTTGAAACTGTCGTACTTGTAGCTGAAAAGAGCTGACGAGATTGGTTTGATGCTGTGCTCCGTCTGTTTCTGGGCAGTAACTGCCAAATACTGGTCCTCATTTGGCGTTGTAACTCGGGGGCGACCTGTGCAGTAACGTCTACTCACATTACCATCATCTTGAAACCGTTGCCAAAGCCTGGAGATGAAACTCTGGGTGATTCCAAGTTCTTCTGATACTTCCAAGTGGATACGTCCACATTCCAGACGGCCGATAATTCTACTACGTAAAACATCATCCAAATGCTTCCTTTGTGTCATAACTATGCGGTTATTGCTCTGAAAGGCTTTTAAAGCACTTCTGAACTTATTTGCAACCATTCATTATATACCCCTCTCTTACACTCTCGTCATTCTGACGTACTATTGGCGCCATCTGGTGGTTTCTTGTAAGTTGCATATCATTCTTCAGGATGAGTGGGATAATTCTACATGTGAAATTTTTATTTTAGAGTTCCATTTCTGTGATATTCTGAATTATCCTTAATTTTTTGACATGAGTGTAAAATAAAGTAAAGTTAAAATTGTAAATATTTACAATAAATATAAACAGCTGTAAAAATTCTAATTAACTTTTAAAAATGCATTCATATGTATTATAATTGTATGATATTTCGCATTAAATGCTTTGTAATATTTTTAGAGATTAATTAATTATATTAATTAAAAAAATGTGCAAACATATGTATTTTTATATATGAACTTAGGATTGTTTTTAATTTTTTACTACTGCAGCTGGCTCGAGAGTTTATTACTGAATATATTATACTCATTATTAATTCATATTAAGCAAATAATTAATACCTATTAATATTATTAATCTCATTTATTATAATATTTATCTACTTTGATCAGCTTCTCCCGTACAGAGTGTAAGTGTTTTACATGCATTAAACATAATTAAGCACAACTATTACATCAACTTTATATCAGTATACATTATTAGAAAATAAAGAAAATCAGCGAGGCATGTATCATTTAAATTTTCAGTAATGTTGTTAGTATATAAGACAGTGTGAATTGAATATTATTAACGGTCAAATAATGGTCTCAGAAACTGAAATATAATTTGATATCAAAATAAATTATACTTTTACTTTAAATTCATAAGTTTACTAATTTTAATGTAATCTAAAATTATTTATTTTCATTATAACACCCTTATTTCATGATAAAAATTCAATTTTATAAAAATTGTTGGTATTTTTTATATGACTTTCAAATTGCTTTGCCTAAATTCTTTCCATATTTACTTTGTTTGCATCTCTTGCTTGAAAATTAGCTCATCCATACAATAAAATTTACAACATTTTATGTTAAATTTTTTATTTATTTTAACCCCTTTTATCAGAATTTTTATTGGACACATAAACTTTTTAAAACTATAATTTTGTATGGAAAGCATTTACTTTAGAGATTCAACTTCTGCGTAGCTGAGACTTTAATAGCTGAAGGAATACATATTTGAACTCCGGCTAGGTCTTGTTTCAAGGACGATTTGAATTGGATGTGGTCGGAAGTGAAACAAATGAGTAAATAAATAAATCAAGCTTTACAATAAAATATGATTTGCACTACAATGCTCTAAATTGCTCTATACTATTAATCTTCTGGAGTATGGTGAACCATGAGACTTTCTACTATAACGAACATTGTTTTTTATTAATTTCCATTAACATTCTATCAGAAATAATTTAATATATTTTTAAGATATTTAATTAAGTCAGATGCTATGCATTACTCATAGTAGTACTTTATTTTAATTTGCTGAGTAATTGTGAATATAAATTTTCTCGTGTAATTGGTATAATATTTGTTTATTAGTAAGAGGAACTAAAACACGCACTTTATTATTTCTAAAAATCAATTTATATGATTTTCCATGTTAGTGTATTTCCATCAACAATGCTTTAATTTTTTTATTTAGCTCCAACCAAATTCATCACAGTCGAGCTACGGAAATTCAGCATCAAAGACAGCATTGGAATCAGTATCATGCAGAGGACGTAAGTATTTCAGTTGAATGTAAAATTTATGGTGTATTCTTTTTCATTTTCATCAGATTAAAAATAATAACTTCACATTCACCATAAAAAAGGAAATTTTTATTTGTCTACAAACCTTTTTATTTGGTTGGTTGGTGCCCTGTCCATTTGAAGTCAAGTCATATTACCCCATGTGTCAATAGCACGGGCTTGGCAATGTGTGCATATTTGTAATTATAGAGATTTCCATGAAAGGGAAATTCTTCAATGGCATGTTAACTTCTTATGATGGCAGGACAGTTAAAAATGTGCTCCGCGGTAAGTTCCTACATGGTTTGCAAGTTCTTGAACTTATTTTTATTTTTACAGAAAAATAACCATAATGATAGATCGGAAGTATAGGAGGGAGGTTCAATAATTTTATTGTGCTTTTCTTTAAGAAACACAACTGTGCCAATTTTACTGAATAAGAAGGCACATTATCATGTTAAAACAGGTTCTTTTACTATCTACATTTGAACGAGATTTTATAACTTTCTATTAATGAATGTCTCCTGTCTTTCCAGTTTAATAGTTTAGACCATTTCACTGCATCCGAAGTTAAACGCCGTACATTACAATTTTAATAACACATTATCTTTTCACTATTATAGGCGTAGTTTCATCTTCAAATATCATATTTTTATTTCTCGATGTGTGTATTTGGGTATGTCATGAAAATAACAAGCATATATCACCTCCTGTTACTTTTTTAAAATAAATCACCAACCACGGTATTTAGGTAATTTAATCTTCCTTTACAAATTCAGACACATTCCTATTTTTGAAGCTTTTTTAAGATATAAAGGAGTCAACGGTATATTTTATTTCACATACATTCCATGAATATTTTATATATAACGGTATATAGAAGAGTAACTTAAACATGCATCATTTAGCATGTGCAAAAATTAATTTTTATGTATTGCTTTTCCATTTTTACACATGCACGAATTTATATTTTATATGGTAAGCACGTTATCAGTAATGAGACAGATGAATATGGCTTCCGTGCATGTTCTTCATTCGTAAGCACACATTGGAGAAAATGTGACGTCTGTAAAATTTTGTAAAAAATCTGAATACTGCATACTGAATACTAAAATTTGCCCATGATTTACTTTTAATTCCAAATACTAATTGTGGACTTTTGAGGAAAATCTTTTTTATTTCATAGTATTTTGAAGTAATAGAATATACATAGCACCATTATTATCCTCCACTTTTTCTTCCATTAAAAATTTACTCCAATCTGAACTACAATCAGTTAGTAGTGGTTCGGATAAATTATTCCATCAATTGAAAGTTATCAATTTTATTCTCAGAAAATTACCACATGTTTTATCCCTTTTTCACTTGATAACTTAAATGATAATATTTAAATAATTGACACGTTGTTTTACCAAACCTAAGATTAGCTTTTCCAATTATAATTCACGGAAAGCGCAATAGTTTTTTCCACTGTTAAGAGATCAAGAGTTTAAATAATTGCAATAAATACCATTCTAACTCTTCAAATTTCCTTACTCTCGAAAAGTTGCAAAATATAGCTTATATTTTATTTACGACTGTAAAGAAGTATTATATTACATTTTACTTGAATATCTGTGTTAATTTTCCTATGCATCATGCATTTGAAAAAATATTAAAATTATAATTTAAAACAAATGATTTAACACATGAAAGGTTATTTCCTGAATGAAATCAACAAGCTTCAATTAATATCATGCGTTCTTTTAATTGATTAAAAGTAGTGAATAAATTTAATCTTCAATAATAATGAATGAATTTAATCTTAATAATTTAATCACGCTTTAAATCTTTGGAAAAAAATTCTGTATTTGATTTAACTTTTTTATGAAATTTTTTTTCAGTAAGATTTATCTTTTTTATGGTAGAATTGTTTTTACGTAAAATTAAAATAATGTAATATAGATAATAATAGAGCATTTATAATGTATTCTTTTCAGGAACGGACGAGGCGTCTTTGTCACTTATGTAGTAAGTTTTAAAATTATTATATTTTATAGTATTAAACTATTATTTCTAAGCTAAATATATGATTGAAATAATCTCGGATAATAATTTATTATGTACTTCATTACAGATTATAATTTTACTTCGCTTTTAAACATTAGGAATGCATGGATTTCTGAGAAAAATGTATCTTATGATTTATACTGAATAATATTTCATATAAATGTTTTCAAAGTGAGAAAGATAGAGAGCTCGGATAATATACTAATATATTTCATCTAAACTTCTGCAAAAAAATTAATTTAATAGTTAAGTATTGTGGATGTAAATTATCAAAAATGAAACATGGTTAATGCAGCATGTTTGGTAATTAAATATATTTTATTTAAATGACTTTAATTTAATGTGTTTTTACAATATATTTAAAAGTAAATTTCTTAACAACGTGCGATACAACATACATTTCATTTTACTAGTGTTATTAAGTGCGATATGACATACATTTCATTTAACGATTGTTATTAACTTAACTTTTATTTTATTATTTCATCATTTAAATTTCAATAAATTTGGTGTATTAATTTTCTAAAATAATAATTTGATATAAAAACAAATTTAAATGGATATTGATTAAACTCATGAGACTTATATGATGTATTAAATTTTATTTCTTCGTCATTTTCCAAAAATATATTAAAGATTCTGTTTAAAATAAAATTGTTTGAATGAAATAGTATATCTTAAAAAGGCTTTATTTTTGGTTTTTCCGTTTCCATTTAATTTTATTTTATACTTTTTACATAATATTGGCTATATATTTTTATTTAAAAAAGATACAATTTGTTCATGAGTACAGTTTTGCGATTTTAAAAAAAATATTAAAACATGGTTTAAATTTACTTTAAAACTGATATTTTAGCAGAGAAGTAAGAAGAGAAGTTAAACTATATTTCTTTTACTACAAAACATAAGTTTATCATAAAAAATACTTAAAAATATTAATCTATTTTTTTTCAAATTAAAGGTTGAAATTTGTGATATAATATAGAATCTTTGAAGTGAGGTTTTCCTTGATAGAATGTAGCGTTGATTTTATAATGATTTGATCTTAAATAATTTGAAGAGTTTCTATTTTTTATATTTTAATTTAAAAAATAAATACTTAATAACCATTTTGCACTTGTTAAATTAAATATTTTGTACACTTAAATAATGTGAATGAAACATTATATCATACTGAAATTTTTTAATCATTTCTTTAAAAAAATGAAAACATGTGATCTCTGTATATTTTAATCACAATTCACTTCAGAATAGGTTATGCAATGTACTTAACCATAAAAAAACATATCATTAATTATTAAAAAAATGAAAATATCTCTTTCAAATGTGACATTTCACTCATAATTTTTATCCATTTAAATACAAAGTGTCAAATGAATCGGATTAAGAATTCTCACTATCAAAATTTATGTGTTTCAATAAATATCATCTTATTGGCTATAAGATTTTAATAAATTTGTAAATTTATGATACATATATCTTAATATAATTTAAATTTTTTTGTTAAAATCCACTCTAATATTTACGTAAAATATTGTGTAGCTCTAAACTAAACACTGAAATTTACTTTTTATTCTTAATAGTGGGAAGTGTTTTTTTTATTAAATTTAATAACAACTGTAACCATAATCAATTCACTTTACGTTCACTAGAGTCAGAGTTTTTTAGTCAATTATTTTTATTTAAAACCTTTCCTTTGAAGTTAAAATGGATTTGTGAGAAATTTAATATAAAATAACTAAAAACACACGTGATTGTTGTGCATTGGACTGTTGCAGTCTGTTCTCTCGTTGCAGCAGCCAGGCAGCATAGCAGCCACACATGGGCGTCGCATCTCACAGGGCGATCAGATCCTCGAAATCAATGGGCACAACGTGAGAGAGAGCAACCAGAAGGATGTAGCACATATGATTCAGGTACGGGGGTTAGGAACCAACCTCATGAAAATATTATAATTATAATAATATTAAAAATGTAAATACATAATATTAAAAAATTTTACACGCGCACACTCACACACACACACACACACACACACACACACACATATATATATATATATATATATATATATATTTCGATCCTCGGACTGGGCAAGGTTGACTCAGCCTTTCATCCCTTCAGTGGGTCGATTAACTAAGTACCAAGCATGCTTGGGAACTAAACACTGGGAGTCTTACGTTGGGCTGACCACCTAACTAGGACATATGCTTCGCACCCCAGGGCCCTCGGTCATGAAAACAGTTATGCGCACTGTAGGCCTTGACCCACGCATGGGCTGTCGTGCCATGGAGTTTAGTTTATATATATATATATACATACATACATATATATATATATATATATATATATATATATATATATATATATATATATATATATATATATATATATATATATATATATATATATATATATATATATGTATATATACACATGTATATATATGATATGTATATATATATATACATATATATGTGTGTGTGTGTGTGTTTGTGTTCGGATCTCATTTGGATAGTCCAAAAATCGTGTAATAGGAATTTTGAAAAAATAATTTATATTAATCAGTTAATGTTCGTTGAAATTGATAGATGAAATTACAAATTTTTAAAGAAAAAACTTTGAATCAATTAAACTAAAACGCAATACTTTTACATGTTAAGGTACTTACAAGTGCTATACACTAATGCAGTATACATGTAAAATACCGTAAATGAAATCCATGGCTTTCTCAACATCTTGGTCAAAGTACGTGTTTCTCTTCCTTTAACCGTTTTCAGGTAGGCTTGGCAATAAGGTTTCATGTGGTGACACTCGAGCTGAACTTCAAAACAATTTTAAAGCAGGAAAATGCTTAACTAGCTGGTAGTTTCGTGTCTGCTTCAACTTTGACATTAAGGTCACCTTCTTAATCAACTCTTTAAAAATGTTTACCAACATTTCCAGTTTGAAATCTAGAATCTCACTCATAATCTATACGTTTTTAGACTATCAGACAAAATGAGGTTAAAATTAGTTACTTCTTATACTGATTGTATAATGTAAAGTGATCCAATCTTCCTTGTTTATCTTTCAGAATCTAGACGGTGCAATTGTATTGCTCTTGGGTAGAGTACCATTGTTATACAGTTCCATTCAAGAATGGGTAAAATGGAAGTCTCAGCAGTGCCTAAGGACCAGGACGTCGACCTGGTCTTCATACACCGCCAACACGAAAGAAAAGTTACAAGTTCAGAGACCAAGGTATTTTCTGTGAATCATTTAACATACATTTATGCTTACTAGACATAAATTGAAGTTTCATTAATTTACAAATTATGCTTCAAAATTTTATGATTACAATTAAAAGCTCTTTGTTTTAAGAAAACATATACAGCAGTAGTACTCGTTCCTTATGTTTAAGTCATGCATGAAACTGAAGTACTTTTCTTTTTAGGTATTATAAAATGGAATTTCTTAAAACATTTTGAATTTTGGTATTCAAAACATATGAGGGAAATTTTAAAAAGGGATGTTACAAATAAGTTATAATAACTAGATATTATACTCTATTTTCTGATACCTATCACGTAAGTCGTCATGAAACACATTTAATAATTGACGGTTAAAACTTAACATTGAATTTGTAAAAGAAACCTTTATTCAACTAACTTCTATTTTCAAATATACCAAACTCTGACGATTTTCCATAAGCTTTTGGTGCCAATGTATACTGTTGTTAAATGCGCTCATCATTAAAAATATGTGTTGTGGAAATTTCGATGCATCCCGTGCCATTCATAAAAACAGTTGACAACCGAGTCTGAACTGACTGCATCTGAATTAATAACAACTGTCATTGTTCTGCTTGGCAACTCTTATTGTCTCGAAAAGCAAAATATTATTAAATATTCTTATCAAAGATGGCAGTACAGATAATACATGTTGTCATGACATAGAACAGTGACGTTGTAAATAATTCTACCTTACAAAACAGATTATTTATAATATTATACGAACCAAAATTAGTAAAAATCTTTTTTTATATTATCACGAAGAACTAAATCCTGTTTTTGCTTATGTTTTTCACAGTTTACCTGTCAGTAAAGAGAGTCCAGCCCTCGGGTTTGCAAACAGTATTGCTACTGTAATCTGCTCTACTGTTATGCCTGATTTACCAGTAATGATGAAGAGTCCATGTCCAAGTCCAACATCAAGTATTCGAAGATCAAGACTTAGTATTCCCGAGGAATCTTCTAAGTACCGAAGAGATGGACAGAAAGCAAAGGAAGAGTTTAAATCCACCGAAAGTACTACTCGCGTGCCGAGTATTTTAGTGACGAGCTTTTAACGAGTTTGTTAAGATGCAATCATAAAGTAATTGACACTAAAAACTGAATAACATGCAAAAGAATTGATTTCACAATTAACAAATTCAGCTTTCCGTTTTTATTTAATTTAAAATAATACTTTATTTTACTCAATTTTCTAAAATATAATTACAAAATATTTATTAAAAATGCACAAATTTTGATATAAGTAAAATTTCATATATATATATATATATATATATATATATATATATATATATATATATATATATATATATATGAGAGAGAGAGAGAGAGAGAGAGAGAGAGAGAGAGAAGAGAGAGATAGAGAGAGAGAGAGATAGAGAGGGGGGTAAGAGAGAATAAAATAAATTCATTATATAAATAACATCAATTGCTTATGATTTTAAAAAATTTATCAGATTTATTCTTCATAGAAAACATAGTTCAAAATGTTTCATTCATTTGAATAATTTATTTAAATTATTACTAATTTTTATAAAATAATAAATATTTTTTCTTTCACAAAATGTATATTTATGTTACAGTCTTTTTTACTTTTTCTTGGTTCAAAATTATCAAATTAGATGTTGTATATCCAAGAAATAATCAGAAAGATGTATAATTATAAATTGCTCATTTTTCCAAAATAATTAAAAATAAATGTTATTTTAAATATACTTAAAGCAAATTGAATACTTATATATTTTCTTAAATGAATTTTCGAATACTGTTATAGACAACTACTTTAAAGTTATTCTGATTCGTCAAGTAAATCATGAATTTTAAATTTGTTAAAAAAGCTAATACATCCGAAAAAACTTCCTTTGGTTAAAAAAAAACTTGTACTGCATGTTGTTTAGATTCTGACAATGACTTTATGAAAATATCGTATTTTGTGCACAGAATTCATATAAATATAATGAAACTCATCAAATATAGAGATCTTGACTCTTTTTGAAAAACATTCTCATATATTTTATATTGATATACTGTAAAACTATATTTGGCAGAGGAGTCTTCTTTATAAGAAATGGAAAACGTTTAAATAATGATATGTAAAATGCATATCTCTCTTGGTATACATATCTTATTTAAAGAAAATTAAATATTTGATGTAGAAAAGTAAAATAAACAATGTGTGTAAAAACTATCTGTAATAGAATTTCTTGGTATTCTTAATTATAATTAAATATATAAAATATTGTTTATATAAATAGGAATACTTTGTATTTGCTAAGTTTAAATTGTAATTTATTCTATAGAAATTTTTACATAGTAGATGAAAATGTACCCAAATTAGTTAAGAACAACTCAATTGGTATGAGAAATGAAAAATATTTAAATGTAATGGTAAATTTTAACTAAGAAATAAACAATAGTGCATATGCATGTGCTAACGGATATGACCATTGATTTCAATTAGGCTTCAATTTTTATAAAATCTGCTATGATAGTTCTTTATTCAATTTATTTTTTAAGATTTGTTTAAAAATAATTCGTTTCAACATAACTTAAAATTTAGAGCATTTACTTTGGCCAAGGACTATTTATTTTCAGATTATATAAAAATAATTTTCTTTTGAATAACACTTATTTAAATTCACCAGCATTGATAACCGATTAAAGGTAATGAGGAAAATAAAAATTTTAAAATATGCCATACGCAAACATTTTTATAAGAATATTTTTATACATATTTGATTTCTTTATTGCGCAACACTTATTCACAAATATTTATTGAGTGCTTAAAATTAATTTTATCATAAATTAAATGTGAAATGTATAAATTATTCAATTAAAATGTTTTTCTGACTAGTTTATAAATCGAGTTTGGGTATATTTCATCTAACATAAAATTCATTTATTCATGAGTAAATAATGTAGCTTTTCTTGTAATTGATGATTATTATCATCAAACATTGTAAATAAAATCATGATTTAATGTCTAACCATAGTTATTGAAGAAATTTAGAATAGTAATTTCAATTTAAGGTGAAAAAAGTGTATTTTTAAGGAAACATATACATGAATAAACTATGCTGTTGCCTTAAAGTATATATTTTATGGCTTTTGTAAGGAAGCAGATTGTCTTATTAGAGGTAAATTTTAATACGCAAAGCATAAATTTAAAAAAGTGAATTTTTCTATGATAAATAGCAAGTTAAAATAAATTCTTTATGAATTCAGAAACTAAATCATTATAGTTAAGAAGCTATACATTTTTATAAGGACTTATTAGTATACAAGGCGTAAATAATATTAAATCTTTATTATAATAAAATGTTTTTGTATCTTAATAGTCGTATTTCAACATAAAATATCTATACACATTGTAATTTTTTTAAATATATTATTGTGATAAACAAAGTTTATTTTAAAAAATTTAAAGCTTTATTTTATTCATATAAATACATATTAAAAGTAATTTTCTTATGTATTCTTTCAAAAGAATTCAAAAGAAAAATTCTACAATTTTTTTTCTTTCATATAAAAAAATCAAGAAAAATTCTGAAAAGTATTTTAACCAAATCATTTAAAAATAATTTTAAACATAAAATACAATCCATTTACATATGAATTTAGATTTACTTTCTGAACATAGCTTAAGAAAGTAAAAACAAATAAACAAGAAATTTAAGAACAGGGATTGAGATTTTTCAACAACAAAAGTAGATTTTTCAATTTATTTGAAAAATGTCTGGATAAATAAATAAGATTTTGACAGGAAATACTTTTTTAAGTATATTGTTAATAATAATGTATTTGTTGTCTTTTATATTATTAAAAGAAAGATAAAATATGTCATGCTTGCATATAAATCGAAAAAGAAAGTCTAATGAAGGAACAAATGCTTTTTATAAAAAATTCGAATACAATATAATGTCATCAATTTTTAGATATATCTTAAGAGAAAAAATATAATACATGTCATACAAGATTAACCTTCAATAAATCTAAACAGTGTTTTAAAACTGTATTTTGGTATGATATATTCTATGTTTAATCAAATAACGTCTACACTTCTGTGTAATTGTATAAAATAAGTCATAAAATATACTTTGTTGAGAGAAAATAAATTAAAAATTTAGTTGAGATAAAATTTGGATGTGTTAAAAGATATAAAAATATTTCCATATTTTTTTAATAGCTTTAATCTATTTACACTGAAATATTTTCGATAAATTGTAAAATTCTATTTAAACAAAGAAAATTGGAAATTTTAAATATCGCCTTAAGCACTACTAACTTTGATGCATGAGACACACAATACCTATTTTTTTCTCAGCTACTGAAAGCAATATTTAATTTTTACCAAAAGAATCAAGCTGTATATAATTCATTAACTGTCATATTAATCTGTAAGTTAATTTGTTTGTATAACCCGACTTTTTGTTCATTGATTTGTTTCTCATGCGAATTAAAAAATATAAAAACTCCGATAAAAGGTTTTATATTCTATGTTACAAATTTTAATGAAGGATTTATTTTTTTTAATGAGCAAACTTTAAATTTATATTCTTAGCATTCTTCAATAATATTAATGTTATGTTTGAACGGTAAATGAATTATTGTTAGTTTCTTCTTGCTCTTCGATAACTTCTTGAATTCGAAAGGGAATTTGATTTATGCTACAGTTTAAAGGGTATTCCAAGCCACTAAAAGTATTCCAAGTAATAACTTTTGAATAATATAAAAGAAGGATATCGATTTTTCTTCTACTGTCTTAATGCTATGGATATTTTGTATAAAAATTTCTGATATTAAAAGACAATGTGAACAATTTTGTTTACTGCTACGAACTGAAGAAGTTTTTTATACGCCCAACTGCTTATATTTCAATGTAATTAACTTCTATCATTAAACTCTTGTAATCCTCTGTGGCTTTATTTATGTTAATTAGCTCCTGTTCTCCTCCTGTTTCTGTAAAAACTAATTAATTTTCTCTGTAAATTTTTCGGTTAAATGCATTTCATTAATCAGCGTTTTAATCAATCAATATTTTTAAAGTGAGAACAAGATTAGGCATATTAAAAAAAAACGAACACAATTCTTTAATGTGCAAAGCTATTTTGGAAATTGCAATCATAGCCTCTTTTTATGCCATTGAAATTTTATCATATTTTTTGACTAATTCAATAGTTTATTTATATTTGATCTATGGAATTTATTCTGTTTTCTCAAATGGATCTTTCCTCCACTTTTACGAATTTTCTGTTATTAAATGGAAAAAATATTTCATATGAAGAAATTTTAGTTTGTTTCAAAACGTTTTAACTGTAAATTAAAGGACTTTATTTTATAAAGAAAACATTATCTGTTTCTTCTATATTATATTGCAACTTCAGATATGTTTCAATAATTAATATGAAGTTAATACAAAGAGTTTTTCAATAATATATCTAATACCATACAAATGACATGTGTTTATTAAAATTGTTAAAATGAATGTATAAATAGTGATCTTTATATGCACTATGATTATTTTCTATAATATTACATCAATTTATGTTCCTGTTTGATAATTGCTTTGATGACAATTGATTATTGCAATAAATTATTAAATGATACTTAGAGTCTTATGTGCTATCAAAGTAAAGAAAAAGGTGATTATAATAAAATATATGCAAGATATGTCATATATACATATATAGATAGTAGTTGAGTCTTTTCAGAATATTAAATTTTGTAGATTTTATGAAAACTTAGTTAACTAAAGTTAAAAGCAATAATTATTCAATATATTAGTGCGTTATAGAGTAACAGTGTTTATAATTCCATTTAACGTTGTAGAATTCCATATGTATTAGTGATAGTTGTGAATTAAAATAAAATTTTTAACTTTATTTTTGTGAATTTATTCATTTGAACATACTTTATAAAAATCTCATACACTAAGAATGATATACATATGCAATGATTTATCAGTTTTTAGAATCTCAGAATCTTATATAGGGTATAAAATGCCCTTTTTAATTGTTTTACAATCAATATTGTTTTCTTCGTAAATATATTCAGAATCATACTGGCTGAAAAAACTCAACACAAACGAGGAGTTTTGAGAGATCAACGAAACTTGTTTGGTGTATGTAAACTTCTGAAAGAGGACGTCAATTCAAATTACTGACTAAGATCATCAACGTAGTGCTGGTAGTACCACTACGAACATGCATATCATGCTTTCTTTAAAGGCACATTGTAACGTTCGTAAGCTTTATTTATCGTTACAAAACGCTGCAGAGACTCTCTGTAAGTGAAGAAAGAATTCAAGAAGACAGCTAAGCCAATATATATATTTCAATGAATATGAAAAAAATCGTGTAATAAGGCTACAAGAATGTAGAAGCTCTTCTAGTGATATTGTTTAACGATTGGACAGAAATATAGTCATTGTGCTTGATGGATTGTTGACGGAAATTATCAAGAGAAGGTAGAACTGCTAAAAGACATTGTTCTTCGTGGTCAAAGGGCTGTATGGAAAGGGATAATTGCCATGTGCAGCATATTGCTGTGGGTTTCGTATTGATTCTGTTTCAAATATTCAATCTTCATTGGGTGTGACAGTTATGCAACAAATTATGACAAATCGGTAAATTCAAAAATAGCTCCAAGTTAGGTGAACTGTAGCTGGAATTCCACTGTCCCCGATCCCTTGCTGCTCCTATGATTGGTATCAACACTTGCTCTATGGTTGTCTCATCAGAGGGGAGTTTTGTGGCGTTTTCAAATGAATTCTGATTGGGCATCAGTCATGTGTTGGTTAATGTAGGGCTAGTGAGTACGTGCAAAAAAAT
Organism: Latrodectus hesperus; assembly: GCA_037975125.1. Taxonomy (NCBI): domain Eukaryota; kingdom Metazoa; phylum Arthropoda; class Arachnida; order Araneae; family Theridiidae; genus Latrodectus; species Latrodectus hesperus. The sequence continues at coordinate 114,628,560 of CM075851.1, forward strand.
CTGTATTGTGGCTTAATCATACAGGACTGGTACCTTGAACTATGATCTGGAGAGTATTTTCCTATGATAGTAAGAGTTTTCTTGTTATTATCCCACTCGAACCTGGCTGCAAATATGTATGCTAGTCTGGTAATTCAACCTGTTGTTTTGCCTTTCATGAACAACATTCCAGGTAGAGTTTTAAAGCATAATAACAATCATGCTCAAGGAGCAGTTATAAGTCAATATGCTCTACGGAGTGCTGACATGGTGACGTGGTGGGTTAGTTCACCAGATTTGCTACAACACTTAGTATTGAAAGATACCTCTAAAGTTATTCAAGACCTGCATAGAGCAACAAAGATCAACAGACATGAAATTCTATCCTAATAATAAGATTGTTAACAAATTGACATCCGCGGTACCTTACAATACCATGTATGCATGTTTGTATGCTTCTATTAAACTTCATGATGGATACAAGATCTAAGGATATACCAACATTTTGCATGTGCTTGTTTCTGATCACGCCTAACTTCTTGAGACTGTAATGAAATAAACATATTACTTATAGAAATGCATATTATAGCAATTTCATTCCTCTATCATCATTTCATCTTGGTATTAGATTTTCCGTCACTATAAGTTAAAGTATTTCAATAAATCTATATATATTTTATAGAAAAATTAGGAGTTTCCTTAATAATTTTTTTAGCCTCTATATGTGAATTGCTAACGGAAGTTTAAATATTACATTTTTAAACTTTTTAATAGGCTTATTTATTTTATTATAAAGTATTTTTACTTCATATCATATATTAATAGAGATTAATAATTACAAAAATTATTAAAAATTATTTTTTTCATATCATTAACATAAACAAAATTTATTTTTCCAAATATTTCCGAGATAAATGTTTCAAATTTCTATAACTCGAATAAAAAGATATTTAAAATGTTTAAACCTTTTTAATGTTAAGATAATTTTTGAAATCTACTTGGCAGTTAAAGGAATGCGCTTATTTAGATATTTCAAAAATTTTAGAATATGAAGTTGTCTTGGGAATATTTGTCTCATGTACAATCATGTAATTTGATATATTTGTTATAAATGCTATAAAATGATGCAAAAAAATATAATAATACGTCAAACAATTAATTTATAATTCTAAAATAAAAAAAATCGCTTTGTGTTATTTTCCAAAAAACAATTATTTCTAATGTCAGGTTACTAAGCTTACAATTATTAAATCAGTGCAGAAAATAATAAAAGAAAGTAGCATTAAACTACAAATGATTGTCTTAAGTGCAAAATTTTCTGTATAATGACTTTGAAAGCCAGTTTACAAGTGCGTATAAAATATGGAGAGTAAGAGAATTAAATGACAATTTCAATGAAAGTACAACTAATCCCTTATTTATCTTTATCTAATTTTTCGTTATATGTATTAATTGTATTATATTCACGTACTACAAAACAGGAGTATCAACATTTTGCCTCTTAAGTTTTAATTATTTTATTATTCCTATCCTTATTAAATTAGTCATTTAACTGATTGCCAAAATTTATATAAAAACGATATATTTATATGTAACTTTATTTTTACATTTTGAATTGAATTAATAAAATATTTTTCAGTCAGTTTGTTTCATTTCCCATAAATTCCTGACTTATAAATATAAAAATAAATTTAAATTTTGCAGAACAGTATGAAATGCATATTAAATTCATTCTAATTCTGAAATTTTTAAGCAAATTAGTGTGTGTAATAACGTTTTCTCATTTTCAATGTCTCTGTTTACTTTATTCTATATTATTTTATTTTATTATATTATTTTATTAATAAAGCGAACTTTTCTTAATAAAAACTTTATTATTCGTAGATTTAATAAATAAAACTTTACCTTTTATTATTATATGAAACGCCAATATTAATTGTAATCATTGGAATGTCATTTATGTAGAAGTATAGTTTAGAAATAAATTCTATTAATGATAGTTTGGCTTTTCAACTATCATTAACGAAAAATGTATTGCAAAGAATATTTTCTATTAAATAATAACATCTATTAATTTAATGCATCTTATTATATTAAAGATAAAAAATTAATAAGATTTGAGTTTGGTTGAAATCTAACTTTTGCGGATATTTGATAACGTTAAATATTATTTTAATCGAGTTTTACTTAATTTTGAAATGATGTCACAAAAATTTCCTTTAATTGTAATTAAAGTGGATTGTATTTCACTTAATATAATTGAAAGTATGATACAAATTTTGCATGAAAACAATGTTCCATTGCTTTTTCTGTCACAAATCTACTTAAAAAGGCTAATTGGAATCAAAATCACTTCTTTTAAACATTAAACCAATAGTCATGTACTGCTGTAAAAAAATAAGATTTGATAGTTGAAAGGAATTCAATGATATTTTCAAATACTACTTTTTGGTCATGAATGACAAAGAATTTTCTATAATCTCCAACTGAGAATCAATGATTATAGAATTATTTTTTATTATTTTGTTCATCAATTTTTTGGAATAAACCATAGCTTTACTTTTTGAAGGACTAAAAACGAGTTTATGAAAACTCATCCAATTACGTACAACAATAGCATTGATTTAATACTAAAATATTATTCAGTCTTTCCCTAGAAAATTAAAAACAAGCTGTTTGCAAACTCAATTTTCTAGCAACCACCCAGATGATTTAATGATAATTTATTACTTTTATGTTCCAAAGAATAGATCCAGACACAGAGGCTTGAGGTCAAACTTTTTTCTGAGAAAAATTCTAGCTATGATGAGATTTAACAGTCATGTTGATCAAGAAGCTTTTAAAAAGGTTATAGATATACGAGAATTTTTTTAGGATTTTAAAGATTAATAGTTAGCAAACATTATACAAAGCACCTCTAAATCCAGAAAACTAAAAAAAACTATTGTAAATTGCATTTACTTTTTTTATTATATACAACAAAAATAAATGCCTCCTGCACTGTCTAGGGTCAGACTACGGGTAGGCAGTTCCTGGGTTCGAATCCCATTTCGGGCATGGGTGTACTATCTCTCTTTATCTATCCTGTGTTTGTCCTTTCTGTGTATGAATGTGTTGTAAATGGTTGCCTACCCTATAAACGGGTCCCTATGGCATGTGTGTACTGAAGAAGTCGGACTCCACACCAAAATATGGTTCAGTTGAAAAAAAGGAGCAGTGCACCCCATATTGCCAGCCTAGCTGGCACACGACAACAACAACAACAAAAATAAATAATAGCATCGTCATCAGACTTTCGAGGTGTGAGAACTAATTGTGAGAATCATTATAAAAACATTTTTGTCCCAAATACCAGTTTATGTTTTTAAAGAAGAGGGATTAAGATATTTTCCCAAAGTTGGATGAATGCATTTAATATTTTCAAAATAATCATTGCTTGTATCTAAAGTTTAAGAAATCTAAATAATCTGAAAACTTCTGTCATGCTTTTAAAATTTCAAGTTGAAAACACAGGTTGAATAGTCTGAGCAATATAAAAGTGTTTGACATTTGTGGACAATATCATTGGACTGAGAGCCCAATCTAGATGATTTATTTTTCTTGATATTTTCAATAACACTGTTGACTTCTGAAGTTGAGAGCTCTGTTGACACACTCCGCAAATTAAGTATAAAATTCCTCACATTCAGTGCTCACAGTTCTGTAAGACTTTTCATCATGAAGTTCTTTTTCTTAATAGTAACATTTATATCACTCAAATTTGGGTAATCCAGAAGCTTAATTATATAACTAAGTACTTCTAAAGGAAAATATTTGATTCTAATTTATGAATGATCACAATATTAAAATAATATTGTTCGCTCATTAACTTACAAAACATGTATCTTGTACTTGTAAAATTGTATAATAAATAGAATTATAATTATAGAAATTCATTATTAGCGTAAAAATGTTGTAGTCAGGTGTGTTTTGTATATCTATAAGATGGCAATCGATATTTTGCATAAGCAAATATTTTTAAATTTTGTAAAAACCTTTTTTTTGCAATATATCATATCATAAATAACATTATACATTCATTGATTAAATATGTAAGAAGTATACAATTGAAATCAACTAAGAGTTATAAATTAAATCTATAATTTCTTAATTTATATAAAACATGACATAACATTATTTCTGATGCGTTAGACAAATAATATTTAAATGATGTTTCCAAAATGTGCAGTTGTTCTTAAAAATGACAAAAAAATACTTATGCAAAAAAATAATAAAAAAAGCATTTTTAAATGAAGTGAAAGATTTACTTTCAGTTGTCAAGAAAATTAATTAAAGAAAGAAATTAAGTTATCCTTAAATATTAAGCAAAAATACCTATAAAATTCAATTATAGTAAAAGGTATAGAAAGTAGGAAAAGTGAAGTCTTTTCTTAAGGGAAAAACTAATTTATTAAGTGAAAGAAATATTACTTTTTTGAGAATAAAAAAAGGATGCATAAATTCTTGATAAAAATTATTACTTATATTTTTTACTAAATTAATTGAAATTAATTCAAATCGATAATAAAAATTGTCTAACATTATTTTTTAATATGGACTAACTTTCAGTGTTTTCCTTAAAAAAAAAATTATGAAGTTCGTAAATTAAACGAAAAAAGTTTTAAAAAAGTTAGAATAGTGAATTTATAATCTAATTACATTTAAACTAATTATTTACCTCCCATCAGAATCTGGAATATTCATTACAAACTTTGCTAGAAATTTAAAAGTTACACAACGTTAACTTCCTTTGGAAAAATTTCTGTCATAGTTTTAAATTAAAAAAAAAGTATTTCGTTCTTTCTGAAAAACAATCAGACTGTTTGAAAAGATTAAAAATCTGAATTTAACATAAAACTTTTAATTTTAAATTTAACATAAAATTTTTAATTAATTAGTAATACCTAAAAAATTCAAGACTCATTAAAATATTCGTAGAATGAAAAATTGCTGTCGCTGAAGAATAATAAAAATAATTAAGTGTGATGCAGTATCTAAGAAGTAATCTGTAGATTTTATTAAATTTTAACACAAGCAATAATTCTCTCAATTTCTAAGATTTATTTATTTATTTATTTATTATTTTTTTTTTGAAAAAAAGTGATTTAAAAAAATTGCATAATTTTAAATTCATGAAGAAGGATTATGATATAATATGACTGATATTTAGCATAAAATACAAATGTTTTAATTTTTTCATAACCTTATATTTACCTCCAAATTCAGATTTATTTATAAAATATTGTGTTCTAAAATATTTTCCCCAAATGAAAATTTACTATAATTATTTCAGTTGTCATGTATTTATATGTGATGTAACTTGAATTAATTCAGTTAAAATCATCCAGTAACTACATTATATCACAAGGATAAGTACGGATTACATATCAATCAATATAACTTTAAATTCAAAGAGTTAAAAAGTTACCAAAAATATAAATACGATGTAATAAAATTTAAACAAACTTATAAATAAGATTGCAAGAATTTAAAATGCATATGAACCACGTCTTTATCTGGAAGATCGTCAGCTCTGCAAAATGGATAAACATTTTTCTGAAATGCACGAAATATAAATAAATATCTAAAACTATTCGTATATTAAAAGGAAACAATTTGTGCGTATAATGTAAAATAAGAAAGATGTCAGGAAAATATCAAAACTATACGAAGATAATGTCGTAAATAATATATTAAAGTAATAAACATGAATTAAAATAGAATAAAGTATATTAAAGCTTGCATACCAAATATGTAGAAGAGACAAAATTGGTAAAAGTAAAGTGAAATAATCCATAGTGTACATTGAGTGTATATTTACAATAAGTGTGTGTGTGTGTGTGTGTGTGTGTGTGTGTGTGTGTGTGTGTGTGTGTGTGTGTGTGTGTGTGTGTGTGTGTGTGTGTGTGTGTGTGTGTGTGTGTGTGTGTGTGTGTGTGTGTGTGTGTGTGTGTGTGTGTGTGTGTGTGTGTGTGTGTGTGTGTGTGTGTGTGTGTGTGCGTGAATAAAAAAACTTAAGCTATAAACATAATATGTATACGAAAAAGTAATCCATCATTTATTTTATTTCAAAATTTCTTAATATTTCCTGGATAAAATCTAAAAAATTACACCCCTCAAATTGAGCTGTAAGCTTTAAGAGTTTTGAAATATTCATAAAAATATTAATATATTTTTAATAATATATTTTATACAAAATTCTTAGAATGTGAAATTGTTAAACCATATTCACCGACAGCACAAGAAATCATATTAAAGTAAATAATATTAGAATAAAGTAATGTAATAAGTGCTTTTCTCTAAACAGTAATGTATTATAGACAATTTAAAATGTGATATTATATAGTGACTTTATAACCATAAAAGGAAAAGTCAAAGACAGATGGCTAAAAAAGTTACTTTAACTTATTTAAAAGATCATAATAAAAGTCTTGTATATTTAATCTAGTGTAGGTATTACTCAGTTCCAAGCCACATAAAAAATATCATACTTTCTTAAACGTTAAAAGTTTTAATAATTCTGTATCAATATTAATTTCGTGCTCAAAACTAACAGAACAAATAGGCAAGTCAGATATCTTGACATTTTATATCTAAAATACACCATTATAAATTACATCATTGAAGTTCAAGAAAAAAGGAAAATTCTGATTACGAATAATGTGCCGACTCTTAACAACTTCTATGTTAGAAACGCGTAGTCAACTTTATATTTTATTTCAAAACTATGAATATAATACATTTATAAAAGATGTGTGGCTCCTGAATAAGTGGTAAATAATTCAGCAATATGAATCTGTCTGTATTTATTTCAAATGATGATACCCCAACAATAGCATAATAAGTCATTTGTAAGACAAAATTCAACACGCTTTCTTTATACAGTTCTCGCAAATTTACTATATATATATATATATATATATATATATATATATATATATATATATATATATATATATATATAATTTAACATGTCAGCACCTTTTTTAATTTATCTTCTTTAAAAACTTTTTTTTTTCAGATTTTCTTGAGTTTATGAATTCATATCGCATTTCAGTACAATAGCAGATTCCACTTGTTAAAGCTCACTGTCCAGAACATAAAACTTGTTGCCACCACATCCATCACATATTGACTTTCCTTTTATATATATTTGGAATAATTTAAAGGTGAAGCCCGCTGCATTTATATCATTAATTATAGTGTCCAGGAAGGAATTATGATGAAAATAATTAATTACACTATAACCTTCTATATAACTTTACCTCAAAGTTAATTTAAAGGAATATATTATAAATGTCAGACTCAGACACACAAAACAGCACACTTAGCAATATATTTAAACTATGTGATACTAAGCATAAAACTTCAATTTTGTTAATTATGAAATATTATTTATTAGAATCATTTTGATATTATTAAATAAATATATGCATAATTAAATAAATATATACATATCTGATCCAAATGTATCTTCAACAAAAACCAAAATAAACATTTCTCAAAATAAATAATTATTAATAAAAATTAATAAAATAAATACTTTATTTTTAAAATTATTTTTAAAACATTTAATTGAATAAAAATTATTTTTCAAAATTTTAATTCAACTAAAAATTTAAGGAAAATTAATTTTAAAAGTTTTTGTGCTTTGTTCTGCATCAGTGTCGAAGATAAAATTTATCTATTAAGTTAAAATGTCTTATTAAGTCTTCTAATTATAATGAAAAGAAATCTATTATGAAAAATACTTTATTATTACGTATTATATACTATACTATTGAAACCTGACAAGATAATTTACAGGAGCTCAAAAAAAATCAAAATAATATAATAGTGCTTAGAAATTTTCGCTTAGATCAATAACAATATGCAATATCTGTATAAAAATATATGATTTAATTCTGTAAGAAATAAAATAATTCATAAACTTTTATTATCATAAGAATTTTTACAAACTATTACAATGCAAATAGAAAGAAATGCTCAAATTTTATTTATCATATAAATGTTCTGTAGTAGATGATACTCATAATGATGTAAAGCACTAATTTTGTAAAATAATGTTTATAACTAAGCCATTTTTGAATTATGTTTTTTCAACGGCAGGCACACTTGGGTGACGAATCCTATGCCACAACAAGGCCAGAAACTGCTACTCATTTGTCGTTACCCAGCGGGCACCTGTGAACCAAGTCACGGAGGCGAGTAGCGTTGCCCGCGCCATACCATTACAAACCCATTTATAGGGTAGGCCACATTTATATAACAACACAGAAGAAGGGACAGAGAAACACGAAGAGAACAGAGAATGGAAGAAACATCCATGCCCGAACCGAGATTCGAACCCGGGACCAACAGCTCAGGAGTCAGGAACGCTAACCACTCAGCCATTGGTCGGTGAATTGAATTACTGAATAGTAATAATTCACTACTATGCAATAATTCAAAAATGACTGCAAATAGTTAATAATTAAGCAGAATAGAAGGAAAAAAAATTTATGAAATTTCCCACAATTTTACTACATATACATTATGATCTGCTAAACTTATTATCATGCTATTTTAAGCTATGAAAGCAATACCTTTCTGAAAATTTGAAAACATGTAATATGATTTTATATTTTATTCATCTTAATTTTAAATTATATATCATATGTCGTATAAAATCCTCTCAAATAAATTGAAACACCCAACTCCCAAATGGATAAATTACAAATGTTTTCCAATCAATCGTCTTCAAAGAAAATAACTTTCCAATGAATTCTTGAAATCTCTCATTAACTGTTTCTCAAATATTCGCTGGCTGCCTGGTAACAAGCTCCATAATTATTCTAAATACTTCTGCTTTTCTATGTACTCAAGGATAATTTTCGTTCTTTAGAACTATTATCAACTCTTAGAATTCGAAATTCTAAGCATATTTAAATTACTTAGTTAATTGAAATTAGTATGTTTATTTCTCTTCAAAATGAATATTGGAAATGTTCTTGTATTGTTTAATGTATTTGCATCATTTTAATGGTCATTAGATTATTTTCATATGTATAAGTTTAAATCGATAAGAATTTAATCCTTTCAATTATTCTGCTTTTAGTTTCTTGTAATCAGATAAATTGAATGTCATTCAAATGAGATTTTCCCTTCAGAATATTGACAATTATTTATATATTTTTACATTTACTCAAGTTCAAATCTAAAAGGCAATTGTTTAAAATATTTCACTCTAAATAATGCTTGAACTTTAGACAGGTTTTTTATGATGTTTATAGTGATAAACTACTCTATGAGTTAAGAAATTAGTATTTGCATCATTCTGGTCATCTTTTTCAAATAATTTTCACTTATCTCATGTTCACACTGTTTGCTGTAATGTATTCAAGTGTTCAATAAATGTGCAAGATATAAAAAATTCTGTTGCACTTGTCATAAATATTAGAAGAACTATAGTTACTAAAAAGATCAGATAAAGTCTAAACATTATGACTAATTCTGAAGCAAACAAACTTTAATAGTTTTGAAGGAAACAAATTTTTAAATTATCAGGATGTTTCTTCTTGACATTACAGATTTAAATCTACTTTAAATGTCATTTTTTGGCTGAAAAGTTTTTCGATTAATTGCTGATGAGTAACAAAAGAATTGAACACACATGGACTTAATAATTCATAATATTAGTTTTTATCAATAAATAATATTATTACCAAAGTCCCTTCCAAGAAGTTAATTTTGCGATAACAAGAGAAATAATTTAAATTAAAAATAAAAGTTCCTCCTTAAAAAGCAAATATTAATGACTAGTTTTATAAATAGTAACCAAAAAGCTTATAATACTCTTTTCATCGAAAGCGAGAAAATTTGATCAGATAAAAAAAGTTTTTATCTTAATAAAATATGTGAAATCTGAAAAATAAATCTTCTTCCTATTTTTACTATTTTATCCTATTTTTACTTATTTAAAATTTCATGCCTTTCTCTTTCAAGTGATTTTTGTGACCACTGAAAATAAAATAGTTCATTGAGGTCACTGTAATTAAACAAAAAATTTTTTAATTTAACAAATGGACATAATCTTAACTATTTTGATGAACTTTCCGTATGCATTTCTTCTATTTTGAATTATTATTAAAACTTGAATTCTTATACGGATTTTGGGTTTTAGAATTTTATTCAAAATTTAGGAATATATCCATTTATCGGTTGTGTGAGTTCTTAAATATTTTTTAAAGTTTATATATATTATATAATGCATATTGGATCCTATTATAAAATTTCATTATCCTAAGAGATAATTTTGTAAATATTTTGAAGCTATGCTGTATTAATTGCATAAAAGTTATGCTTTTCAGGATAAATATTATAGGAAACTAAATAAAGCTTTCTTGATACTGGAATATTTCAACCAAAATATTCAATACTTTAAAAAAAATTTCTAATAACATAATTTCATTTTACAAATATTAATAAAAAGGTTTTGAGCTTACAATTGTAAGGTTTTTGAAGTTCATGTTTTTGTTGATTTTCTACTAAAATTTTGAGCGTAATGAAATAAATCATTAACTAACATCATTTGCATAATTTCCCACTTTTGACATTTTTATTCAACGGTTTAATATTATAAAAAGACATAAATATAATGGTAGGTAAGGAAGCATAAAAATAGATTAACCTAACCAATTTCTGATAATTTAGGAAAATATGGTTGTAATGCTGAAATCGATTTTATTTAAATTTATTATTACCTCAATTATTAATTTCCAGACTCTCATTAATCATATATGATGTAGGAGTAGGAGTTTTACATAATATTTATATTAATCTAATAACACTGTTTAACAAATTATTTTATTTAATTTTCACTATTTAAATTAAAGCATTGAAGCATTCAGTTTTATAAAATGATAGCTTACATAAGGGGAAATAAATATTATTTTCTTTAAAAATTGTGATAGTGCATCTATATACGTAAACTGTAATAATAAAATTTAACATTCATTGCAAATTTTGCAACAATTTTATTTTGAGCTGAAAAATTATTGTATAAAATCTGACCTAAAAGTGACATACGAATTACGCTCATTACCAAAAATTAATCATAAAACCAATTTGCAAACTTTAGGTCCAAAAATCAATCAAAAATGTATAGTTGAAGTTATTTTATGACATAAAAGCAAAACGACAAAATAGAGGGTTCATATTTGATTTGATATATAAAATACGGTCCGTACTTTCTGGAGCAAATGGAAAATAAATTTCTCTTACAAAAAATAAACATTATATACATTACTGGTATGACAGTTACTGAAATGTAGGGGTCTTATGCATTTTAACATTCTTCTCATAACGTCTAGGCATATTGAACATCAAATTATCAAGCTGATTTTAGAGAAAATGGTAACACGTTTATGAAATAATGTAGACCATGTTTCCAGTATATATGTTAGAAAAGTTGACAGATATGTTCTTCTTCTTCTTCTTAGAATTGGGTTTGTATGTCATTGGGCACCTCTGCTTTTATCAGCATTTTGTACCATTAACTCCAAACCCAATGTTTCCTAGTTCCAGTTGCTCGGGTCACCCACTTTATTAATAAAGTCCGATAACCCTTTAATGGAGTCTAGGTGTAACTCTCTAGTATAGATGATGCCTAAAGAGGTTAATCTAGGAAGGCAAGAGCCTGGCATTCATAAATGATATGCTCTGCCGTTTCCTCTTGCGTTTGACATTTCCAGCAGATAGGGTCTTGCTGAAACAGTCCCATTTTATGGAGGTGTTTTCTGAAATAGTAGTGCCCAGTTATGAAGCTTACCATTAAACGCATCTTCTGCCTAGAGCATCTTAGAATATCAAAGGCAATCCTCGATGATGATCCACAGATGATACTGGTCAGAGTGTCAGTCATGCTAGCGATAGCTTCCTGACTTTCACCAGAAGATGGTTTGGAGGTCATTTCTACTTCAAGTGAAGGATTCATTGCTGCCCCTTTACAAGACAGCCTCTGAATTCACTTGTCTTTTTCAGCAAGGTCAACTTCAGAGGCATCACCTGTAGATGCAGGAAGGATTGTTATTTCTTGTGTCTTTTCAGCCACAAGATAACAATTTATAAGCTCAGGTAATATAAGTCCACTCAGCATTGCCTGAGATACTGGGCAAGGCAAATTACTCTAGAAGTTTGCCAGGCAACTAGAGGCTCCGTTAAGACACCAATACCGCGGTGCCAATTAGCCCTAGGCACGGAACGCATAACACCAGGGTTTACGGGAGCTGGTTCGCGGCCTCTGATTCTATATTCAAGGCTATCCTGTCATTCCTACAGGACGTTTGGTGATCCACCGCCTACCGACGCGCCTGGTAGCTGCTCAGGCCCCAAGTGACAGATATGTTACTCTCGTATGCTCTATGAAAATTAAATTGAATTAGAATGCTGATTATTTCACATTAAGGATATTAACATATTGAGTTTTTTTTTGTTTTGATTGGTTATGAAATTAATTGTCATCCATAGATAACAATTCGATAATCCATTGTATTCCTAAGCAAATTCTCATATTATTCTTGAATGATATATTTGTTCCGCCAGGGCTCCGATTCGATCATGAATATTTGTTTTTTGACCCAGAATAATTTTCCTACTCTTTTCCTCTACTCTCTTTTAAATCCGATGTGCACCTTTCTCCAACTAATCTCTTGTAATTTGTTAGATTAATATATTATAACAGAAAGTGCATGGGAAAACTATCCGTGTTGGTCATATGCTATCTCTGTTACGCCGAATTCTCCTTAATTTCTAAGTGCATTGACTAAAAATTATATTACAGATAATTTTAAGTGACTAAATAATTTTAAATAAATAATCCTAATTTAAATTCATTCATAATCATATTTACATGATTTCTTCGAAAATCATATTTTGTATAATGGACAGCATCAATAGTCAAACAAGGATATTTTTATGGAAAAAATAAAAAATAGTTATTAAATTTTTAATTAAAAATAAAATTAATTGATTAGAATAATTTTATACAAAATTAAATTCTGTAATGTGCGAATGAAATATATTTTCATAAAAATGTAATAAAAATTTTACGAAATTGCATATACAACTGATTACAAATGCAAAATTGCCTTTTTGTAATAATTAACATAATTTCCAGTGATCTTATGTTTATAAAATATTTACTCTCGCGTGAAGTTATTAAGATTAAAAATAAATATTTCCAGATATGCAAAATATTTCAGTTTAAAATTTTTATTGTATAATAAAATATTTAATCTTGATATATAAGTTATTTAAACTTTTTTTATTTAATAATATAAATTAATTACAACGTATCGAAAAATAATTTTAAAATTTTCAGTTGAATTTATTAAATACTTCATCAGATAATTTGAACTTTTGCTTATTTTTTAAAAATCATCTTTAAAAATGTTTTCAAGTTAATCGTTGAATGATTTACGAATAGAAACATATTTCAAATTACTTCTATTCTTGAAGCCAAATTATATATATCTACATTCAGTAAATAATGAATTCCTATCATAATGTTGGAGTGCGTTGCAAGTTATTCTTTGAATGAAGGAACAAATTCTTTCAAATTCAAAGCAAGATTATGTTAATTAATCGTAAGAATAACATTTATAAAGTAAACAGAACGCGAGATCTTTGGTAACTCTATGAAAGCTTACTCTTTACATTTACATAATATAGAGAATCTGTAAATACAAAACTCGCCGTGTACCTAAATTTAACACAAATGTGACAGCTGATTAACCATTACAGTGTTGTTCAGAAATGGCAGATGTTACTTTCTTAGTAAATGAAATTTTCAAAATTAATATCCCAAGACTGACTGTGAATAAACATTTTTCAGGACTACTTTCGCTGTTCAGTTTGTTGTATTTTGCTTGTATTTAGATATTTAGTTACATTTTGAATTGCTTATTTTACATGTGTTTTTCTGCACTTGTTATATATTTTGAAGTAAATTCTTTCGAAGATTTTCCTTCACAAATCTATAGTTTAGTCTTTGCCAGTCTGTTAATAAAAATGAAGATGCGCTATTAAACTAGAACATTTAGTATTGTAAGGCATTATAAAATACATAATTATTCTTTCTGTATCTTGTAAAAGATGTATGAATGTCTAATATATTTTTATTGATTTCTTTTCCTTTTTACAATGTAATATATTTCTAGATTGTATCAATCCCTATGTAGTATTCTGTATATTATATTTTGTGATAAATACAGTACTTAACTTCTTATTGTTCCCTAAACAGTAATATAAATGTGAAAGTAATTCATTTTATTGCATAAAACATCATGTGAAATTAATATTCCATTATAAATTCTATTCGATACACTCTATGATATTTCCATTTAAAACAAAAACACAAGTGCACCAAACACACCATAAACTAATTCTGATTAATGTAAAAGCATATTTTGTTAATAGAGGAAATTTAAATTTAAGATTCACAATTTTATCTCTAAACAAAGAACATTTTTGTACACCAATTTTAACATGTATTTATAATTTATAATTATGTTATCAAAATACGCAAATTTGTGTGTGCAAAATGTAATACAATAGAATTTTGCTGGTTAGGAAAAAAATAACGTAGTTTAAAATGAAAATTAATTTTGCCTAATCACATATTTTTAAAAATTTTAAGAATCCAAATTTGATAAACTAAGTTGAATTATTTCTAATATAAATCAAATAATTACCTTTGTAATCAAGAATATAAGTTCAGTTAAACATTCGCATTTTTTTTAAACTAAAAAAATTTAAATCGTTTCATCGATGTATAATCCTTTTAATATATATGATATATATATATATATATATATATATATATATATATATATATATATATATATATATATATATATATATATATATATATATATATATATATATATATATATATATATATATATATATATATGTATAATCATTATAGTTGCATAACTTAAGAAAATTACTCATGTATTTAAGTTATAGAATGTAATGCGATATCGTTAAAATTCCAATTCTAAATTAAAATATAAAATCATGAGATTAGAAACAACACGTTTCAGATAGAGAAATTTCAAAATCAATAGATTAATTCGCTTAATGTAAGATCTCTCGAGAAACAAAGTACCCACTACATGTTGAGGGAGAATGATTTTCCACATAACTGAATGGAAGCTGTTAAATAATGAAATGTATTAAGCCCCTGTTGAATTGCAAATTAAAATATTTAGCTAACACATTTCTCTTAGTGTCATTACCTAACACCTTAAAGCACTTAAAATGAATTTTGCATTGAAAGGAAGGCTGTCGTCATGTCATCAGAAAATAGTATAATTATGAAATTAATTTAAAGAAAATAGTAACACACAATGATTCTGAGTATCGTCGAATTTCTAATTATATTTTTGACAAAGACATTCCATTTTATGTCAAAAAATTAAGTTAAATGTTAAAAATTTATCTTGAAGTAAAAAAAAAAACAATTCAAATCATTTATCTTTATATGTGTATTTATTCAATATTATAAAACTTCGCTAAGGTAACTAAGATATTTAATAATCGAATAACTTCTCACATGCTAATTTTAGTATTTTTGTTTCACTTACATTAATTTATTTTGAAAATATTTCGTTTTCTGCAAACTTTAAAAATATTATTTAAGTATATTTCTATCTCGTTTTGAATCTGTTAAATATGTTATTAGTATTTAGCTTTTGTTTCATATTTCAATGAATACTCAACCGATTAATATAGACATAAACAGATATTTAATATTCACTAAGAATAATGAAATTAAAAAGTAAATTAATAAAACGAAAGTATGAATTGGCTCAGATGTAATAGTTACAAATTAAATCTATAATAAATTTGTAGATGCTTTACAATAAATGAATAATTCTCATAAAACTAAACCGTGTAGAATGAGTTTACTGGCATTGTTCTATGTAATTTTAAACTTTAACAAACATATAGTATAAAGAATAACTATTTAGTAAATATTTGTCCTGTATTCTCACTTCATTACTGATTCCAATTAATGCTTTGATTTGTTTCCTTCATTAAATCCTTTATGCATTAATAAATTGTTATAAAAAATGTCTGTAAAATGTATTATTTTTAAGAATATTGTTGAAACTTTTCTATTTCTAAATATGAAGAAAATAATTAGTTTATAAATTAAATATTTATTTTCATATGAAAACCAATTATATAAAAATCAGTTATTTATTTGCAAAATGTCTCGTGTTATATTGTTAGCTTTAAATATGTTTTAAATAGATATATTAGGTATAGTTTCCGGTATAATATAAAAAGGGTATTCAAAAATAAATATTCTCACTTTCATATATATATATATATATATATATATATATATATATATATATATATATATATATATATATATATATATATATATATATATATATATATATATATATATATATATATATATATATATATGTACTTTTAATAGTTTAAATACTTTTTAGATAAATAGTTTTTCAATGTATTTGTGTGTTTCAATAATGTATATTTTCAGGATTAACGTTATTTCCATAGTTTTTTTAATTAATGGGAATTGTATACATAGTTAGCAAAACAAAAATGCAATATCTAAATATTAATGATATCATTATGTATGAAGAATGTAAAGTGTTCTAAATCTGTCCAAAAACCATTATGTTGAGGGGAGCTATTTACTCCTAAGTTAAAATGTTTTATTTGTAAAGTTCCTTTCAAGTGATTTTGTGTGAGATTATGTAAAGTATACAAAATAAAGTTACATCATAATTTATAATAAATTTTTGAACTTTGCTTAAAATTATTAAGTCATTTTAAATTTTTATTCTATAGAAATAGGATCCAAAAACATCTTTTATTGTTTGAACGTTTACTATACAAATTTTAACAGATACTGAATTGTATAACAAATTTTTTTAGGTAATAGCTTTTAGGAAAATAAAATAGGATATTTCAGGAAGACTGGAATAGATTTCAAAGAAAAATTGGAGGTATCAAAAAGAACCAGAATTACCCAGGAAAGGAATTTCTCAAATGTAGCTTTCAATTAATAAAAAGGCATGAAAATAAAGCAAATCACAGTAAAGTAAGCAATATTAACTATTTTATTATATACAAAACAGTTGAAACTTTTTAGCCATAATAGAAAAGTTCAAAATTCTGCCCTCTGACATTTGTTTCCCATCGATACCTATAAAATTAGCAAATACTGCATGGAAGAGGTAAACGTGGTTAAGATTATAGAGTGTTTCGAAAACCATGGTAACAGAAATAGGAATTCATGACACAAGGTCCTATTAGAACGCCATTTCTATGACCAGAAGAATAAATGAAGTGAATATCGGTTAACTCGACTCATCATTATGCACGTTCACCCAACTCTGTCACCGGTAACAATGCAAAATCCATACCTACTGACCTATAAAGCACATACTCACAGAGCTATCTATGTAACTTACATGCAACTCTGAATTCATTTTAATGATTTTAACCGCTTCCTTTAATTTAATAACTTATATTTTTGAAACAGCTTATAAATCCAACAAATTTTAAAAAATGCACTCAAATTTCATCAGTCTAAGAGATTGCTTAGAGAAATAATCGTCGAATATATTTTTATACTGAACATCCAAAGTTTACTTCAGAAGAAAAATTATGTCACATTTATGATTTGGTTAAGACATTACAAATAGCTCTGTAATAAATACATATTTCATTTTCAGATTAAAAATTATTCATATTTACAAATAAAATATTGTTTTTAATAATTTTAGTTAGTATAGCATTCGTTCCAATAAAATTAGTTTGTTTATGTGATTAAACATATTTAATTTTTTCAACAATTTTTTGACGTGGAAAACTGATTAAATGAGAAAATCATAATTCAGATGACAAAGTAGTTTTAAATATTTGTTTTGGGCTAGGAAGAAAATAAAAATGACAGAACTTGTACAGCTAATGGATTTGAACTTCCTTTTCTATTAACATTATGCTAAAGCAATTAAACTGCTACTTTGAATACATCTACAAAGTAACAAACTTATTAACATTTGCTACAGGTGAACTATTGTATAGATTACAGTTTCATCGCACAAATTGTTAAATTAGTTTAATTTGCCTTTACAGTTCTCATATTTTCTCCACTTTCAATAGAATTCAACACAGAATGATTGGAAATTCTGCTGTTAAGTATTACCAATTATTTGTGTTCAATTTCACCATTGTTTATAATAATTTAGCTTGGCATGTTAATCATATTGGAACTGTTATTAATATACTACGTTTTAAATCATAATGAATAAGAAAAATTCAAAAAAGAATTTTTATTTAATATAAGAGAGATCAATTTCTTTTACATTAATTTTTGTGATGTTAAAACTATCCTATACAATCAGAATATGGACAGTTTTATACATAAAAGAACAAGTATCTAAGAACAGGGTGTTTCTAAATTGTTTTTACAAATAAAAGAGGGATGATAGCACCCATCCATACAAGTAATAATTATGTAGGAACATTAGGTCACACTCCACTCAGAAAGGCAGAAAAGAAGAAAGTAGATGCGCATCAAGAATCTATCACGAATTTATCATATGCAAATTTCCACAGAGATGAAGCCGCATTTTTCTCTTATTGGTTACCGAAAAATGCCTATTAGAATATACTTTATCCTTTAAAAATGGAGTAATATCATCGCTTCAAGTATTATAAGGAATAGCATCGTCCGAAAATTTTTCTGAATGCTACGGTGGTGTACACGTACTACATGCGAAACAGATTCCAGACAGATGATTATCCCTGCCGGGCAGACATTGTGCAGTTGATGCTGGGGATGAAAAATAATAATCCAAGATTTCCTGCATAAATATTGTTTAGTGATGAGGCAACATTCAGCAGAGAAGACAATTTCAACAAGCGCAGTCAATACGTTTTTGGTCTTACAACAATCCCAACATTACACACCTCGTAAACACCAGTAGAAATTTTACGTGAAATCTGGGCAGGTCTCCTTAGTAAAATCGTGGTAGGCTCTTACATCATGTCAGACCATTTGACCGGCGCAACATACCGTATCTTCTTGGAGCAAGTGCTTCGCAGTTTATTGCAGGCTGTTCTACTCCCCATCTACATGTGATTTATGCGAATTGATCCATGTGATAATGGAGACCAAGAAAATTTTTCATCACTGTCCATAATTTTTTGAATGTCACATATCCCGCACAATGGACTGAACGTAGTGGACCTGTGGCTTAGCCTCCTCACTCAACGGGCCTCAACTCACTTTTTTTCTGGCGGAACATGAAATCTTTAAAAGACTCTTGTCAACTCAGTTGAAGATCTCGAGGCTATAATCGTTGTTGCTGCAAACAAAATTGACACGACACTAAGAATCTCGGAAAGGGTACCCCAGTCGTCAAGTGTGCAAAGACACACCTGGTCGGCATTTTCAGCATTTGGTGTGAGCCTTTCACTAAGCGATAAATAAGATTTTGAAACTTTTCCTGTTTTCTGCTTCACAAAGTGCAACGTGACCCTAGATTTCTATGTTATTATTGCTTGTCTGGATGGATACTATCACTTTTCTTAATTTATAAAAACAATTTAGAATCATACAATTTATATATATATGTGTGTGTGTGTGTGTGTGTGTGTGTGTGTGTGTGTGTGTGTGTGTGTGTGTGTGTGTGTGTGTGTGTGTGTGCGTGCGTGCGTGCGTGCGTGCGTGCGTGCGTGCGTGCGTGCGTGCGTGCGTGTGTGTGTGTGTGTGTGTGTGTGTGTGTGTGTGTGTGTGTGTGTGTGTGTGTGTGTGTGTGTGTGTGTGTGTGTGTGTGTGTGTGTGTGTGTGTGTGTGTGTGTGTGTGTGTGTGTTTTGTATATCATTAAATTTATTATCTGCTGGCCAACTTCTTCAGGCAAACCCTTTGTTTATTTTCTTCTTATTTCCTTTTTCTATCAGTTATTGTAAGCTATTTGTTAAGCTACGCTTTCTAAGACATTCTTTTTTAAGTCACATTGCTTTGAGAAAGACGAAACAAGAAGAAGCTTTTAAAAAGATGAACTTTATGAAAAGCAGGGGTAGTTGATAACATCTTCACTTATACTCGTTTCAGTATCTTCAATCATCATTTTGATATTAACCACTACATTCTTTACTCGAAAATATTTTTCTGTAATGAAAGCTACCATAAGAAAAATTGATATCCCATCTTTGGACTTCGATATCTTTTTACTACTTTTTCCTTCACCATCTTTTTAATATGTTTAAAATGTATTTGAAATGCATGTCACTCTGCCAGAAATCCTACAATTTTTAAAGCAGAAATTATCTGACATCATAATTTTTCATAAATTTATAAAGGCGCTAAGATTACACTTTTTTATAATTCCGTATTTCTGAACTTCTAATGCTAAAACTATTAAATAGTAGTCTGCAAGCTAACGTAGTTCAGCAAACACTGATAAAATAGAGCTTTCAATATGATGCATCACTATGTCTTCATCTAACAGCAACTATGTTCCTATATTACATTTGTTTTCAAAAATGGGCGGCGAAGATTGGTGACCTGTTGGTAATTACAAAATTCATAATGCTCAAACTAAAAAAAATCAAATATCACATTCCAAATATTTTAAACTTTACTTTTGATCACCACAAGATAAATGTGTTTTCACATACTGAATTTAACAAATGCGTCCCATCAAATCTTAATTGTTCTCTTAATTATCCATAATATTACTATTTGTACAGTACTTGGATTATACAACAGCGCTTAAATTCAATTTCGCGCAAAAGTGCAAATAGCACATTTTAAGGATAATAAGTGTCTTAGACAACATACTATGTCAACATACAATTTTTTTTCACGAGGTTAAGTTGCAATGAACTTACGATAAATCCTTAAAATGCAATTTGGAGTTCTTACTTTAAAGTTGTTAAAAGTAAAGGAATAAATTGAAGATACATTTCTAATTTCTGATTGAATAAGATTAATTTACAATTTTCCAAAACCTATTTTATTAAATTAATTTCTCAGATTTTTGAGCATTCTTAATTTTTATTGTAAATTTATTCCAAATGAAGAAAACAATTTATCATCATTTTTTGAATGTATAAAGGTTACACTAATGAAAAGAAATTTCGACATCCAGGAAAAAATTTGAAATTTCTCTATGATAAGGTAATTCCAAGGATCATACAACATATAAAAAAGCTTACAAAACAACAATATAATGAATTAATCACATAAAAATTGAACAAATGCTAATGTAATATTCTTTCGAATATACTATAACAGTTATTTTTGAGCAAAATTCTTATCTACTCATTTAGTCAAGAAATTATTTTTGTAATCGAAAGTTTTAATTTATATATAATAGCTGAAAAAGTTCTCTATAATTTACCTCCCGAAAAATTATTTAATTATATTTTATAGTAATAAATGAAATTAGAATATTAGTCTTACTCTAACACAAAACTCAGAAATATAATGATAAAAAATTCCAAGTTAAATTAATTAGAACACACGTCTCCTGTTGTTCATAAGGCAATATTTGATAAGCATGTGATAAGCTGTGATGAATTTATATTTTATTTAAATCAAACAACTAAACTAGGAGTTATTTGAATCACAAATATTTACTGGATAAATTTTGAAAAAACCTTAAGTCAGGGGACATTTAGTTTACTATTCAAATAACTTCATATAGTATCGAAATAACAAATTTAAGCAAGCTTAATTAGTTTGTAACATTTACTAGGTTGATTTATTATGTTTATATTAGTACATATAAAGATGTTGCTTAAATCTATAATTGCGTCTATAATGATTTTTTTAATAAAATGTTGTGTCCTGCAAAAAATCATTTTTAATTTATCATTATTTTTTTTATTTCTCTTATTGTAATGTTATCTTCAAGATCTACATTTTATATTATATTTAATTCTATATATTTGAGTACAAAATTTTTTTTTTAGAAATATTTGATGTTTAATTGAAATTTCATGATAATGATGTTTTCATCACTAAGAGTTATCTAAACTAAAGGAAAAGTAGCTTCTATTGCTTATCTATAAAAAGAGAGAGCGAGAAAGAATTTAAAAATTAAACAAAGCTGAAAGAGGTTTTTTTTCTATGATATAGATCATTTTTTAAAAATCCAAAAATAATGTTTAAGGGAATATAATTTTTATCTTAGTTCAATGAACCTTTTATTTTATACATTAAAGTTATTTCTGAAATAAATTACTTGAAATTGTAATTTCGGATGGTTTTTGAATTTTGCATTAATATACATGAATTTATACGATGCAAATAATTAGAAACTTAGTAAATAATTCATTAAGGAGATTATAATTTTTAACAAAAAAAACCTATTGTTGCAAAGAGAAAGAAATTACAAATTTTTATGAAAAGAAAAATTTTGAAAACAGTTTTTCTTAATTTGCACCTGATTGCATTATTTTCAAATAAATTATATTATTTATAACAGAAAATAATGTAATTAAAGCTGATTGGAGCAATACTATTATATTTATGAATAGTTTTGTTTTTTCAATAATTATTATTAATGAATATATAATATATTTAAATTCATTATTTCATTCATACATTTATGAATAATTCCAAAAATATATTTGAATTATTTCCAGCAGAAATATTTAAAAATTTTCTTAGTAATGAATCTTTTTACTTGAATAATAAAACAAAATATTTGGTATTAAAGTAATTTTATCTTTTTGTAATTGAGAACGCAATGTATTTTGCATTATAAGTGATATGTGATCTATTATTCACAAATTTATTAATTTCAAATATATTTTGCGAGGATGATAAATATGATGGTTTATGAACAACATTCTGTACAGTATAACAGAGCTTAAAATTTGTGCATTGTACCTGATATTCATATATCAAAAAGATTCACAAGTGCTTAATGTAAATATAGGTTATTAATATGAAAAAAGCTAAATAAGTACTTATTACATCATAATTGTGTTCATTGCTTGTAAAGCGTAGTCAGTATGCAATTATTATTGATGTATTTGCTTAATTGATATTTATTGATAAACATAAGCATGCCATAGCATGTCATTTAAATAGGTGTATAAATATGTAGAAATATTTATACACCTATTTAAATTTTTGTGAGGTAATACTTGTAAACATTTCACCTCACTAAAATATACTAAACTAAGAAGAAAAGCGCTAATATTTGTAAAGGGATTTACTACTTAGTTTAGTATACTTAGGTAAAATTGAAAGCATCAATGACTTCTCACAAAAATATCAATTCAGTGATGCTGAAGTTATGCAAAATAGGAAATTTGAATATTTTAATTTTTTTTCATAGTTTTTACAGAAATTAATAGATAAAATTAAACACGCAAAATATACTGGAAAATGGTATGTGTGTGAATTTATTATTTTTTCCAATAATCTTTTCAATAAAATATGACACAAGATAAAAACTTATTAACTAGAGTTTTACCTGTAGTGATTTTCAAAATTAAATTCCAAGTATTAAATAAAAATGAAAAAATTTAAAGAAAATAATAAGAGAGATTTGAAGCAGTATTTGAAAAAGGGAACAAAGGTAACATTTGAATATAAGGAAATGATTTATGGAAGTAAGAAATCCTAGTGAACAAGTCTAACTAAGCCGAATAAATTGGATTGAGATTCTAGTAAAGGGCCTCATTATTTTCTTCATCCCGGTATTTTCTTCATCCCATTAACAGTCACAAGTAAAACTTGTGACTGTTACATATTAAAATGTTTTAGGTGATAAAAATATTTAAGATGCAATTGTTAATATCATGCATATGTGTTTATCCAATTCACACTTACTTCATTATAATATTCAAAAGAATATGAAATGAAAAATATATTAATAAGTTGTAGAAGTATTTTATCAAAATCCTGTACAAAGTCACATGAATTTAATTAAAATTACTTCACTCTAAAAATTGAATTGAAACAATTCAATAATTTTTTAATAGAGTTATAATTTTTGATAAAGTTTTTGTTTTCAGGTAAACAAATTTCACAAGTATAAAATTCAACATGAATGTTTACCAATAAAATAATTTTAAAGAATAATATTTCAATAAAATCTGAAATTATTTATTTGTATTATTGAAAGAAACAAGTCTATATCCCATATTATATGCACCAAAACATAAAGATACCACATAAATTTAACAAAAACTTCCGTAAACTGTTAGCATATTTATCTTGAAAGTTATGAAAAAATATTTTTTGAAATAGAAAATTTCATTAAAGAATTTTCTATGTTTATTAAAATTAAATTATTTTGGAAACATTTTATGAGCAAGTAAATAATATGTTTTGAATGATAGAATCAAATCATATTATAAATTCAATTAGAAAATAATATTATAAATTCATTCGAAAATAAAATCATATTAGAAATTCATGATTAGTTTTTATGTGCTTTAGAAATAATTAATTTTCTTTATTAAACATCTATAAATCTTTTCTAACCTAATATTTTCTTATATAAATCTAAATTAGGAGAGCTTTATTAAAGTTCTATAACTCTTGAAGACTCTTGAAATAATAAACTCATAAACTTTTAGGGCTCTCAAATTTTCAAAGAATCCTAATTGTAGGAGGCCGGATAGCTGTAGAAAATGTTACTGAAACATCTCAACTTTATTAGTTTCCAGAACTACGGCGTCTATAGTACTGACAGAATAAATAAAGACCTTCAAGTCTAGCTCGGTAAAGTAAAATTGATTTGCAGATGTTTTCCAACTGTGGAACACGCTGGTGGATTTAGCATGATGAAGGCAGCTGTGTCTTGGTTTTCTTCTGGACCAATTGTAAACCTAAACGGAAGAATCATTGAATGACGTATAGAGAAATTTAGCTGAGCACAACCATCCTATGATGAAAAATTTGTTTTCTGCAGAAGATGGAATTCCTAAGACCTTTTAGTAAATGAAAAAATTATAAAAAGAGTTCATATATGACATTATTAATTTTAAAACAGATGTAACTAAAATGTTCTAAATTTGTAAGCAACTTAATGGATTTACATTTGAGTATAACTAATTGTAATTATAAACGCATACTGAAACTAATATAGGTGACGGCTGATTATCTAAAAACACTTTCACTGTTATTTCAAACATAATTTTTATCATATGGATATGAATTGGAAAACATCTATTATTTTCGGAAAAATTTGATAATGAATTAAAGGAAGAAACTTAAAAGATGAGAAACCTCATACACGCATTCAGATAAATCCCAATTAAAGTTATACTTTGAAAAATTAATGACTTTCTAATAAGCGAATGTTGTTTTAAAGCGCATATTAAAGTAAAATGTATTTGCAAATTCTTAATATATTTTTCCAGTATTGTTTATGAAATTATTTCATTAATTTACTTCTACAGATCTCTTTTTCAATAAATTTTATTACTTTCGAAGTATAAAACGAAGTAACATCATTACAGTACTTTAAAGATCTTTGCAAGGAAATGAGAAAATAGTCCTGAAAGAAAAGTACCTGCATTTATAAAATAATGATATGAAGTTAAAGTTTTAATAGCAATGATTATGTGTAATAGAAAAGAAGACCAAGAAGAAATCTTGCTTCTTTCTAATTAGAATAAAATGAAAATGGAGTTTCAAAAAGCCTTTTATTTGAAAGAATGTGAAAATGTTCTTAAAATTGGGATTTTGGAAGAAAATTTGAATGGAATTATTACAGTTCTTTAAAAAAACTGCATTATCTTTTTAAACTCAAATAGTATCAATACGCAATGGAATTTTATGTAAAATACCATTATAAAATTTTATCTGAAAGCACAGCATTTAAACAATATAATTAAATACATTTATACATAACTTTTCACATTTTCAAGGTTATTGCAGAATAATTGAGAAAAAATGGGCTTATTTTCTATTTAAAGTTGCCCACTTAATGAGCCAGCAGCATAGGCATTGCATTAATAAGTGTAGAAGTAAGAAATTCACACACACACATCAATTTCTTTAAAACAAAATAGTTTAAAAGCATTTTGCATAGAATATTATTAATTTAATCACAACCACTTTCATAACAATTTTAGACTCAATTTTTTGTTAAGTTTAATTTGATGGAAATGAAATAAATAACTTTTAAGGCTGAAGTTTAAAAGTATAAATTTCTTTTCCTTACATTTCATTTATTTATTTATTGAGTGCTATAATTACTGTCTTGATAAAATAATATACATATACATACATACATACATATATATATATGATGTGTGTGTGTGTGTGTGTGTGTGTGTGTGTGTGTGTGTGTGTGTGTGTGTGTGTGTGTGTGTGTGTGTGTGTGTGTGTGTGTGTGTGTGTGTGTGTGTATGTGTGTGTGTGTATATTTATAATTGCCTATTTTTTTGAAAGCTTTAAATAACTCAAACATGATATTTTTCTTCAAAGAAATTTCTATGCACAATATCTTAAAATTTTTTGTTTCAAAAATTTTCTTTTTATCTTTTCAGAACTTTTCAATTATTTTTCTCAAATAAAAAAAGTTGTATCGTCAGCTAAAGCAGAGTTTCAGAATAAAGGTATGAATCCTTGATCGATGTGAATGTTAGCAGTATTTAAACACCGTTAAAAAGTTTATTAAACATTATTATAGAATGGCAAATGGCTTAATTTTTTATTCCAGCCTTAATTAGATAAAGATTATGACGTAAGTTTTTAGCTTTAATAAAATGCTTCATAATATTTTTACAGTATCTCAACATGAGAGTTATTAGTAAAAAATTAATAATTTTCTTTGACATCCGCAACAGCATTTATCTCATTATGAAATTAATAGGGATCTAATATTCCCTTTCAAATATTGATTACATAAAAAAACTACGTTAAATGAAACCTTAATAAATTTTATCTAATGACAAATTTTTTGTTTTAATATTTTGTTAAAATGGTTTTTATTTTTTGATATTAGAGACTGAGATGTGTTTTAGTTTCCCATATTTATTTTGTAATAATTAACCTAATATCATAAAATAATTTTCAAGGAAAGGATGCAATCTATTGTATACATTCTCTGCATATAATGCAGTGTTCCAATAAAAAAATCAATAACATATAATACATATTTTGATAGCACACTTAAGTTTCTCATTTGAAGTAAATTTGAATTAATTAGTACAAATACCACACATAATATTTAACTAGCTTACAAATTTCTGACTATTTTCAAATTTCATATTAAAATCTCTTCTTAATATCGTGACGCGTTTTATGCGCAAAGGATGTAGCTTAAATGTTTTTGTGAAAAAAAAAAAGTATGAAGCAAAAAATAAATATGAGTAACTTAATTTTGTGGGAAGGCTTTCAGAAAATAACGTACCCTGAAAGTAGAAAGAACGGGTTATTTTATTTTCATTTAGATTTCCTGCAAGTTCATTAGTAGTGTGGATAAAGTTTCATAAATAGTTATACTGAAATATAAATTGATAGTTTGAGTCATAAATCACTGAGTGTCATCCAAGAGATTTTGGGAGTTATTTTATAAACACAAAATCTAATGCATGTCTTACACTAAACAGGATAATGTATTTATTTTTATATAAAGAAAATTTTATAATATTTTATTATATAATATTTAATTCTTCAACCTATTTTAGAAAAGAAAAAGATATGTATATTTCTCAATGTATATTTATAGATAGATAGATATTATAATAGTGCAAAACGTAATTTCTTTTTTTAATGTTAAATATTTTTTTTTGTAATATGAATTATCGTTTTTGTGAAATACTATACAGTTATATCTATATGCAAAAATGAAATGTGCAACCCGTATTAATGAATAAATATGAGTTACTGAATAACTTTTCCGTGAACAATAAATGCATATTTCTTCGTACTAAAAATTAAAGAGTCTTCAAATATTTATGTGCTTATATTTAGAAAAAAAATAGCTATATTTAATTATTTGTTTAGAAGTAATTTCTTATGGGAGCCCAGTATTTTCAGCAGCATTTTTGCAGCATATTAGATTTATAAAAATTAACGAGACACAATGAAACAAAGAAAAATATTTTAAAACCATGAATTTATTTTGCATGTAAAATAAAACCTATATTTGGCACTTGAAAACAATTTTTATTTTAGTTTTAATGATGAAAAATATGGCAAAGTAATCATTTACATTTTTTCTGTTTCAAAATCACACAACTTTAAAAAAAACATATTTGCAGCTCTTTTTCAATCAAACAAAGCAAATATAAACATCAATTATATTAATTTATTTGTTTTGCATATGGTCTCGGCACATCGCTATTTTCATCTTGTTTGATAGCTGAATGTTCTTTTTCAGTCTTACTTACTTTTGTTTTTAATGATTTAATCATCCAATAATTCTTACTTACAAATTACACCTGAACCTGCATTTAGGAGATCTTGAAAAGAAATATCGATCAGCAGTGGTTTTCTTTATTAAAATTCTAGAACGAAAAATTCATCTTTACACTCAAATCATCAAATAAATATTATCTTCAGTTATGATGGTAATCAAGAATGCGTGTCAAAATGACCTATGTATTGATCTTTGTGCAGCATCATTCCATGCATATATTGACCAGTGCCAGAAGAAATAATTTCGTCCGCAGATTCTAAGCGATGAGAGATCACTAATTGCAAAACTACTTCACGATTTTTGCACCTGAAATATTAAATAAACTCTGCTGCATGGATGGAAATGTGAAAAATAGATTAGGTAGTAAATTATCCACAGAAATTGCTTAAAAATTCTTAAATTTCAATCCAGAAACTTTTAAGTAATTTCTGTAAGCTATGATCCTTTTTAAGAAAGTTTAATGCAAATATCTCAACCAGAAAGTAAAATATAAATTTTTAAAAGTTAAAAAAATATTATTTATTATAAATACAGAAACAACAGGCATGAAAATGAATGTGCAAAAAATAAAACTTTATTTCGTAAGTGGGAATTAACATCATCATTGCATCTGTGGGATCCTATAAGTGAACAATCAATTATTCATAAAATCATGAGTGTTCTTAAATTATTTACGTAAGAACGAGTGTCTACTGTACAACGATGTTAATTACTGTGTGAAAAAAATTAATACTCTGACATAAATTTACAAAAGTAAAAATCTAATCCTGATTTACAGCCTTATTTCTTTAATATTTCCAGTTTGAAACTCCATTACCATTTATATTTGTATCTGTCTACGCCCAGAATCATATTGTAATCACAATATGATTTTTACATTTTTAACTAATAGGATTTTATTCATACAAATAAGATTTCATTTATACTATAAGATTTAATTATTATAATATTTCTCATTAAGATCCCTTATTAAATATTATGAATTTATGATTATAAAAAAATTACTATATAAATACAAATATATATATATATATACAGATTTTGCCCAGTGATTTGATGTCTTTTAAATCAATCGACAATAATCTCAAGACCATAATAAATCTCAAGGCCAAACAATGTCTATTTGCGGTTTGGATTTGAAAAACACATGTTTCTGACATGGAAAGCTATATGTTGCCTGCTCACGTGTAGGAAAACCATAAAATCTCTTCATGTTAGCGGAAGACAGGTTAACCAGGAATGTTGTACACAAAGTAGCACTTAGATAATTTTTAGTTTTAATAATTTAAAATTGCAAAAATAATAGTTCGATGTCAATGTTATCTTCCTCATTTATAACAATTTATTTTTAGATGTTCTTAATTTTTATAGTACATTTTGTAAGTAAGTCACTGATTACAAACTATAATTTAATATAAGATGAATAAAATGTAAATTCAGAAAGTATATGTTGGTTTGTGCTTAGTTTCAAAATTTCGATATTTTACCTATTACTTTTAAATTTGTGCGAAACTTTTTATTTTTAATCTCATATGAATGAACCTATTTTAATTTTTTTAGAAAATATTAATTTGATTGTACCCAAGAATTAGTAAAAAATTTATTCAATGTATTATAAAAACTCAGCCACTGCAACGCGTGGCTGGGTCATGTATATATATATATATATATATATATATATATATATATATATATATATATATATATATATATATATATATTTGTTGAACAAATGTATGTATATATATATACATACATTATATACACATATATAAATATATATACATAATGTATGTATATATATATTTGAAAAACAAATGTATATATATATATATATATATATATATATATATATATATATATATATATATATATATATATATATATATATATATATATATACATTTGTGTTTTACTATAAATATTTAAATTTAAATAAAGTAGTATTTTTAAGATAATTTTATTTATACATTTTGTTAAATAAATTTTTATTTTAGACATTCTTTAAAGTATTCCATGTATATTCCTCTTATTGTATGACAAATATCTATTCTGTTGTCTAGATTTAACCATTCCTAATGTATATTTTAATTCATATTTTCACCAGAGCAGCAGCGATACTATAGTTTATTATAATTAATATTTTTTCCTAACGTTAAAAAGCATTATTTTTTTATATATGTTAAAAAATCACACGTTTCTTATGTCAGAAAATCTTAGAGAAAATGTGAATTGTATCTAACACAAAATGTTTTAGAGCATCCAGATCCTGAGTAATCATATTCTGAAGATCAGGTCATCCCGATCATCTGATTAGATATCATAAAGAAACTCAAGAACACGGAGCTGATGTAAGCAAATTCTACATTCTTTTTATTGTTATTTAACTCTTAGGGATGGATCATATGTATTTAAAATTATAATGCATTTTTTATTATATTTTTTTGTGAATTTTATAATAATCCTATATACAATGAAAAGAGAGATATTCGAAACTCCAAGTAAATGTTTTCATTTTTATATATCAAAATAAATTTTGTTTCAATATTATCACTGTTTATTCATTCAATCAAAAAAACTCACATGTATTTCAAAATCACCCCGTATGTTTCAATCACTGAAATCAAAATGAGTTCTGCGAAAATTCGCATTATGACAAAAATCTATGAAATTATTTGCTTCATGTGTATTTTTGTAGTTAAGTTTCTAAACCAGTTACCTTTTAAAACAAAAATTATAATTTTTTTGATAATATATTCACAAATTATAAATACACCTTCATATTATTTAGAATATTATTAAAAAATAACAGCTTGAATGTTTTGTATTATTGATTAAATTTTTTAGTAAAGTAAACCAATGACAGCTTGAGCTTCATTAGTTTACTTCATTAAAATAATAACCGATTTTCAAAGCAATCATTTAGATTAAAAAAATGATTTTGTTGCAGAAAGAAAACTTGGAATGAGTAAATTGTTTATATAATATTCAAAGCCCGCATTTTTTAATTTCGTTTCCTCCAAATAGTGCTTTTATTATATATGCCCAATTTAGTAGAGTTTTACGATTGTATTACTGCAACAAAAGCAAAAAACAAATGATCACATTTTGATAATAAAGAAAAAATAAGTAACAGGTAAAATACAAAAAATAATCACCAAAATTCACTGAAAATTTCATCAAGCAACTGAAGAAACTGAGTACTGAAGTCTTGGAAATGCATTCAATATAAGCAAACAGTAACTTATAATTAGGTTTTATACAAAATTTGTAAGAATACATGTATCTAAATTATGAAGTAAGTCAAATTTATCAAAATTAAGCAAAGTATTTATCTAAATTTTCTATCTTCGTAAAATTTACTTATACATTAATGAATTGTATTTTAAAACTTTTATTAAATATGAAATTAAATTATTTTAATCTGTTATTAATTTGGGATCGCTTTATTTCTAACGATTAAAAAAAGTATTTTGTAATAAAACAATAAACTATCAAATAATTTGTATTTGCAAAAAAATTATTTTGATAAAATTTATAGGATCTTAACGTATATTAAAGTTTACATTTTTATGATCTTCTGGAAATTATATTTAAAAAAATATTTAATTTCCATAAAAAAAATTAACTTGATAGACATTAATTATGTAATAAAGTTTAAGAAATTTAAGCTTTATTGCATAGCTTATTATATTTTACCAATTTTTTTTGGCTTCCATTTTATTTCTTTTTTTCAATTATTTTAAATGGATATCTAAAAAGGTGTTTTCGTTTAAAAATATTCTCAATTTTATTCAATAAGAATTCATTGTTAATTTTATAACTACTTACTGTTGAGTCATAAGAAAAATTCAAGTATCCTAAGTATTTCCTTCCTCATACTAATATTCAATTATGATCAAATTATATTTTTTCTTGCTTCAGAAGAATTATAATTTTTTATGCATCGGTAATTAATGGAGCAGAAAATTTAGTTTCCTGAATAAAATTATTCTTGCTGAAAGGATAAGAGCAAGAACGAAACAATAAAAGGTCAATATCTTATATGAAGTTCACAAGTATTTTTTAGGAAAATCGATAGTGAATTTTGTCTTTCATAATCACAATGCTAGTTGTTATATTTTTCACATAATCCTTGTAAAATATTTTTATCTGAATTTTTTTATTTTTGAATTATTTAAAGTAAATACACCAGCTACAATATGAATAAATCTAAAAGAACTTGTAAGATATAGTGTAATATAATGTTCAACAATCATTATAATGAAATTTCCCTTTACGAAAAATACTGAGTTTAATGTGACACATTTAAATTTATTTTAATTTTTGAAAGTTTTTCAAGTTTTGTGTCAATTTACGATGCATATGTGAATTTCAGTAGGAAAAAAAATGGGAAGTATTCACAGATATTACTTTTATTCCACAACTATATTAGGATATTCAAAGATTATATTGCCTCAAATTCTTACATTAATTTGCTGCCTAATTTCCAAAAATATATAGAAAGAAAGTCTTAATTTCTTTTATCATTGTAATTGTTAATTATATAAACTTTAATTAATTTAATGTCAGGTACATAATTATTTGTTGTAGGTTTTGCATTTTGTCGGGACATTCTGTTAAAAAAAGCATCTTTGTCTTATAAATTAAATAAAGTAAACATAGAAAAAAGATTAAAATAGACCATTTCTAAAAAAGAAAGATATTATCTTTTACTTATAAATAATGAAAACATATCCTTTATAATAAATGAAAAAAGATATCAACGAATACTTTACTCCTCTTAATTTTTCCACATATTTATAATTTTCTTACTGAATAGTTTTTATAATAAACTACTCATTTGTATGCATAGATAATTTTGCCAAAGTTTAAAATTAAATTAACAAATGTAGAATAAATTTGTTAAAACTGTGGAATGGATTCATATTAATATTTCTAATAATACCATTTAAAAATTTGCTGTTTAAAGCACGAATATTTTAAATTGACGATGTTATTTATTTCAAAGATATTAATTTGTAAATCTAAAAGAAAACTGAATATTTAAAAATTTTTAAATCAAAATAATTGCAAGTTCATTTTAAAAAAATGTTTAGTATCGATTAAGAAAAAATGAAACTAAACTTCTACTTATATGCATTACACATATAAAATAACTGATAGCAATAATGATAAACTTCATCAAAATTCAAGATATCTTTCCAAGAAAAATTCTTGGTTTATCTAGTATTAGGAAAATGGAAAACAAATGAATAATAGAAGAAAAAAATAGGAATATTCAATCAGAATTTCTGATTTTAGAGACATTTATAAGTAAGCTTTTAACAAAAGTGATACAGAATAATATGGATAATAAATTATGCATTAAAAATTAAGCGTTCTTCAGATTTTCATTGATATTTAGTTTGACAATTGCTATCCAATTAATATTTAGTAACAATATATTCTGTAATTTTATGTCTGAACTTTTATTTTAATCATTTTGTACTTATTAGATTGCAAGTAATAATTAACATTTCAAATTACCTTTTCGCAAATACATCGAACATAAAAATTTCGGATACATTGTATTTTACCTTACCCAATTTGCAATCATTTTTGCTAAGATTATTTTTAAAACATATACGATTTAGTTACTTTATTTATGATAATTTTGAAGCAATGAAATGGAAATAAAACCCTTTCTGTTATTAACTATATTTCTACTTAATATATATAATAAATAAGATATGTGTGTGTGTGTGTGTGTGTGTGTGTGTGTGTGTGTGTGTGTGTGTGTGTGTGTGTGTGTGTGTGTGTGTGTGTGTGTGTGTGTGTGTGTGTGTGTGTGTGTGTGTGTGTGTGTGTGTGTGTGTGTGTGTGTGTGTGTGTGTGTGTGCATATATATAACAGAAATATAACAAAATTTTTAATTACTATATATAACCAATAACCAATAAATTTTGGTTTTAAGAAAGAGTGAACTTCTGCATTATATTCAATGAAATATCTTCACAGCTGAAAATCATTCACTTGCATACTTTATAGTAACAAAAAAAGAAAAAATATTGAAATAGTAATTTGCAAAAAGATCTGGTACTGTTCACAAAAATTGTTATAATCTCTAATTATCTGGACTTTTCAAAACACTTGTATCAACGGTAATTGTTATACAATGCTAAAAATATATAACTATGCATGCATATTACATCCATTCCAAAAGTAGTTTCAGATTTAATAAAGAAATATATTAAAAGTAGAGAAAAATAAAAAGAGAATCAAGTTATATGCTTAACAATAACATTTACACAAAACCACTAAATGTATTTTGGCATTTGTTTGAACAAGGGAAAAAAACATGTTTTCCCCGACTAATTAGAAATCATGAACCTTTTATTTGAGTAATTTCTTAGCTATACTTTTTATACCATTATTTTCAGATCATCGAATTCAAAATTATTGTTATAATCCATCCAATGTTTTAGAAAGATTTAGATTTCCAGAGAATAACATACCATTCTGGCATTTATGCGTTAATCTAAAAGTTCATTAAAATTAATAAATATTAAAATGTTTTTGAAATTCTTGAGTGTTGCTATCAGTATGGAGTACACTAATGCCCCATATGAGGATAAAATAATTCCACATAATGTTTGGATGATTTATTGGAATGGTTTGGAATTGTGATACTATTTAAACGTAAAATATGTAGCTTCCATCTCGAAATGAAAGACATTTTATAAATAAATAAGTTTTCTTAATCACTCATATGCATCTGCAACAGATCACTATTTACATTTACCAAAAAATAAATATAATAACTTGCACTGTTTGTATTTGTTTTATTTAAGAAATATATGCATTGTACAAGTTTTCAGTAACTATTTCCAATTAATCTTAAATTCGTCCTCATATATAAGTAATTTATATCATGTAATAAATTCTGGTAAAGCGGTCTAGGAATTTAATTTCAAACAATTGAGAACTTTGCTTCTATTTTTAAATTGAATGTTTAATATTCTTCGAAATTCATTTCAATTCAAAGATAATTGTTTATTGTTATTATTGAGCAAAATATTATTGTAAACGAAAAACTCACATGATTTATAATAAATATTTTGTTCATACTTATATTTTAAAAAAAATTTTATTAATATTACAAATCATTTTTCTGCATTTTACTTTACTTATCATTGAATAATAAAATTGCTTACCTCATTTTCTATAAAAGTTCAGTGGCTGGCTTTTAAAAAAAAATACTTTATTTGTCTTCAAATAAATTTCCATAAAATGTTATCTACATTCTACTCAGGGATGGAGTTCTATGATTATTACTTTATTAACTGGCTTAACGGAATTATTTTATAAACATTTTATATAGAAATATTTCAGCAAAGGACTAAATCATCTGTTATTAAAAAGGTAAATATATTTATATATATATATATATATATATTTATATATATATATATATATATATATATATATATATATATATATATATATATATATATATATATATATATATATATATATATATATATATATATATATATATATATATATATATATATATATATATATATATATATTATATTATATTATATTATATTATACTATATTATATTATATTTTCGATATCATTTTGCCCAAAGTATATTTTTGCCTAATATGTTTGCTTAAAGAATTACTAATTATTGTTTTATGAATATATTACTTGTGGTTTTAAGAAAATTTGTTCCATTTATGAAATATGAAATAAAAGCCATACTTATTTTGTTTTGATTATAATTTTGTATTAATTTATTTATTCTATTGTATAACATTATAGAAAAATTCAAGTTATAGAAAATTAGAAGAATTTTAAATTTGTATTCTTTCACTCCTCTAAATATTTCTCAAATTCTTTATAAAAGAATATTTTATTCATTATTTTTTAATTAAAAATAGATATTTTACAATAAATATGTATTCCCATAGAAAATTTCTCCATCATAATTAATTATGCATTGATAGACATTGTTGAAATATTTCCTCCGACTCGACTAAATATGAAACGGAGAAGAATTTCGTTTCAAATCTGTCATGGAATTCCTTAGAGAACATAGGACTCCAAGTTAAATTGAAATTTCTAACTACCAAGCTATGGAATCTTGAATTATAATCGGAGCTTATATCACCATATTTATTCACAGATTTATTTTGGAAACCAGGAATTATATATGATGAATTCCTAGTTCGTGATTTAATAATCCAAATAACTGAAATGGAAGATATTTGATATTGCACATATTTTCAGTAAATAAATTAGAGCTTTGCACTCGATCTATGCATCTGTTTTTTTTTTTTTTTTTTTTTTTGTCTTCCTCCCCATCTCTTTCCCTCTGGTGTTTGGAAACTTACTTTTCTAACAGGGTATACCCTAGTCACCTTAGTTGGGAGGACTTGATAACTTTGACTTGAGAGATTGATAACTCTGCATTTCAATTGGAGTTTGTGGTGACATCGGATTCTCTGCATTCCATTTTCTCTAATTTTGCCCTTAAAATTTTACTTAAAATCTTTCTCTCAAATTCATCAGCTTCTCTTCGTCTTCTTTATTACTTGTCCATTGGTTTTTTAACCAAATATAGTTTATATTATGCTTAGTTCTCTGCATTATTTCGTCAATGCGTTGTCTAAGATATTTTCAGTAATATAATGTGAAATTTACAAATTGTTTGTAAAATCCGTTTTAACTGAGAAATAAATAATCTTAATTTATTTCTGCATTTTATATAATTTACAATTAGTTGCATCACCATTAATGAAACAACATGAATTTCTATTGATTCATGCTGATGTTACTGTATAGACATGAGTTGACATCACTACATTTACTTTGAAAAGAATCAATGAACACTAAACAATGGTGTGAATTAAAATCTAAATTAGAATCCTGTAAATGCGTGACAATCAACTTTGGTTGAGATCATCAGGCACCTCATAATAAAATGATATATACACCTATTTCTTCTTCCAATGAATTGCTGGTGGAATGGGCATGCAATATAAAAGATTATTGAGTTATTATAATTTAAGGTCTATTTATTTCAGTCACACTTTTACTTTTTTTATATAAAGATTTAGTGCGAGAAATAAAAGTACCCAAAATTTCTTACTACGTAATTTTTTTTAAAAAAAAGACTTAACATTGAATTGCTTTACTTTAAATCTAGTCATTTGATTGCATACAAGATATTAGTGAATTATTTTAAAAAAAATTTATTACTTTAAAGATATCATTCACCAAAGGAAAAAATAATATTTTATTTCACTATTTTTTAAAAATTATCAAAAATTATAATAATGGATGGTTTTATCAAGATTCCACAAACAAATTTAATCACCATTTCTTATTTTTGTTGCATATAAAGTTTTAATATATCTTATTTTATGTATCTTTTAAAAGTCACAATATAACAGTGAAATATAGCGAAAACTAGCAATGTCCAATATAAATATTTGAGGCTGCGTTTACTTAAGGTTAGATAAAATTTTTATGAAAATGTAAAATAAGCAAACATTTTTTTCAAAGCAAACAAGAATATTTGCTTAGGCAAAAATAAGGAGATGAATAATTAGTGATATATGAATAAATAATAAAGTATTTTACGAATTAATTTCACCAGCTTGTATGTTTTTTTATTAAAATAAAATATATACACATAGTAATTTTAAAATAGAATTATATATCTCAATTCCATTTAAATAACATTAATTTTTTCAATAATATTACTATATAATATAAATTTGGTATTCTCATAATATTCGTCTCAAAATATAAAACTCATTTTAATATAAAATTTATATGAATATTTCTACCAAAATGTAGAATAACTTTTCATTTAAATTTAAATTTGATTATTTTAACTTATTTTTAAAAGCGATAATATTCTTACCTTATGTATACTAAATAATATCAACCAAATCTTTTGAGATGTATAGAAAATTTGTATTATATTAATTTTGAACGTTAATGGTATATCTTTTTGTGTTTCAACTATTTATTTTGTAAAATCAATTCTTCTAATATATAAGAATTAGCATTATCATTAATAAAATATCTCAGAAAAAGGAGAAGAAAAACAAAGAAAATCTCTTTTAATTAGGTTATTTTGTACAACTGCCTGCGAAATCATTGTTGAAGCTCTATAAAAATGAACTTTAATAATTAATTAATTTTAATTTATATTTTATCCATTTTTTTCAAAAATTACACTTATCTATAATTTATCTCAAATAAACCGCTTTACATTTTCACAATTTTAAATAGTATGCGCAAATTTAATTTTTCTTGTGAATTGATATTTAGAGGTAAGCTTAAAATATTGTACATTGTGTTTTAGGAAATTGATCAAATACTTGACCATTTTCAATGTTTAAAAAATATCTCATCAATCACACAAATTTAAAAATAACTAATAGCATAAAAGAGGATTTGCAATCATAATTTCTTTAAAAACAATTTTATTTTTAATTGCATTTCTGATGAAATCATTACTAAAATTTTTAATTGAATATTTAAAAATTTTATTTAGGTATTTTGAGATTTAAAATATATTTACTATACATAATATGTATTGTACTATTATTATAATATAATAATAAAATTATATTATTACAAACTATTATAATGACATTTAATATAATAGTATTAAAAATTAAAATTTAATAATATCATTAAATAATCAAATTGTTATATTTTTATAAATGTAAGTGTACTATTTAGAAGACAAATTGCATTGCAATAGCTCTTACATTTAATTAAACTGACTTAAAGTTCGGAAAATAAATATTAAATTGATAGCATTAATAGAAACAAAAAATAGAAAAATGATAAAAATATAGTTAAAATTATAAATTTAATAAATAAGCAAAAGTAAATAAATAATTATGTAATAAAAGTTTAGGTCACAAAAGTGTTCAATTTGATTATACTAAAATAAATAATTTCCATTCTTCCCTTTTTTTGTACTCCAAAAAAATTATAATATAAAATATATAAT
Source organism: Latrodectus hesperus (assembly GCA_037975125.1). Taxonomy (NCBI): domain Eukaryota; kingdom Metazoa; phylum Arthropoda; class Arachnida; order Araneae; family Theridiidae; genus Latrodectus; species Latrodectus hesperus. The sequence continues at coordinate 114,668,051 of CM075851.1, forward strand.
TCACACACACACAAACAATTTACATTTAATGTATGTAAAAATTAATATCTTCAAAAATGAGATGCTTATTTCTGAAGTCTAAAGTGATTCTACAATCTTCACCTAGTAAAACCAATATTTTGATGCAGAAAATAACATAGTTCCTTTGAATCCATTGAAAGAAGGTATAAAATATGTTTTATCTAAATATATGGTCAAAAGAAAATAATTGCTAAGAAATTATTTACAGGTTCTGCATTATTTTTTTTATATTTTGTTTTGATGTGATGTGTTGCAAATAGTGTGAGTGCTGAGATACGATTCAATGGTGTAAGAAATGATGCACAATTTACTCAATCAGAAAATTTAAAAATTATTTATAATATTTCTCTGATTTGAAATATGTCTCTGATTTGGATCTATTAAGATTATTCAATTTTGCTTTTCTCTGACGTTAAGTGTAAGGCCAGTGTCGTGTTACTTGAAATTATTTATTATGAAAATAATAATTCTTAATAATTAATAAAATAATAATAGGCTCCATTTTTTGATCAAGAAGAATTATTCTATACCTTTTTATGGTTATTTATTGTGAATTAAATTAATTATATGAACTTATCAACGTTAATTGTGAACTTATCCGGTAGAAAATTGTTCATATTGTTGTGGTGAACTCGGTAATTTTCGAAGAATCCCGAGGAAACCCAGATTCGTTTTTTCAAATAATTGAATGACAGAGATAAATTCAAAACAAAAATACAATAAAACTTAATAATTTATTTAAGTAACTTAATCACAAGAGAAATTTACATATACAATCAAAATATTCTTGATTAAATAATTGAGATTCTAAAATTATTATTTGTTTTATGACAATTACACATTAATATCATAACTGAATTTGACCAGCTTGACGAGGAACGAGAGATCAGACTCACCCCTTTTAGAAGTAGCAGTGTGGTGTCTCCTAACGTCAATGGCATTACCGGCTCAAGATCTCGCTTGGCTTGCTCATCGCTCATGAGCTTTCCCTCTTTTCTCTCTGTCTTTGGTATCTCTCCTCAGACTTTACCTTCATCTATTAGTCGGACATCTGCAGCTCCATTCTGGAAATTTGAGGCAGGGTTCCTTCTGGAATACGGTGGTTATACTTTGCATGCAACTAACATCGTTTTAGCTTCTTATTATGCTCAATGAGGACCCAGTCCTCAGTTGTGGACTCCTTTTCTATGTTGGGCTTCTCTGGGGGTTCTGTGTGTCCCTTCTCTGTGTTTGGATGCAGTTTTTAACTCTTCATAATTTTCGGCTTAGCTCCTCCTCTTTACATCATTGGTTTTCCAAAGTTCTGTAGTTCCTCCTATACTTCTATGGGATAGGTCAGAAATCTCTCACCCTCATTTCCGACTGTTCAGATTTACAAATAATACACATCATAAAACAATATACTTTGCTTGCAATTTCCTCCAGATCACTCATCCCTTCCGAAAGGAAAAATTTATTCTTTTATTGCACTTGTTTCATTGTGCCAATTTTTATTGCATCCATTCCTTTATATTATTCCCGCTTAGTTTTAAAGGAAAAGAGGAAACTCTTAAATTTAAAGTGCAATAAAAATACACACACCTATTTTCTCAGGGTTTGGTTATGTCGTATTACACTACGACACATATAACATAACCATTTTATCACATGGAATGGCAACAGTATTTAGTTGTCATCGAACAGCAGTAGTAACAGAAAACCGGAATCTTCAGTTGACTTGAAAAGAACTGCTAAAATATTATGCTTCTCAATTTGATATTAATTGTTGTTTTCAAGTCTCTCTTTTGTAAATTTTGTTGCATTTCTTGTGTTAGGCTCTACATTTGTGAATGCTTGTAGTAAATAACTTTCAAAGCAAGCAGACTTTTCATTTCATTCCACAAACATTGCATGAAAAAATGTGTAGGTCATATGTGTTTTCCATATTTTTAACATGCTTAAGACATTGAATAGTAATATGTACCTAATATTCAATCACCACTTTCACATAATTAACACATTCAATTTATCTCTTTGTCTTAATTTTCTGTGTCATGTGTGTAACGTTATGCAAAATTTTCAAGGAAAGAAAAAATCAGAAATTGTATGACTTTTTGTAGATAAAATTATGTATTGGTGTATTTTTAATGTAAAAAAACCATATGATATACATTACTTCTTTCATAAAAAAGTAAAAACTTAGTTAGTTTTGCTTATAAGAAAAGATACATTCCATTTTATCAAAATATATTGTTTTATTACAATAAAATTTCACATATTCTTGTACTTTTATATTCAAAATTACATTACATAATCAATTATCACCTTAAGCATCTAATTTTGCTTATAAAATTAACGATTAAACTTTTATCTTGTTTTAAAGAATAAGTTAAATTTCAATTATTTTTGAATAAAAGATGCGCGATTGTTATTTTCAATATTTAAAATATTCTGTAAGCTATTATAAAGAAGAAATTGATTAAGATATTTTCAATGTTTTAAAACATAAGTGAATTTTTTTGCATTTTGTATTATTTAATTTCTTTGTAAAAGTCCATACAAGTAGCAATAATGACTAAACTATCTTAATAACAGTACGATGCATTAAGCATTATGAAATGCTTACCAAAGCTGTCAACTAAATATATTTTGAAACTAATATTATTTTTAGGCTTCAGCTTTTTTCATAATATCTTAGATTTTCCTGTAGATACATATAGAATTAACAATTATAGTTAATGGTAATTGCATCTATGTATACACAGCTATCGGATAATAAGGTTTTTATCTTTCATAGGAAATAATTTATTTCAAATTACAATTTATTTCAAAGTAATTTATTTCAAAACAAAATAAAAGAAAAACAAATGAATATAATATATTTGAAAACTTATGGAAAATACTATCATGAGAATTAGTCAATACTATTTTCAGAAACTTTATGTTTGCACACTGTTTTTTAAATATAATTTAATCACTATTTTAAGTTTAATTTACTTTTACTAAAAATATTGATTAAAAATTTTCATCTCATTTACAAGTATGAAATTTTTAAGAGAATCAAATTTTTGTCGTTTCTATCCTAATCTTATCAAGATTTTCATTAAATTCTGATCATTAATATTTGATAGTTTCTTCTTTTAAAAAATATCTTTCGTCCTACCTTTATTAAATAAAGAGTAAATTTTAATGTAAATTTGAGGTATAAATAATGTTAAAATATACGGCGTAGGAGAAAAATTTAAAACAAAATTAAATGCAACAGAAGTTTTCACATTTTAAGAGTAAAATGACACAAACACACTTGTATTATTGATGGATTTATGAAATTTTTGTGACTGAAGATGGAAAAAATTGAAATATCAATGAACCTAAGAACATTTAGATAAATTGTCTTATTGCATGAAACAATAACGTGCAATAATTACATCAATTAAATTAATGGGTAAAATAAAATATACATACGATTACTTCTTTATCGGAAAAACAAGTAATTTTATAAAGTTTGACACCTATTTATATAAACTGATTTCTATATATGAATCACAAAATTATTATAAATGTTACTAAGAACAACATCTAACGTATGAAAATTTAAAACTTTCTACAGATTGTTTTTTAAATTTATTCTGTAGGGAATAAGATTAAATTCAAGTTTACAGAGTCTGTAAAGTATTATTTATTCTAAGTCACGCACGAAGATTATTTGGAGCATTTCCTTAGAGTTTAGGGTGATTTCCCAATGTACTTTCAGAGGAAATTGATTTCCAACACTTTTCTAAAGAAGCTATCAACACACGTTTATACCAAAAAATAAATACCATTTCAAACTCAATTTTTCTATAAATCATTGAATTTTTGCACATTTAAAATATAGCTACTTTATTTTCTATTTATTTTGTCACATTCAGAAAGTTAAATTAGATAAGTCTATGCAATTACATACTTTTAAAAAGTATTTATAATATTGCATCATAATGTATTTAATTTATAATTTCCATCAATTTTACTATGGACAAATCTTCTAACAATACTTATAAATTATTATTATTTTTATCTGAATAAACACATTGAACACTGGCTAACATAAAAAATGTACTATAATTAATAGAATATAAATTATAACTTCTATTCATTTTATTTCAATTTTATAATTTAACAATATGGTAAATAACTTCTCAAATCGTCTCTAATCATCATCGTCAAATTTACGCGGTAAAATTCACGCATATTATTAGTTTTTTTTTTTTTTTTTTTTATAATGATATTTAGTATTTTCATAACATTTATTTGATTTTTATCGGATATAGAAAGCAAAAACCAATGAATGAGAAAAAATGGTTTTCCTAATTTAATCAAGTAAAGTTTTTCATTGATAGTTTACAATTTCTTTCCAATTAATAAGCTAAACCTATGTTTATTTGACGACAAGGCGGTTATTATACACTGCCGTCGCTATATTTTATCTATTGAGTTGAAAAACACAAGAGCCGTCTGTTAGGAGAAGTTGAATTTCTATCTGTTGATCTGTGGAAACTATTTTATTTACTAATATATCTTCATACGTGAAGAAACAATATATTTGAAAGCAGTTTTGTAGCGTATGTTGTTGTTGTTCTTTTTTTTTTTTGAAAATTAATTTTTTTTTTCAAATTTTATTTTTGTTTAAAATCAATATTTATAAGAAAATTACTCAGTTCTGTTTCCGATTAATAGATATGGTTTAACTTTCAATGTTGATAGCTTGAGTCTTTAAAACTATAAACTAGGATATTATGATTTAAGTAATTTCATACATATTAAACTTAATTTGAAACTAAAAGAACAATATACTGCCTAGATCACCTTTGAAGTTCATGAATCAACTTCATTTTTTTTCAAACTTTAAATTGAAAATTTCTTTTTATTCAATTAATGTACCTGCAAGAAAATTGTAAAAGTTTTTAAGATGAATTTTAAAAAAAACTCCTATTAAATGGTTAAAAATTCTAGCAATTATAAAATAATCTGTTACAAAATATTATCATTTTATGATTTATACTATAAATAATGAACATTTAATCATTAATCATTGTAATATTGATAACATTTTTGTCGAACATTTTGCTCTAATTTGGAAACCAGACAAAGTACTTAACCAAAATAGGACTTTTTTGTTTGTTAAGTAAATGCATAACGTATACTTATTTAATGTTAAAATTATTTGGTTGAAATTCATTCTAAAAGCTGATAATGAAAAATAAATTATATTATTAACATGCACGGTGAAGGTTGAAATTATGCTCATTTTTAAATTTAAAATTTGTGATATTTGTATACTTCAATAGCAAAACTTTTTAACAGTAGAAAGTTATTAATCCCGTATTATCTTTTAACGCGGAGTTCACTAGGTGTCTAAGTCTTCGCCCCAACAAAGGTAGAAAAAGCTACTGATTTATCCGTTACCTGTGAACGAACTCACGGAGGCGTTACTCACGTCACTCCTACACAAACCAGTTTATAGAGTGGATCATTCATTCCTCTCGCAGACAGATCAAGGGAAAACAGACTCTGGACAGAAAGTTTAGGTGTCAGGAGTGTTAACTATTCAGTCATCGACAGACAAATCTAATATAATCTATCATGCAGTTATTATGACTTATATAATCTAATCATTAATCACATTAAATATTTTGTTTTTTATTTTACTAAATATCTTTATCAAATTTTCTACTCAAAAGCAATGTCTCAATTAGATTTTTTTTTCTAATTTAGAAATTTATAATTTTGAAACACAGATAGATTTTCCCCCATCTTTTCCCTCAAAATTTATCAACGCTGCAAATTATATTTTTCAAAATACTTAGGGAAACGTCTAACTTTTTTCTTCTTGCGTAAAATTGTGATGTTTGGTATATATGATTTTCAAAAAATGTTTACAAATTTTAACCGAAATTAATGAATTATATTACATTAAATATATTGTGAAAAAAATTTTTGTTTAGTATTCTTAGTGGAATAATATAATATAAAACATTTCTTTATGTAAATCATACCCACACGTACAATTTTTATTTAAAGTTCAATTCAAAATAAAAATTACATAAACACTCATAAAATGAAAAAAATGAAATCGCTTTTAAAGGGTTACAATAAGTACCAACAATTTTATTACATTTGTTTTTAATTTTAAAAAACAAAGCATTTTACAGTTTTTTTTATGTTAATAGTAAGTGATACATTTCATATTTCAGTTTAAAAATATGTTTTTCTAAAAATATTAAATTACATTAATAATTTTACTAAATTTTATTACTAGTAATTATCACACATTGTCTGTTATTTTAAAATTAATCAAAAGCTTTTTTTCAAAGTAATAACACTTTTTAAATATTATGTGGAAATAGGGGATTATTTATATTTTCATGATAAAATTAGAAAAAAAGCTAATAAAATTTATGATAATCTATATTGTTTTGAAAATGTTTGAATGCCCATGAATTATCATGGACCAAATTACATTATTTATAAATTGCGCGTATAACAATTATAACAATACTAAGCTATCTATTTCTAGAAGAGAATATTACTTTTTAAATATCTTTGTGAAAATGCTACACTTAATTATTATAACATTGTATGGAGATTAATCATTTAATGCATTTCATATTTGGCACAGTATGAAACATGCTTATTTTTGAAATTCAACTAATACTTTTGTGTGTGTGTGTGTGTGTGTGTTAGTGTGTGTGTGTGTGTGTGTGTGTGTGTGTGTGTGTGTGTGTGTGTGTGTGTGTGTGTGTGTGTGTGTGTGCGTGCGTGCGTGCGTGCGTGTGGGCGTGCGCGCATAACAAAGCATATATTATTTTGTAAAGTTTGATCTTATGTACTTTTGTCACATATTCATATTATTTGTTACAGTTATAGAATTTCATAACCTAAAAAAAAATACCCACTTTTATGTCTGTTATTTCGAACGTTGTACACAAAATATTTTTTTTTAATACAAAAGCATTTGTGTTGAATTTTATTTTCAATATCCTCTTCTTTGAGCATGTAAAAAATGTCAATTTTATATTCCTCAAAATATTGTTTGAATTTTGACATGTTTTCGAAAGCTGCAGTAAAACCATTTGTAATATTTATAAGAAACTCTCACGAATGCCAAAATACAGAGAATTTTTTCTCCCATTTTCTTATCATCTATGTAAAATATCTGAAATTGTCGTTAGACATTTTTTTCTAGAGCTCATTTTTATTTCATTGAGTAAAATGTAGTTTTTACAAAAAAATTCAGCATTTCTGTCATTTTTAAAAATTATTCTTACCCTTAGAAAATATTTATGGGACAAATATTCATAAGGAAATACAAAAATATGTTATGTATTTTTAAATTTAAATCATAAGAATAAATTTATGTTTTATAAATAAAAATAAAGAAAAGAAAATGCGCTTAAAATAAAACTTAAAATCCACTTATTGACATAATTAATGATTTCCAGCAAAGTATAATTATTAGTATAAACTTTGGAAAATGATTAAAATAACACATGGAAACCTTAAAAAATGTTTTTTTTTCTAATTTTCGAGCTTACAAAATTAAATTAATTATTAATTGTTTTGCGAGATTAAAATTTAGGATTTCGGATAAAGATGGTCACACATAAATGCTTGCCATACAAGTTTGAACTATATATCCAATAGCTATTGAGAAAATTAAGGCATACTATTTTTACAATTTTTAAAGGCATCATAAAAGCAATTTACATTTTTAAAAAATTTAAGTTTTTATCTATTACGCATTCACGTAATCCATTTATTACTCAAATTTTATGTTTTACAATGTAATATTAACATTTTGATCTTTCAAATACTAACTTTTAATACAAGAAAATAATCAATGTCAATTGTTGGATAGTTAATATTACATATAAAGAGTCGAAAAAATATTCAAAAAATTAAATTAGAGTGATTCACAACCAATATAAATGTACTCTAAAACTTATCAAAAAATTCATGTAACTTATATTATATAACTTAGATTAATGTAACTCTTATAACTTATACTAATGTTCAATATAACTTATATTTATCCACTGTCATTTCAGAACTCAGATGAAACTAAATTTTTTGGATAACTTATTCCAATTTCTTTTATAATTCATTTAAAATAAAATTATACTGATTGTATTAATATTGTAACTGTAGAATCCAAAACTTTTAGAATGCACTATCATAATAATTCAATTATTTTTCACATGTTTTACATTTAAATAATCAATCTAACAAAATCTGCAATACTATTATTATTTTTTATCTGTATAAAACTGATATTAGTTCTTCCAAAATAATATTTTGCGGGGACTGGCATAAAATGTTTAAAAATGTATAACAGAATCTCTTAAACTTTAAGATAAATATATACAGTATTTTGGAAATTTTTCCTGCATTTCTTCATAACAGATTTATTAATTTCTAAAACTGAGTTCTTGTTGCAAATATAAGTTTGAATAAAGAGTTTTAATATTATCTTGCTATATAATAAACACGATTATTCAAATCCATTTATAATTTTACTGAAATAAACAAATTTAGCTGTAAATTTAGATTCTATATTAGTAAACATGTATAGTATGAATCTTTTACATGTGGTGTCATTATTTTCGAGGTTTTCTAAGTTATAAAATAATTTCACTCGCTTTTAAAAATCAAATGTAATTACTTTAAAACTATTTTTCAATGGTATAAATACAACTATAAATTTCTACCTTAACCTATATTTATATTTTAAAAAATATACCATTATTGAAAGCGAATTCTTCTTATTCGATACAATTTATTTTTAGTTAAAAAAATTAGTTTTATTTTATGTCAATATTAAAGGCTTCCTTAAAGAATGAAATTGGAATAAAATATTTAACAAAACTAATAATTCTATTTTTCAAAAAACTACTTTCGTTTTCTTAATTAACATCCTTTTATATATTTGGCGCTTTTAAATTCAAATTTCCATAGGTTTCAAAATCATAATATAAGTTGTGAATATTTTACTGAAAAATATTTAACTATTAAAACTTTTAACTTCGAAAATATGCGCTTACATTTTATTTATTTTTCCTCTTTCATTTAAATGTATAATAACTAATACACTATCATTAAATTATACTCGTTTTATTGGTAGGTTATTTTAATTAAAATAATTCACAATGAAAATTGATTCGTATTGTCATAAGACTATAATATTATTTTCTTTTGAAAATAAGAATACTAAACTTTATAAACATTCTGAACTTAATAAGTATCTTATAGAAAGAAATTAATCTTACAGAAAGAGGTTTCACTTCTAATTATGTATGTATGTATGTATGTATATATATATATATATATATATATATATGTATATATATATATATATATATATATATATATATATATATATATATATATATATATATATATATATATATATATATATATATATATATATATATATATATATATATATATATATATATATATATATATATATATGTATATATATATATATATATATATATATATATATATATATATATATATATATATATATATATATATATATATATATATATATATATATATATATATATATATATATATATATATGTATATATATATATATATATATATATATATATATATATATATATATATATATATATATATATATATATATATATATATATATATATATATATATATATATATATATATATATATATATATATATATATATATATATATATATATATATATATATATATATATATATATATATATATATATATATATATATATATATATATATATATATATATATATATAACACTTATATTGATGTTTCATATACTAGTTTCATATTAAAAATTATTGCAGTAATCTCTATTCATAAATGTTTTACTGCAATTTTTTAAAAACAATGTAATCTTCACATGCTTAGACAGGCTTTAATAGCTTTCTTTTTTTCTTTTCATGAGTCCCAATCTAGAGTGCATGAGAAATGACCAACCAGCAGAAGTAGAGAAGATTTATTGACGAGAACGGACTCCAGACAGGAAAAGAGAGTGAGCTGCTTTCTTTTTCTAAAAGGGGACCCATTGCAAGTAGAAAACCCAACATTTTCCACAGCTTTACATACATACGTTATTCAGGATTCGAACCCGAACTCACTCAGTGATATCCGAGAATCATAAAAACTATACAAGTTGGACGGTTGGTTTTCTTTTAAAAAATCTTTAAATTTCGTTTCTTAAAAAAGCAATCTTTATGCTTAATTTTTATTATTAAAAATATTTATTGATCGGAAGCTAATAAATAAATTTTTAAAATTTAGACAATATTAATTTCTTAGATGACACTGAAAACACACTTTATACTGGAAATGTAACTAAGATTTGAATTTGCAGACATTAATTTTATTTTAAATTTTACTATCCCAGTGACTAGATTTTAATATTCTCTTCATTTATAATATACTTTACATTATTCATTTATTTATTAAATGAGATACAAATTAAAATTATTACTTTTAGATTAAAATTAATATAATATTCAAACAGTATTCATAAATTTGTATAATGTACGGTATTAGTATAATGTAAATTAGTATTATGTACGGTGATAGTTCCAATTTCTATGACATAAGTTAAATTTTTTATACAAAAATCGCAATAGAAAATAGCTGTATGCTTTATAGCAATATTGTGATTGACATAGAATAAAACATTAAAGTTTTCGGTATTTGTTTAATGTATGCATTAAATAGGTTAAGAATTGTAATATAACTTGTATCTATTGAATAATCTATAGAATCCATTGCCGTATGTAAATGTCAAAAATTGTTCAATTTATTTATTTTTTAAAATTATACTAAATAAATAATCCCAATTTATTAAAACACATGCCTCTATTTTCTACATCAGTTAAGTAGTTTTCCCAAAAAAGTTAAATTAATATTTTTTACTAAGTTCCAAATTTTTTTAATATATAAGAAAATTTAAATTCTATTTAAATTTTCTTATATATTAAAAAAATTGAATTTAGTATTCTTGTTCCAAATTTGAAACAAAAAAATTTGGAAAATTTGCATAGTTTCCGACTAAGAAGAGTTTAAATTCTTTTTTGTCGGAAACTATGCAAATTTTCCGACAAAAATAAAAATAATTAAAAATAAAAAATGCAAACTTTCTGCTTTGAAAGCTTAAAAATATGGCTGATGAATGGCATTTGTGCATGCAAAAATTTTCTTTAAATAATTATTCTAATTTAAATGTTAAATAATAAATCAATGTTATAGTTATTAAAATTTTTCAAGAATATAAAATACAATATTAAATCTACTATCAAGTATTTCCTGTGTGACAGCTTTCAGATTTATATCAAATGTCGAAACTTTAACATGAAAAATATTTAAAAATATTAGATAATTTAGTTTCTTTGTAAATTGTTAACACTAAATATCAAATTAATATAAGCAAAATAAATTACGTTATTTGAAATAGAATGTCAGTAATCAATTCAGTAAAACATTGTAATCTTTTGCTTATAAATAGATTTTTGAGAAAAAATATTATTTTATTTTAAATTGCACTTTTTTTTAAATATAAATATCAAATAGTTTTTATAAAATACTTTGCAAAAGTTGCATTATATAAATATTTATACAAAAGTTATATGCAATAGTTGTAAACTAAAACTAAATATTAAATTTGTAGAAATTAATAAAATAATGTAACTATGGCGAATAAATATTTTGAATGTAAATTTGGGTTCATCTGTTAATTTGAAATTTTTGTTTCGTCTTTTATATTATAATTTTATGTACCTGTTTTAAAGAGAGAAGATATGTCAGTAGCTACATAATATATTATGCAAACTATGGCAAGAAATTTATTCAAAGATATATTTCGAAAAGATATTTCTGAAAATATTCTTTTCCAGCCATTTAAAATTTGCTATTTGTCAGCAGAAGCAAATTGAGGCTTACTAAACTTATAAAAAACTTTTCGTATTCTGAAGCACGAGCGGAATATTTAAAGTCATTTGAAATATTTGCTGAGAGTTGAAAATTTTTATAATACCAGCAGATGATTTCATTTCTACTTATTCTCTTATACAATGAACAAATTGAGCCTACATAAGTGAAAAATATGTCACGTCTCTGTTTTCCATTTCTAGATCAAATTTTACCATACCTTGCTATCAAAATATACTCTGGATGGAAAAGAATTGTTACTTTTCTATCTATTTAAAGAATATTTAAAATAGCTTTGAAAATTTTTAAGAAAGTAAAATTTAGGGAAACATAAACTCTATTTTAACATAAAAGTGACGAAAATTTGAAATTATATCTCATTTATGTTTATAAAAGAAAAATCGCGCATATTTGCAAAAAAATACATTTATTTACAATCGTAAAATAAATAAGTAATATTTTTTTAAAGATAAAAGTGATGAATTTTAAAGAACATTAAGTTTATAAAATTTTTAAGTTACTTTATATTAATTAAAATGAAGGATAAAGCTAATTTATTTTAAAACCAAATGCTTCATTAAGAAAAAAAACACAAAAACATGTTAATATAACAACGTTATATAAATTAATCCATTACTTCATAGTTAGATTTTTGGATGCTCTTGCTCCTTTATATTCTATTTTAAGAATTATATTTGTTAGTTTCACTCCCTATACGCATATGTAAAATTAATTGTTATGCAATATTTTTTTACTGTGTTACCTTTACTATAGCTCCGTTAGGTTGCATTCTGTGTTTGATTCAAAACAAGTAATATTAATTATATATATATATATATATATATATATATATATATATATATATATATATATATATATATATATATATATATATATATATATATATATATATATATATATATATATATATATATATATATATATATCGATGTGATTATTATTAAATGATATTTTATGTGATTTTACTAAAGATACATGTATCTGTTTTGGTAATAATATTGTATATTTTGATAACATTTTGCTAATATTCCCATTTTATAGTTTCAAGAAAAAAACAATGTTTGTCATTTTTTACAAAAGACTTGAAGCAACAAAATTTACAATGAGTTAATTGAGTTTCGAATTTGAATGATTTATTCTTGAAGCTTCAAATATTTTATTTAAAAATGCTTAAAATTTGTTCCATAAATATTCAAAATATTAATAAAAATGAGAAAAGTGTAAAAATAAATACTCACTATGTTTTAATAGATAGTTTGATATTAATAAAAAAATTAACGAATGTAAGCCCCAAAGAATACAATTCAGTGATCTATCAAAAAAGAAATATTATTAAATTTGATTATATCAACAAACAAAAAATGCTTTTTAAGAAAAATGCAAGATATTAATATTTATTTATACTCCCAAAACTATTTACTATAACAAAAGAACTACAGTACACATCTTAAATGGTTTTTCCAAAGCTCAGTTTTATGCAACTTCATTCCATCTGCTTCAACAAAGACTTAGAAACAAGGAGTGAGATGAGTAAAGTTCAAAATTTTAACATTTTTTAAAACTCACTTTATAATTTCTTCATTTTTTAGGTAAAAAAATAAATTCCTGCTTTTCGAAGACTTTTTGGTAGAAAAAAGAAAATTGGTTTCCTATTTACTGGCTAATTCATTTTAAAACAAGATTCATTTTTGGGTTCAAAAATGAATTTGAAAACTTTTCAACATCAATAATTAGAGAAATAATTTGATATTTTAAAGACAACGATTTGCAGCTTTATGTTGATATTTTTTATGAATATCATAATCTAAAATGTTTTTAATATATTGATTTAATAAAAACATTTATAAAATCAATATAACCGGGAAATATTCATTAAGTATTGTAAAATTTAGATCATTTATCCCCCGCATAATATCTGAAACAGTATGAAATAAATTGAATTCACATTAATGTAAGGGTTAATTTTAAAAATTTAGTTACGTCTAATTTAATATTATCCAATAGGAGTCTTTATGATTCCTTTAATTGATAGTATTAACTTTATTTTTCTAAAACTGATTTTACTAATTCGAAAATAAGCAAAAGTAATTAATGTTACAGCTGATAAAAAAGTTGTCTTTAATAAATCTAAAAATTTCTATACTAAGCTACGATAAAAGACCCCAATACAGTTTCGTCTCCACTTTAATTAAAAGCATAAATAAAGTAGTGAAAATGAAGTATTCTGAGTTTGTAGTGAATACGTTTTTGAATTTCACATTTTCGAGTTTGAATTTGAAAGAATTGAAATAATAGGAGAAAAAAAAGAAAATTAGTAGCTTCTCATTATATAACTAGAATATATATTTTTCGAATCAATTTATTATATGTAGAAAATTGGCGGCACTTTCTATATATTATCTAATTGAAAATGAGGTTGAGAATTAATCCTCTTTGAAAATTTAAGATAATCTTTTGATATCAAATAGCTATTTTTAACAACCACAGAATCGTCCGCTCAAGAAATAAAAAATCCATCGCAATAATTTAGTTAAATTTTTAATTTATAATTATCTTCTATGGGATTGAACATTGAAATACTAATGATATTCTTAAAAATTAAAAATAAGATGTTGCATAGTATTTTAACCGTATAAAAATGAATAGTAATTTTTAATCAACAAAAATAGCCTAGAAAATATTCCAATTAAATTTCAGAATTATGACATGCACATGAAAAATTCTTTTTTGAAGTTTTTACTGCAAATTATACATTATGATGCTTGGCAAAATATAAATTTAATTTTTAAGCGAATCACGGTTAATAAAGTCACAAATTATCATATAAAATCTATGGTTCAAATAACATTATGACATTTATTATGTAAGATTTAAGTTTATATCATATATTAATTTAAATAGGGTTATTATAGGAAGATCTTTTTCAAGTTAATTTTAAAACTCCATATTTTCAAATAATATTTTTATACAAGATCAATAAATTATTTTACTCATCAAATTTTATAACATCACCGTTACCTAAAGAACAATATTTTAGGTTTAAATTAAATGATTTTTTAAGAATAAATTATTAGTTATCATATTGATATTCTGTATCTAAAATTTCTCAATTTGCTATTACATAAAATGACTTAAAATTCTTAAGACACTATTATTATGAGCCATCAATATAACTTTATATAAAATTAACAGCTGAACATACTAAACTGTATAAAATAAAAAGTGCTTTCACTTTTATTTGTCTTAGAAATTTTATAAATACCTTTATTTCAAAAAGATTAACATGGCAGCAACACATTTTTTATCACACTAACTAAAATCATAATGTTTATTTATCCTAACTAAATTTCATAATTATATACAATTATTTCAAATCTGAAATATTTTATACATCTCAAAGATACAATTATTTTGCAAGTAATTAAAAATAATTAAAAAATGTTAGAATATTTCTATTATTGTTAAGTCTGTAAATTCTTTAAACATTTTTTTCAAAAAGTTCAAACAATAATATATATTATATGTTTAGAACTTACAAAATGAAAAATTGAGAAATAACTTAGGCCTAAAAATTTTGTATTTTTTCAAAAATGTATATAAAATTATTTGTTAAGTATTCTTAAAATGCCCCCATAATTTAACAAATAAAACATTTGTTTGACACAAATGCAATTTTAGTATCAGTTAGATTTGTTATACATTTTCCAGCAGCAATTAATGTGATTATTGCTATTCAAAATATTAAACAAATTTCACTAGCTAAAAGGGCCTCAGGTTTCTGGAAATTCTAACTTCACATAAATAAATATTTTTCCCCATATATCTCAATTAAAAACCAAATCTACTAGTAAAAATCACATTTTATATTTTTGTTTGAAATATATTTCTTGTCATTTACAGATTTCATTCAAAAGTTTCTACATTAATATAAAAACCTAAGGTATTCAAAAACTGTCAGGAATTTTTTAAAGATGTTATGAAGAAGTATGTTTCATTTAAAGGCATTATAAAAGCATCTCATTATATATACAGAAAAATAACGTATAGTTAGAAACAATTAAATAAATAATATAGAATTCCTTATTTGTTACAAACAAAAACATCAAAAATAAATGTTCATATTTATGAAAAATTACATATACTTCCACATTTTATAAAAATTAAAAATATATTAATATTGCAATATTTAGCGATAGAATATGCATGAGAAAAGTTAAATTTTACTCGTATGTGATATTTTGGCATTTTACATTATAGTGCAAGGAATGTCTTTGTATTTTATATAAAGTTAACAAGAGTATATGAAAATCCTGAGCAAAAGTTCAACTAATTTACGTCATTTTAAAATTTTAATTTTTAAATTAAGTTCGGTTTTCTTAAACTCATTAAGCATTTCCAGGATAAAATTGTTAAATAACCTACCAAAACAAAGATTATAAAGTAAGATTTTCCTTCCTTTTAATTAAAATTTGACAATATTTTAATAATGTTTTTACTTTATTGAATACTTAAGTAACCTTTAATCATTTTTAATAAAGTGTGCGTATTATTAGAATGGCCTTTAATAAATTTTAACGACCTTTCTCTAAAATTATTTCTTGACATACCTAAATTTTTTAAAATTTATTTGGTACTTGTATCATAACAAACAAGATTTCTTATTACTTATAAATTAATACAAAATGTAAGTTTTAATCAATAACTTTTTTATTTTAAATAAAGCTACAGAGTTCATAAGGAATATAACTTTTTAAAGTTAGAATTTAGTGAAAATGATATATTATATACATAAAATACACTTTAATATTGCTTTTAAGGTTACTTTATTTATATTAAATAACCCCAATGAATTGATTTATATTTTTGATATTATTTAAGCTATTCCTTTATGAATGTATATATGAAATCATATTTTGCTATTTTGTCTTCAAAGTAATCATAATCACATGTTGATAACTTCGTTTTTCCAACTGTTCCTCAGTCTTCAAATTAATTAAATAGAAAACTAACACGAGCATATATTGCTTAATATTTTGTAAAACTCTTAAATATATTGCCAAAAATATATCAAATTATGTAAACATGATTTAACAGCTCTAATTTTATCATTTGCAGGTTACATATGAAATATTAAAAATTTTTGGAGTAAACATACTGTATTCAGTATAAATTTCTGTATTTAACACAAATCTCTAACATTATAAATAGTTAACGCATACTTAATTATTCACCAAATAAACTCTGTACTTCTATATATTTAAAATGTATGTACCATTTTTAAGTTACTTGAAAAGCAAAAAAAAAAAGAAAAATACAAAAGAATTACGAAATAGTTAAATTTATTCCATTTAACATCCTGATTGTATTTTTTTTTCTTTTAATCTGCTTAAAAGTGCTCCAAGCATTTGCATATAAACTTATTTTAGAATAAAAATAATTGAGTTGCAGAAATCAAATTCTTAATACACTATGATACAAAAACAGATTGGTCACCAAGAAGTGGTTATACAAAAGAAATAATACAGTGTCTTAGTGATGGAATAGAAATTACAGAAATCAATGTACAACCTTTATGTTATTATTCCAAAGAAGTTTTCTTCATAGCTACGAGTATTTAGGTAAATTTCTAAATCAAAAATTTTGCCATCTCATATGCAAAATTTAGACTAGAATTCCTAATCAAAATCAATTCCTATCTTAATTTATTCCATAAATATTCTATGGGTCTTAAAGTGATTAACATTAAAGTAGACAGTTCCCCCTATTCAAAGTCATGTTTAACGGGAAACGCAGAGAATAGCAATGCGAAGAAGTACCATACATGGGGACCAGATAGTCACAGGTACGACAGACTCATGAAAACATTAGTAGTATATCAGCTGAAGGTACCAGCAATGCATTATGTGCTAAGCAAACCCATGTGATCGAAATGCTGAAGATCAACTGTCAAAGCATCTACTATATCACGAATGAGACTCATTTTGATGTAAGAACATCGCAATTGGATCTTTATTAAGGTAAATACAAAAATAGTTGAATAATACAAAAAAGTACTTAAAAATGAAAATCATGCTAGAGAAATGCTATTCTACAATAAATTACAGGTACATAAGGCTAATAAATCCGGGAAGCTATAACAGATACTAAGTTAGCCTTAACATATATTTTCAATGAAGACATTTAATATTGAAATTCAAAGAGGACAATTTCACTAATTCCAGGCTTAAGCATCTTAAGGCTGAAGTACTATTTAATATCCAGGGGCTTCCAATTTTTAAGAAAAATATTTTTCTAAAGTCAGCATATTTCTGTCAATGAACCAATAGGCTGTTCCGGTTTTTGGTGGCTTCGTCATATGAGAAAATATGTCTAATTTCTTATTAAACCTTTCCTGTAAATTTTCTGCAAGTGTTCCAATGGCTTTGTAAGGCTATGGTGACGAATAAATCCGCCAAGTA
This sequence comes from Latrodectus hesperus, assembly GCA_037975125.1. NCBI lineage: Eukaryota > Metazoa > Arthropoda > Arachnida > Araneae > Theridiidae > Latrodectus > Latrodectus hesperus. The sequence goes on from CM075851.1 coordinate 114,686,522, forward strand.
GCTTCTTTATAGAGACCGTGGAATGGGAAGAATCAAATGGCTTTGTTTTCTTTAAGTTCTGCCATATTTGTTATCAGTTTTACATTTCAGATTCAGCAATCAGAGTATAAAATTATTCTCTTCTGAGTTCAACCGTAGGTGCAATAAATTCGTATTCCATCGTTTCTTTAGCTGCATTGTCTACAGCTTCATTGTTCTTGATGTCTATGTGGTTCTTCACCCAACGATATGGGGACGTTCCAGTGTTTTATGCATCTCTCGAGTTTCTAGAAGCACGTTGCTTTTAAGACCAGATCTAATCATTGCTGCAAGTACTGACCGAGAGGTCGTAGGAATGGGTCCTTTAATGATACCTTGTTCCACAGAATATTCCACAATAGAAAACAATTGCAGTTAATTCTGATTTAAGGATTGAAGTTTGCCCTTCATATGGATTAGAAACTTCTTCATTAACTGTTATGCACAATTTACTTCCTTATCAATTTTTGATTCTTCAGTGTGTACAAAGCACCCATCATGTTTACTTTCGATGCTCTCATTGATCCAAGGTGTGTTTTTAAGAGTTTTCTGGCTCACGCACTGTTAGGATTCCACTCAGTGTCATTGATGCTAACTTATTCGTCATAATACGACAGTTCAAATCACTTTTGGTAAAATCCCACTGTCAAATGAATTGAGAGAGTCATCCAGGACTAATACGATTCAATCAAAGTTATTTTATAAGGTTTAGTAACTGTAAAAAGTGCAATTCTTGGTATTCACACGGGTTTTGCATTCATTTCTACAGTATTATTCCAGAATTCTCATCTATAACAGATGATGCGTTTGGTGACTCCAATGTGATCCTGGAAACACTGGCTACCTTGTTATGAAGATTATTCTTTGTTTTTTACATCATTTACGTTTGTCAAGTAATTAAGTTTGTGATCGAAAGTTAAGCAAATACAAGGCATTTGATCTCACTTTTTTCCAAACATTAAAATACTTGATTGCCTGAGGATGTTTTTATGCAAGATGGTAAATTATTATAGCCCAAATTCTTTTGTTCATTTTTATGTGGTTTTCATTGGTTTTCAGACTTCTTTGAGAATTTTCAAATAATACTTGTAATTCAAAAAATTACCACGTCATATATAAATATCTGATATTAAGCATCTGGTATGAAGTGTTCGATAAGAAGTTCAGTGGTTATTAAAAAAACAATAGAAAGTGCACCAAACAGAAACCCCAAGGATCTCCAATATCATGCTGGATCCACCTTTTGAGGATTTCTAAGTCAATTTTGTCAGCCAAACAAGGATGTAACAATTAAATGTTGGGGGAATTTTTGTATTTCCTGAGTATTCTTAGAATATCCTTCCATCTGCTACTAATAAATATGCTTTCTATTTCAAGGGAGATCAAACAATGAATAGCTTATTATTCTTATTGTCTCTAATTCTGTCAATCATTTCCAGTTTTGCATACCTAATGCTTCTATATTTTAAGAAGACAAATAGAAGCTATTAGGTAATTTCTTCCTATTGAAGCAGTAATACCGCATTTTAATAATCAGCTTGTCCAGGATTTCCTGTAGACTGGTAATAAACAAACTGGCCAATAATTGTCTCGATGATTTTTGTCTTGGCTTTCTTTTGGAATCAGGATGATTCTAGCTAATTTCCAGGTTTTGAAGAAAATCCTCTTCTTAAAAATATTTGCAAATCGTCCTGAAGTTTCTGACTTATTCACTTTTTGGAAAAATACATCTTATTTTTTACAGGTGTTGATGAATTTTACAAGCCAAATCTTGATACTTTCAAATAACTCCTTATAACCTCCAATTATATTTTATTGTATTCTGAAAATTTACTTCTGCCCCTATTGCTTAGTGCCTCGTCATCTTTCACTTTCCATCAATCAATTATCTTTTCCCTGATAGTTTTGTAACGCTCTCCAAAAAGCATTGGAACTGGTAATATTGCCTTTGTTTTTTATCGATTTGCTTTTTATACCCAGAAGTAGGTAATTAATAAATAAATACTTCAAAACTTTTGAAATGAGAATAACTGTTATTGCTATTATTATTTTTTAATACTGATGGAAATAAACTTTTTATTTAAAAACATATTTATATCTGTGTTTTTATAAGACTCGATACAAAAGAATCTATTTGGCATATATATCATGGAAGCCAATACACGTCATTCGTTAACATTTGAGCTGACCATTCTAAAACTTTTAAAAAGTCAGTTTCAAATTCACTACATAAAAATAAGAAGCTCATTTTACAAATTAGAAATTACTGTAAGCAATGATTTTATAAAAAAAAGAACTGCTTAAAAAGAAATAATTTATCAGTCGAAGAAAAAATTTTGTATCGACCTAAAAATCTATAAAACTCTACGAAATTTATCAAGCAAAAAATATTTTTAGGAAGTGAGTCTTAACACACTCTAACAAAAACTAATTAATTTATGTGCATAAGATTATTGATTATTAATTACGCTCCAAGCTAAATGAATGTGAAAGGAATTTTTTATTTCGTTAGAGAAATATAAATATTTTTTAATTTACAGAAATAATTAATAAAATAATATACATTTATTATAGACTTGAAAATTGTGTGATTAAAGCACTAAAAATATTATTTTTTTAATTTTGACAATTAATTAACTAAATAGTGCATACTTATAATAGAATTGAGAGTACTGTGTTATTCTTAATCAGTAATTTATAGAACAAAATTTCTTTTATTAGGATCAGTAATTTATAATACAAAATTTCTTTTATTAGGATCAGTAATTTATAGTACAAATTAACCTTACAATAAAAGAAAAATGAGTATATTTGTCACTAAAATTTAATTGGTCATTGTTGCTTTTTAATATTTTAAAATATTGTTCACGTTAAAAATATTCGAAGCTTAATAGAATATTCATTTGGAGAAAATTTAATCATTTTTCAAAAGTCATAATTTTTGATTATTTAATCTTATCATTTATTCGATACAATTATTTGTACATTTTAAGCGTAGTTATTTGTATTATTTTAATATTTCTTAAAATTCTCTTTTTTGATATTTAATGAAATTCTAAATTGGAATTCAAAATACTAGCATTAATATTTAATATATTTTTCTTACTGTGAAATGCTTGATGTGTGCAAACTTATGTATTTTTTATAACGATATATTTTAAGTGTCTGAAAATATTTTTAAAGTACTTCTATTTAATTATTTCTGTATTATGTTAGGTATCATTTAAAAGTTATACAGAAGTACGTGTAATTATGTATATACTGTCAAACCTGTGATCAATTGCCATATTCATAAAAGGTAAAAATATAAATTTATTTAAAATTAGATAAATTTTCTTATTTTTTATAGTGCTTAAAAAATTCGTCTCTTTTTTTGCTGGTAAAGATTATAAAATATACAGCGGATATAAGTCTAAGAATATTTCACGGAATGATTTTAAGCATACATTAAATCATTTGAAAATAATATTATGTGAAAAAGAGAAAAAAAAAACAAGCGGAGATTCTTGATAAGTGTTAATTTTTATTTATATTATTTTATTATTAGAGCAAATCGATTGCCTATTAATGCCACCTTTAAATAAATATAACAATTATTAAACAGATTATAAAAAATTTTATAAAAGATGAAAAATTTTATGAAAGATTTTTCATTCCAATGCATTTACAGTAGATTCCAAATATATTTTGCAAAATTATTTTAAGAAAGAAAATAATAGCATCTATACTAACAAGGTATAACCAACATTTTCTAGTGAAGAGGAAATTGACATTTTTTATAGAAACTCTTTCCGGAATAAAACAGATTCTGCATTAAGGGTCTTTCAATTTAAAAACTAGGAAGCAAGATCTTTTGTTTCTTGGAACTGATTAAATTCTTTATTTCAAAACAATGAAACATTTTGATTTTTATGTTAGGTTTTTATAAAATTAGTTGATAAAATTTAGACGGGAAGATATAAACTTAATATTCTTCTTCTTCTTCTTAAGGTTGGGTTTGTATGTCATTGGGCACCTCTGCTTTTATCAGCATTTTGTACCATTAACTCCAAACCCAATGTTTCCTAGTTCCAGTTGCTCGGGTCACCCACTTTATTAATAAAGTCTGATAACCCTTTAATGGAGCCTAGGTGTAACTCTCTAGTATGGATGATGCCTAAAGAAGTTAATCTAGGGAGGGCAAGAGCCTCGCATTCATAAATGATATGCTCTGCCGTTTCCTCTTGCGTTTGACATTTCCAGCAGATAGGGTCTTGCTGAAACAGTCCCATCTGGTCAGAAAGTCAGTAATGCTAAGGATAGCTTCCTGGCTTTCACCAGAAGATGGTTTGGAGGTCATTTCTACCTCAAGTAAAAGATTCATTACTGCCCCTTTACAATATTGCCTCTGAGTTCCCTTGTCTTTTTCAGCAAGGTCTACTTCAGAGGCTTCACCTGCAAATGCAGAAAGATTTGTTATTTCTTGTTTCTTTTCAGCCACAAGATAACAATTAATAAGCTCAGGTAATATAAGTCCACCCAGCATTGCCTGAGATACTGGGCAAGGCAAATTACTCTAGAAGTTTGCCAGGCAACTAAAGGCTCCGTTAAGACACCAATACCGCGGTGCCAATTAGCCCTAGGCACGGATCGCATAACACCAAAGTTTACGGGAGCTGGTTCGCGGCCTCTTATTCTATATTCAAGGCTATCCTGTCATTCCTACAGGACGTTCGGTGATCCACCACCTGCCGACGCGCCTGGTGGCTATCTCAAGCCCCAGAGGGGTACGCATACCCCCTGGTTCCAGGAAAAAACTTAATATACTTGTATCAAATTTGATTTGACAATATAAAACAAACTATAACAACAGAAAATGTAATCTAAAAAATGAAATATATAAGATTATTTCACTTTTATATCATCAAGTTTCCTTTAGAATACTTTTAAATATGTTTCTCCTTATATGAGGTTATATAACAAATATTAGCATTTCTTATTGTATATTTCTTATATTCTGCAGGCGTGATTAAAATTTTTAGGGGAAGCGTTTAATCTTCTTGAATGTTTGATTAAGATTTTTTGCTTCAAAATAAGAAAGTAGTCCGGAATATTAGTTTAATATAGAGATCAAATCTGCAGCTGTAACTTCAAATGGATAAATTCTGCAAAGGAATATTTATCAAGAAAGCTTGAAAATAAATGTAATGGGTAAAATTTATTTTTGAAATAAGATAGTTTCTGTGCTAATTTAATAATATTAAGAAAATTTTTATAAATCATTCTTTATCTTTAAAGACTGAATATTAAATTTATCCAAGAATTAGGTACCTTACAACACACGTCCTTGTAATATTTTTAAATAGTTCTTATTATTATGAAATAAAATGAATGTTGTTATAGAATGAAAAGCAATTAATTTTAAGATATTCTAAGTGAGCTCCACTCTTGTCAGTGGGGTGAAATTAAGTTTATGATAAATATTCGTTTTAAGAAACTCATCATCAAAATATTTACAAAAAAACTAAACAATGTTTAGTTTAAATTAAACTTAAAATGTTATCAAACTGTATTTTAATTGTCGAATTTAGTTTCATTATATAAGGCTCAAACCCAATATATTCATAAATGCAAGAAATGCAATGATGGTTTAACTTGTGAATAATCTTGTCAAATGTTAATAGGGATTAATGCTTTACTCTTTTTCGTTCTAAACACGTCTCATTTATCACTGGCAAAAATTAATATATTAACCAGACAATAAATTATTGTGATTAATAAAAAGTTATGAGTAAAATAATCCGGGTCAGAATTTTTTTAAACATATTAAATAACTTTCCAAAAAGTAATAAAATACTTGGTTAAAGTCACTCAAAATCTAATAAATGATTGCATATAATTTAGCGTATATTCTGATTTGCATTTTATTTAAGTCTACAAAATGTTCAAATATTTTTGTGCCTGTTTTTTGTGTAATTTTCATGTATTTTGAGTCAGTCAACTATCAAAGAAAACATCAGAAAACGATCAATTATTGATATAATTTTTGCCTCCACTAATACAAATGTAAGATATGGTTGAAGGAATATAATCAGTGTATAATGTCTTATAAATTGATAAAACATTTCTGATTGGTGCATAAGCGTTTAGAGGAGAAAGTCAAATAGAGTGTGAAACATATTTTGATGTCACCGCTTAACAGTGGTTGGTATAGAACGCAAGTCCTGTTTCTCTGAAAAAAATTATTCTATCATTAGAAAATAGTGAACCTTATGTGAAATTTACTGTTCAATTCAACCATTCGGTGAGCTTCAAACACACAGCTCATCAAACGTGTAATCAAAAAGCAGAAGCAAAACACCGACATCAGTAGTTTAATAGTGGTTGGGACTGAACCTAAAATCATCTACTTTTTTGAAATCCGCCCTATTCTTTGTTCAAGTTGGTCTACATGTGTTGATCAGTCTATAATATAGCAAGTTCTTTGCATGTTTGCTAAATTTATGGAACACAAAGGGCTGTTTTTGAACATTTTATAAAAGGTAGAATAGCACTTTTTTAAAGAGTTTCTAAATGGTATACCATTAGAAAGCATACCTCTGAATTTTACTCGAAATACGTTACAGAGCTTCTAATATTTGAAAGAAATGACACAAATAATGTAAAAGATTAAATAGTTTTGATATATTGTAAAGAAAAAGAATTCGATCTTAAAAATGAAATAGTAATTAATAAACATTTAGTATCTAAATTTATTTCAAAACAATCTGAAATAAGTTATTAAAAGTAATTATAGTGTGGTGAACGAATGTGCAGTATTCGATTCGCACTACAGAACTGCACGAGCGTAACTCTCCTTCTAGAACGAACTTTTCTTTCCGCACATGATTCCTGTGCTTATTATAATTTTATGTAAATATTTATTGTCACCAACCAATCAGAAGATATTTTTACCTGTATATATAGTCTGTTGGTTTTCACTCGCCAGACAGGCAGAGTGAGAAGGCAAGTGTGTTGTTTGTCTGATTTTAGTTCGCAATAAAAGCCTATTGATTTTAATTATCCTGTATTTAATTGAGCACGCTAGTTACCCACTTCAATAGAAATGGGGTAATTTATAATATTATCAAAATTTTTCTACTTTATATAATTAAAAGTTTAACTTTATATAATTTAAGCTTATAAAAACTGAAACTTTAAATATATGAATGGATGGAATAACAGATGTGGATAGAGTAACAGTTAAAGATATTATAAGGGTTCTATAAATTAAACATTCACGAAGTAATTTCTGATGGATTATTTGTTATTGTTGCAGCAGCATATAACCTTGTACCTAACACAAGGTAATATTCTACCACTTAGGCGGATGCAGCCAGGAGAAGTACTCATAATTTAGAAGCAGAAGACTCCAATACTTGGGCTGTCACTTCCAGAAATATCATCTCATTTAGAGAGCACTTGCTCAATATACCTCAGCACATTTTAGTGAACACGACGGATAATTATCTAAGCCAGGATTTGAATCCCATGCCTTTCGATAATGAGAACGGAATCCTAACCAACCAGACCATCATGTCTTTACTTCTGATGAGTGAATATTTCATATATTGTAAAGTATTTTTATGTATCACAATAGAGACGTAAAGAAAAACTCTAAAACACTTTGGAACTTATGCAAAAATGTAAATAAGAAAGATGTGTCTTCTATCATTCATCAGTGGTTACATTTGCCTTGATTCTGAGGTATTAAAATGTAAAAGTACTTTATATATTCCACACATTAAATAACACAATACATGATAGTTTTTTAAACATGCACCATAACTTTTCTGATTTGAAAATTTAATTTCATTGATATTGGCCATATTCAAATGTACCTTGGAGGAAAACAGGAAAACTTCTTAATATGCACAACGACAGGGATTTATATAGAAAGTGGAACTCAATTTATTAATATCGATAAGAAATGTAAAATGAATACATCTATTCTAAGAAAACTAACACTGAATCGTTAATATCATTATATCTTAATTTTCAATTTCAATATTAATTTACGCATTAATAAAATTCGTATCAAAAGATGTAAGTGATATACATTTTACTCTATTATTTGACTAAAATAGGAGAACAGTGAACAGATTTATGATTTGTAATAAAACATAAATGACAATTTTAATTTTAAACCTAAATTTAAAGTAATATGCTATCCTCAACTTATTACATCTCAAAACCACAGGGCTAATCAAGGCATTATTTCTTTCTCGAATCATTCACTCTCAGTACTAAGATCGATATCTTGTGTAAATTCTGGTGTAAAGTAAAACATTAAATTGAAAAGACAGCATTTTCTCTCTCTCTCTTTCTCAAACACACAGTTCGGTCGAAACGTAATTAAACTCAATTAGTATAATTTAAGTAAATATTGCGAAGTAACTAGTCGAGTTTCATTGCGGACTATAATTTTCCAATTTTAATGGGTATTGAGATAATTAGCTGATTGTTTATGATTACTGTTTTGCTGGAATCTTCAAAGTTTAAACATTTAATTTAAAACCCATCTCAAAGATTTCCGGAACATGTAAAATGCATTTATATTTGAAGTATTCTAGACATATGATAATTAGTCGGAGCCTCATGATAATAGTGAATTAGTTTATGATTTTGATCTCTGGATGGTAAAATAATTATAGATAAACAAATCAATTTTTTAAATGATGATAATTATTCAATGCTCTGGCTATTAAGAGGATTAAATGTCAAATATGAGGATGTGTTGCTTAGAATAACATACATTTAGAAAATTGAACGTTAAATTGAGATTTTAATAGAGTTTGTTAGTTACCTAATATCAGTCTGAGATTGAATTAAATAAAATGTTAAACAGTAATATATAATGGGAATTCTTCTGTAGATAAATCTTAGTTAATAAACATGTCAGTAAATAAGTTTTAAAATATTAGAATCTATGTGGTTATGTTGTGTAAAATACTAACATCACAAATATATTAAATTTATTTGGAGATCAGTTACAAAAAAAAACTATTTTTTACTAAAATTAGGTATTAAATAGGTAATTATAAATATACATATTGACACAAAAATATGAGTAAGATTATAATTAATAACGAATTAGAATAAAATGTCGAAAACATGCTTACCAAAAAGATTTTCGTTGTTGATATCTACTGTGTGCATTTAAAGGAAATGAATCATGCACTTGCAAGTAAAAAGTAACGTAAAAAAACAGATCGTCTTGGCCATTGTACTAAACAGGCTGAAATGAATATATTTTGCATTTTTTTTATCAAACCTAAAAAGGCTACTGAAGGTAAAATAAATTCTAAAACCAATTATGAATAACAAGTACCAAAAAATAAAAGAGAATTCAAAAAACATTTCACAGTACATTTTGGGAATTACTGTTCGAGTACCTTTTTCTGATATCGGCAAAGAGCTTGGTGATTAACGTAACATATTCGAAGTAGTAATGAGGGTAAGAGGATTGTTTCTAAAGACTTGGAACTTCTAAAGAAGTTTCACAATAAGCAGATGAGAGATTGCGATTTACTTTAGCGCCAAAGAAGTTGGTGACAATTGAAGATATACCTGACCATCTCTTCAACGGTCAGTTACAATTGGTCAATCCAATAGAAGTTGAAAGGATTCGCCAAATATACGTGTAAAACAAAAATACTAAGATAGAAAATATATTTGCATTAGTAAGAAAATGTAATTCAAAATGAAAATCATGCCCATTTTGTTACAATACAAAGACTAATTATAATTTCGCTTATTTTTATATGAAAAATTTCCCCTTAATAACAAAGGTATAAATTTTGTTTTGTACAGCTTTCAGTTATTTGAATAAATTTCAGTATTTTGAATAAATTTTTAACTGTTCTCTGCTTACTGATTTTTTTTTTGAATAAAGTTTGTATTTTTGAGAAATACACGATTTTAGAATTTATATAATCGTCAGGACATAATACTATATAAATCAGGATTTACATAAAATTATTCTTAATTTTTTGAGTTGATTAAAAAAGTTTTAATTTTAATCAACTCTATAAATATGGAAAAATTATATATTCAATTTTATGAATTACTTCAATGAATACAGAAAATGGCCAGGATATCACTTACTATCATCAACTTCAAATAATCTTTCACAGAACATTATAAACTTAATGCTTACAGGAGTTTTTGGTAATCTTCAAATTTTTGTCCCAAAATATTAAATATGATTCGCACCATATAATATGATACTATCAGAAAATATAGATAAAATGAAACTGCATATTTTATTTATATTATTCTGTAAGCAGCTACCAAAAATATACTTATATATTATCAATATTAGGTCATATATAATATTAATAATTAATAACATCCAAAACTGGAAGTAAATATCTCGAAGAGTTATAATAAGTATAAATTGATAATAACGTATTTGGATGACGATGACTTTTCCTATATAAAGTGTTAGACGTAAGATAAAAATGAACCAGATATCTAAAGAAAAATAATGCCTTATAAGATTGATTCATATGTATAATGATCTTTCTCAAATATTGCTTGGAAAGTACTTATAATGAAACAATTATACTTTCATTGGCATTAATGATTATTAAATTCTACTAAAAATGATAGTTTTTAATTTTAAGATACAAGATATTATTAATTAGTTGAGAAGATATTTTATAAGAAATAAAATGTTGAAATTAATCTCTGAATAAACGAAATTTTTTATACAAATTATAATGCAATGTTTTGTATGATATGGAATTTTATTTCCTTTTAAATATTTTTCAGGCACTTACGATATAGCAATGGACAAGAGATAATGCAAGGAATATTAATATTTAGAGCATTAAGAACATAAGAATAAAATGCTCGTACACATTTAATTATAATACTGATCATGATATTGAAAATTTTCACACACACACACATTTCAGTAAATATATTATCAATAACAAGAAATGAAGTGGCATTTGACGATGATATCTGAGTTGCAGAGGACATGAATACAGAAAATGGTTGCCTAGTTAGTTATGGCATCATCGTTATCATCATAAGAAGGTAGTGAGTTCGAATCCCCGGGCTCCTCCAAAAATCAGTCATGTTGACTAATGTTGGCTAGGGTTCGTAAAATATATCGTGGTCATTTCCTCTTACGTGAAATGAGGCCATATGAAGTGGCAATTCAAGTATTGGGAGGTGGTCTACTCGGTTCCTGCTTGTAAATTACGAAGACTCCAGCCGGCTACTTTTACCTAATTAGCAGAGCCTAACTCTGGGTTCAGGTGCAATAACTAGACTCTCTATGTCAAAAATGTCATAAAAGCAAGCAATAAGTGCATCACATGATGTCATGCGGCTTCTTTTCCTCGACTAACCACTCTAAATACCTTCAATACTAAGGAATTATATCTCAGCTCCATAGAATTTCGGACTTCATAAAAAAGTTTGAGATCCTACCAGGTGGAGTTTGATTATTTTGGATTTGCAGCGAGATGCAAAATACTGCTAGCAGCGTTGTCCTGATTGTTAAATTCGCTTAAGAACAAACATAGTGCTAAGTAAGTAGCCTTATTGCTGAAAAGTTGTAACTTTATATAATCTTTGGATTAGCAGAGTCAGATTTACTAATCATATTAATATCATACATGTTGACTATTATTTTTTTTATCCAATGGCGGGCACACAAGGGTGACTGAACCCTATGCCACAACAAGGCCAGAAACTGCTACTCATTTATCGTTACCCAGCGGGCACCTGTGAACGAAGTCACGGAGGCGAGTAGCGTTACCCGCGCCATACCACCACAAACCCGTTTATAGGGCGGGCTACATTCATACAACAACACAGAAGAAAGGACAGAGAGAACAGAGAAGGAAAGAAACATCCATGCCCTAACCGGGATTCGAACCCGGGACCAACAGCTCAGGAGTCAGGAACGCTAACCACTCAGCCAATCGGTCGGCTGACTATTATTTTATATCTTAATTTATTTTGCATTATAGGAACAGGTAAAAACTAATATTTTATGCAGTGTTATCCATAAAAACATATAAAATGTGTTTATTTAATTTCCTCTATTATAAAATATACGATAGATTTCGTCACTGAAAATTTTATTGCGGTGTAAAAATTGCAATTCATAACTTTATTCTACTAGATTATAAACAATAATTATCTATTTAGTGAGCTAAAATATTATTGCTTTAAAAAATAAAATATAAATTGTTGATTAATCCTGATCTAAACGATAAAATTCCAAAACTTTATAATCTCAGTAAAGAGAATAATTAAATATTTATTTGTTAAAACAGTCTGAATTTATAAGAGTTAGAGCAATCACAAGAAAATGAATCAATTTATAACTAACTTCAAAAAAGTAGAAAATAAGAAAAGATAAAAAAAATGGAAACAAGACTTTCAAACTATAAAATTTAGGATATCACCTAAATCTCAAATCCTCTTTCGCAATATGTAATTTATGCTAAACTTTATTTAACGCATGCCTTTCCTGTTGCACTGAATATTACTGTTTTCAATTATTAATAGCATTAATCTCTCAAATATACCAAATTATATTTAAAATTTCTGATATGTTTTGTTTCATATATTAGAAGAGGAGTTTTAGCAAAATAATTATATATTAATTTGGATTAAAATTGATGAGTACTTCTGCACTTTTAAGTTCTAGATTTACAATTTAGTTTTTACATAAAAATGATAATGTGCCAGAAAGAGTTATGTGCGAATATTCAATTCTCGATATGCCATTGAAATTGTGCTTGATGCTAATATAATGTTAACAGCATATCAAATTTAAATATTCATATTTCATCTTAAATTATGTTGACAGTGTACGCATATTCAAATTTTGGTTTTGCAATGAAAACGGTGTAATGAGTAACGTTTGCTTACAATAATATAAGAAAGTCACTTTTCTTTAAACGCAGCAAATCTAGTATTATTTACAATAACTTTTAATAAAAAATAAATAACTTTAAGAATAACAAATATTTTTATACAAAATGAATATGTGTTTTATGTGTTTTTTTCATGTTATTTATTATACAATAGATATCAAAGAAAGTAATAAAAAATATTCAAAATAACATACATGCTTTCATTTCTATAAAAAGATAGAAGAAAGTAATATGCAATAAAGAGAAATTCATGAGTTTCTATTCATTATTTTACGTAGAATTTTAAATTAAATTATTTTTTCTGTCTTATTTAAAAAAGTTTTCTAATTTTTCAAAGAATGTACTGAAAACAATTAAATTTGAAAATAAGTAAACGTAGAATAACAAAAATTATTATGAATGCGCATTAATAAAATTATTAAATGATATTATTAAATAAAGCATTGATAAATAATGCTGTAGCAATATAAGAAATAATTGTTTCAAAAATATGAGAAGTGACCTTAAAAGTTTTATTTTTGAGCTAATCTTTTTAGTCCCAAAAAAGAATTTTTAATATATTCCACTAAATTATATGTAGTTTACTTAGTTTCTTTTTCCTTTTTACAATTTCCCATAATTTGAAAACAAAACAAGCAGCAGTAACTAAAAAAATAGGTTTACATAACTTAAATTTAAGTTTAAAACTTCAAGCAAAATATCCATCAATATATTTCAATACATTCTGCAAATAAAGGAAATATATAATTTTGTCCCAGAAATTCAAAGTAATTTCATGCATGTAAAAAAAAATTAAGGTGTATTGGCCTATTTTAAAGTAAAAATGTGCTTATCCAATAAACTACATCAGACAGATAATGCACATTTACGTAGTATCGCTATCGAATCATTAAACATTAGCTTCCGAGAATTCACTTAGAGTGAGAGACACGTCCTCGTTTAAATTGTCTCAAATCAGTAATTCAGACAGTTCCTGCATACCAAGCATGCATCCCAATGATCAGTATGCGTCATCAAATAGTCTAATGACAGAGAAAGGTACATTAGATCTTCGTTAGCTAGTTGCTCTATTGAGTGAGTACGTAAACAACCATCATTTGAAGCAAAACTTTGTTACATAGTGTTACCTTTTCTTTCCAGGAATATCTCATATATATATATATATATATATATATATATATATATATATATATATATATATATATATATATATATATATATATATATATATATATATATATATATATATATATATATATATATATATATATATATATATATATATATATATATATATCATATATATATATATATATATATATATATACATATATATATATATATATATATATATATATATATATATATATATATATATACATAATCCTACAGTCTCACATTTAAACTGCACTTTAATTAAATTTGTAATATATTTATATTGAGAAGGTAGTATACTTTAATGTAAAGTATTTTATAATGTTTTGTAGCAAATAATATATATTTAATACTATAAATTTAACATTACCCATATTGACTATATGTGAATATATAAAATACATAAGTTTTAAATATCTAATAACTCAGTTTTCACTAGCAAAATTTTGAAAAATTGTAATTTATGGAACAAAAAATACTTCTGAAAAAATTATTCTTTAACAAATAACTGGAGGGAATGTTTGCTGAAGTATTTGTACAACTAATTACTTTCTTAGAAACACAATTAATTTTAAGATAACAAAAAAGTAGCTATTCGTTTGCTGAAAAATGTTTCTTAAGATGAAGAAAATGGCTAAGGGCAAGACATCTGATAAGCAAACAAGGAAATTTGTTTTAACGAATTGAAAACTGTAATCACGTACTTAAAAATATTGGTTTTATGTCAGTCATCAAAGGTATTGTCAAGAGAATCGCATCAATAAAGGTTTAACTTCACTAAGCAGAATGTGTGACTTTATATTTTATTTTCTTGCAAATATACTATTTTTGAATATCTAGTATTATAAAAGTTTATTTATTGGACCTAACTTTTATCTTATTTTTTAATATGTTCTTAAATTTATTTATGAAACTAATAACATTTAATTTTTATATTTACACATTTCTCTCAAAAAGTAATTTTAGTCTGAAAACATAAAGGGAAGCTTGAAAAATTAATATAATTATTATAAATAATAATTTTTAAGTCTATATTATGCATGTTTAATAATAATTTAAATATTATTTAGAAAATTAAAGAATGTCAACTTTTCTCCTTACTATAATTTCATATTTCTTGCAGTTCTGAAATTTGTATTATGTATTAGAAATTACAGAAGTAATATATGTCTATGCTATTTTCAACAAAACATATATTTTCATCTACGGGTGTTTGTGGTACAAAAGCTGACACTTCACTTAAGCTGGTTTTTCTAGAAAATAGAGTTTATTTATGGAAAAAGACAGGAAAATTTATTAGAGTTTGTTATGAAAGACTTATTAAAAATTTTAAAATGTAATATATCTTCAATCGCATAAAATATTTAATAATAACTCCTATTATATTAAAATTATAATGTTTAAAACTTCTAAATTTATAGAAGTTACTTAATTTAAAAGCAAATTTCAAACATAATTACAAAATAGCATTGTTTATGATATTAATCAAATTTCATACTTAATATTTACCTGATTTATATGAAATAAATTATTAAGTAATATTTTAAGTCAACTGCTTTAAATAATAACACGATCTATCATTATAACATTTACACACATTATATCACACTGACAATAAATACTCCTGAATTTCCCCTTGAAAGTAATTTAAAAACTTTTACGTTTATTTTTTAAGTGAAATATATTTCCAACTGACTTAAAAATATAAAGAATGATCAATTATTTAAATTGATATCACACGGACAATGAAGTGAATTTATAAAGAATTTTAACCCTGAATTGCTTTTCTATTTTATTAATTTTTAAAGAATAATTTTTAAGTACAACAAGAATGAATAGAAGGTGATATCAATAAAGATTAAGTAGTTAATGATATTGATAAAAAGTTTTGAGTAAGAAAACAGATTAATATTAATGTTTCTTTTTACACGTTGAAAAATTGCATATTAAATCAAGAATGATTAAAATTAAAGCTTAATAGTGCAAACATAAGAAATGTATAGGGTTGATAAATTATCTGAAAGAACGTTAATTACAATGAAAAATACTTTAATTAAAGAAACTTTAATTCGGCGCTCAATTATTTAAGTATTTAATTTGTATAGTTAAAAATTAATACTTTTAATGAATGCAACAAAATGTAGAAAATAAATTTTAAACTCATTAATTTAACATTTTGAAAGTAATTTTCATTAAACATTCTCATTACTCTTAATTTATAATTATAATATACATTAAAATTTCGTTATATTTATTTTAAAAATTAATTTTAGTTAAACTTTTGAAAATATGAAATACAGAAAAATTTTAGATGTAAAGAAAAAATAAATCATCATTTAAAATTGCAAACTTAACCAATGGCCTCATATTAGAATTAAAAAAACACCAATTATTACAATCATTTTATCAAAGAAGCCCTGTAAAAGATGGATATAAAGAGATGGAATGATTTGTGACATTAAGCAGTGTAAAATTTACGTAAGTATACATTTACGTAAGTAAATTATGTATATATATATATATATATATATATATATATGTGTGTGTGTGTGTGTGTGTGTGTGTGTGTGTGTGTGTGTGTGTGTGTGTGTGTGTGTGTGTGTGTGTGTGTGTGTGTGTGTGTGTGTGTGTGTGTGTGTGTGTGTGTGTGTATATGTATATATATATATTGCTATGATTATACTAATATCTTAAATGAACTAACTAAATAAGTTACGGCAAATTTATTTAGAAAAAGAACGCAAAATTATTTGTAGTTAACAAACATTCATTTGCATTTTTCAACAAGAAATAGTTTTTATTAATATATATAATTATTGTCGAAATTAATTAAAATGGCATACAACTTAGCTCTCAAATATTTCAAAATTTCTTGCATTAGTTTAAAACTAATAATGATTACAATTTTTCAAATAGAAAATAGAAAAAAGCCTAAGTAATTACCATAATCCTTTCAAAATTAAATCTGTATTAAACATATACAATCCAATTGAGCCAAGCACAAATTGGGTTTACGTAAGACTATTCAAATACTACAAGTTCTATCTCGGTCCAGAATTGATAACTCAGGAATAATAAATAAGCATGAAGATAGATGAACGACCTAAAATGTTAATCATTGTGTTAAATTCTTGTGGCATTAACTAATAAGGTTTGTCTTCTCTATAGTATCCGTTGAACATTTAGTAATAGTTTAAAATTAGTATTCTAATGTCGCGATTCATAAAATTTAAATACATTGACTTAAATAATTCACCATTTTGATAAATCGTATACAATAGATATATTTAGAATTGATTAATTTCATTTTACACTTAGATACTATTTCTAATGTTGTTATATTTATATAATTATTAATTTTGATAAATTAAGTATATATATTCCAACATTTAATCAAAAACATTCACAACTAATTCTTATCAAATTTAAATTAAATATTTTATAAATAGTATAATTTTTCCTTCTTTTTTGAAAACTTATATAATAATATTCATTGTAAGTATTGGAAACTAATACTGTATCTTACAATTAATACTTTTGTCTCTTCCGAATTTTGTAATTTGATATGGAAAACAATTTAAGTATCCATAAAGTTACGTAAAATGTATCTCTCACCTGTAGTATTGCCTCTTAACGCATAACAAAAAATTGCAATTGAAAATCAATTTATCAATTCTCTTAAGTATTATAAAATATTTGTGGTTCAGTAATAACTTATAATCTTAATAACTATAAATTATTATATTTTAGTTTAAACCAGCAAATATAAAATTTGTGTTAAGTAATTATATTGGTTTTTCTTGAAAAAATTAGAATATTTTAAATCTTTTGAATATTGATTTTAAAATTGTCCAACCTATAATTAATAAAATGAAGAAATTCTGATAAAGAAAAAAGTGTTAATCTAAGCATATTTTCTCATTCTATAAAATACAGTTTCATATAAATTTTAATAAATAGAATATTATTGGAATGATAGTTTATTAACAACTAAGTATTGTTCAAGTTAATTCTTAAACTTTTAAACATTTATATTACCTACTCTTTCTTTCAATTAGTTCAAATGTCGGATAAGATATATTACTCTAAACTTAATATATTTTATGAATGAATTTTATACATTTATTAATTAACTATTTATGATATATTATATATATATATATATATATATATATATATATATATATATATATATATATATATATATATATATATATATATATATATATATATATATATATATATATATTGTATTCCTAAAATAAGTTTAAATTACAATTTTAAATTTTAATTTGAAATACATTTTTTGATTAAACTAATAAATTAATTTGCTTGTGAGACAAATAATTTATATTCTTTCCTTATAAAGTACTCAAAATAATGAATAAAACATTATCATGTTATTAGTTTTTAAGTTTCACTAATAAATTCATTAGTGTTACAGTACTATGAAATGTTTCTAAAACATACTAAATGGGATTTTAGTTTGAAATAAATAATTTCATATACGAATGTATTTATGTACATAAATTTATTTATCTAATTGTAAGAAATTCATTATTTTTCTTTAAAATAATTAATGTGATAATTATCTTAAAAACTAAAATTTTAAATAAAATTACCATTTCTCACTTTACAGAATTTTAAGAACATATTGCAAAATAAAAACCCCTGAAATATTAGAGTATGTGAAGTACATACACTGACCAATGAATTAGGAAGTTTTGAGATTTTTCATTTAAATGTTTATATTTGTTATGAAATATGCATTTTCATTATACCTTTTACACCCTACTATAAGTAAGGTATAAAAAACATTATTTAAAAAAATGAAGTTAACAGGCAAAGATGACAGTTCTTTCAGAACTTGAAGAAGAGTTTATTATTATTTCACATTTAGCAGTAGTTTCAATTTCAAAGACGGAAAATTTCGCCAGGATCACAGAAGCAACAACACTATAGGTTTTCAAAATTTGCAAATGAAACCTATACCAGAAATATCAAAAATTTAATTCGCTGAACCTCGAGCTGATTACAAATATCTTCCCTTGCCACCAAAAATCCTGGATCTTAACCATATAAAAAATGTTTGGGATGTATTAAAAAGGATATCTCTCTTATATTTCTATTTAATTTACAATTTCTTAAACTGCTTACCAATGTTATCTATTTTCTTAGTATATAAACTCATTTTAGAAGTTTTTAGACACAATGATAAATGAATAATAGCTGTAATTCGTGCAAAAATTGTCCAATAAATTTTTAAGTGTTGACTATATAAGGTAGCGTGGAGACTGAAAAACGTGTTTCACTGTGTGCCGTACTTAGGAAGGAAAATTCACATAAATATTACAGCTCGATATTTGATTTTTATACCATTTGACATTATATACCATTTAGAACTTCACATATTTTCTGGAAGTTATCTACGATTTAGATAAAAACTCACCGAGTTATATGCAAAAAATATAAATTAATTAATGATTTCTAACATAATAAGGGTCTAGCTAAAATAATAACACCTTGCTTAAATCAAAGGAACATCTTTATCTCCGCCATATTAGATGCAGAAACACAAATAGTGGATTCTGTACAATTTTCATAAGCTCAGCTCCTATTTAAACATTTGAATAATTCTCTTGCCATAGATAGCCAAAATCCGATTATGATGACTCCAAATGATTCAATCAAATCAAATAATTTTAAATAACCTTCCAAAGCAGTCAAACCTCCAACTCTGAAATTTTTTGGATGTTTTTCTAAGATAGCTATAGTTAACAATATCATGATTGGTTAAATTATCACGTAAGTGCCCAGACGTTATATTATTTTGTTTTTTGCTTTAATTCTGTTCATTCTGATGTGCAGATTGTTTTGATAAGTCAATTATATCTGAAATTCTTAAATTTCTTCTAAAAGTAAACGGTCCATTTTACCCAGTTTTCCACTATATTTGTTTTCATTATTTAATTATCACTTAATAACTCAAGCCCTAATGTTTTTGTCATCTTAATTTAAATTTTATTATGAAGTAGATTATTTGACAATTAATGATATAATTTCGTTTACTTCTAACTGTAATAGTTAATTTTACATTTTTCTTCAAATTTTTATTTAACGTGTTTTTATGTGTATTCTAGTGTTTCTTCACTGCTAAATTTATTTTAAAACTGTCTTATCAATCCATTCCAATATATATATATATATATATATATATATATATATATATATATATATATATATATATATATATATATATATATATATATATATATATATATATATATATATATATATATGGTACAATTTATTGTCAATAGGAATAAGTTTAATATGTTGGAAAATAGCTATTAGTTACTCAGTTATAGTTTAGTTGGAGTGAATTAAGAATATTCTTAGTTTTCTTCTCTTCTTTATTGTATTATTCCATAGAGTGATTCTTTTTTCTTTTAACTCCTGCTTTTTGCTACTGCAACACGTTCCCCTTTTCAGTTATACTTTAACCCTTTGGGCACTAATTCCCGCTGTTAAATTGTTTAAATTTATTAAATATTTATTAGCACTTTTCTCGGCTCCTAATTGTCTTAGCGAAACGAGATTACTTTCTATGTTCTAATACTTTAATGAACTTCGAATGACACCACTTGGAACTCATTATCTTAATAGTAACCTATTTTTCTTATTTTTAATTCTTTTTCAGACAAACTTTTTGCTTTATCAACTAAGCGTAAACATAGGACTTTAGCTTTTTTTTTATTTCTGTATATATTTATATCTAATTTGCTTCTCGGAACTAAGCTTAAATTTGAGGATTTCAAAATATTTTTAATGTTTACATCTTAGGCTTTAATTATTTTTTCAAATATTTATGTCGAGACTTCAAATTTATCATGTTCTTATCTAAGTCTTTTTAGTCATTTTAATATTTTATGTACATACAGGACTTGACATTGCAATATTATTGCAGGAACTTAAAAATATTAAGATTTTAAACTTTATTATCAATTTTTTCTTTTTAGCCTTTTCTTTAAATGTATTATTTACTAATTATTATTTTCAACGCAATATTATGTGCAGACTATTGGTGTGAACTTTGCAATCAAAATTGTCATGAGAATGTGATGCAAAGTACGGCTGCATCCGGCAAATAACCATACATAGATTTTCTGACCATAACTTAGTGACAAAGATTATTTGTCACAAAATTCTATTACTTAATCATTTAACTTTTCAGTTCTAAATATAACTTCTTTTTAAATTCTCATATATATCGAATTTCTAAGTCAGTACTCTCAACCATAGTTATAGAATGCGAATAGAATGTTAAATTGCATGGAAAGCAAATTATAAAACCATAATGCTTTTACAAGTCTTATTCTAATTGTCCAAGAGACAAGGAATTTGAACTAGATAAGCCCATATGTTTTCATGAGCATATAATCTTAATTTCAAATGTTTGATCACGTATATAATTTCGACTTATCTACAAGAGCACAGGTTTAGGACGCAAGTGGTCGTAATCCTTCGCGAAAGCATAGTGAGGAAATTCGCTAAATCTTTTATAAATAATCACCAAATAATATATCTAAGAAACTAAGGAAAACAATAAGCTGTCAAACAGGAGAAATTTAATCTACCAGATAGTGTAAGGAAATAATCCCTTAACTGATAGATACGATGTCTCGGAATTAAACCGAAAAATTGAAGATCTAAGTAAGAAAATTGGAATATTAAGTACATTAAATGCGTAAAACTCATCTCAAGAAAAGGCACTGCATTCCTATAATAAAAATTTTTCCAACAAATATGTCTAGAATGGTGAAAAAACATAATGATAGTAATACACAAGATAAAATCAAAAGCATAAGAACGAACTAGACTTTGAGGAATATAAAAAAGGTAATATTCATTTTAGATAACTTTATGTATAATTATCAAATCTATTGAGTTGTCTGGAAAAAAACGTGTAATACATAAAAAAAGTAGTCCTTAACACTTTTAAATCTGAAGTGCAGTCAACTTAGCAAACTTTCGAGAGATGGGACAGAAACACGACTTTCTGATCACAAATATAAATCCCAATTAAAATTTATTCTTCATTAAGATGTACAAAATAACCACAAACATAAGTAAATTGTAATTACGATAAATGAAGTAAATCTAACTACTTTAACCATAAAAAAGCAAAAATCTTACAATATTTTAAGTTTTTAATATTTCGGAGTACCTGAAGCTTATAAATGTCCCGTTGAAATTTGTGAGAGACTGATTCCAATAAAGGTGTAAAATACTTAACCTTAAAAGACAATATATAAAAGACAATATGCTCAGGACAATCTTCCTGTGATCTTTTATTAACTACATGAAAATAGCAGAAGAGCGTCCAATTTACATCTGCTGTGTCCAAGGCTTAAACATGAACGTTCTTGATATTTAAAGCAATTGTGTTGGATGATGTTTACTTCTGGGATATATTTACATAAAATATATTTACCAACAGGTTGAAATTGTTATTGTTTCATGAAATTATTTTATTAAACTTTTAAAGAAAATGATAGTAACGAGCCAAAACTTTTTTTTAAGATATTTTATAATATTTATCTTAATCCTTTCTTTAAAACACGAATATGTTTTCAGAATAATGATATAATGTGCAAATTTAACTTCTTTCTCCATTTTCGATTTTCAATTGCACCTAAATCACTTCATTAAATAAATTATTAGAAATATCCTGGGAACTATATAATCACTATTGAATGTGTAAATATATATGAAAAATATATATTCCTGATGTAATTATTTTTATGAAAATTTCATTTTATTAAGAAATTATTTTATGCAAGCAATTTTTCAGATAGACTTTATGTACATGAAAATAAAATTGCAAGTTTCCTACTTGTGATTTTTTATTTTCTACTTTTGTTTGTTTTGACGCATAAAGAAATCTCAACAATCTCATATAGTTTGAATAATCTAATCGTAACATATCGAATAACTTGTGAAAACTTACGTCTAGACACCATATCAACACAGTAAATCAATAAAAGATGCTGGTTTCATCTTCTTCATCTCAGAAATTTATTTTACTCAATTCGGATCAATTTTGTCTCATATTCTACTATGTGTTTCAAAATAGACATTTTATTGAACAAATAAACACTGAAATTTAACTGATTTATTAACTGTATTCAAGTATTTCATACCTATAATTTTATATACGGAACTTTCAGTACTACAGAAAATAAGTATTATTAATAAAAAATAAAGAAAAAATGATAAGTTTCTAATTTACTTTTGCGATTCAGGGAATAATAAAAATAATGCTAACTCATAAAATCATGTTATTCACATCGATTAAATTTTGTTCATTACTTAAAAAAGTAAAAAAAAATAATTTGACATTTACAATAACATTTATCAGTCCAAAATATCAAGCTTAAATGAATAAGTACTTGATATTATATTATTAATTTTAGAAACTATCGTATAGCTAATTTTAACAACTTTATAGAAGAAGCAACTTTTAGAAAACGCAAGAAGGGTAAATTAATGCATACAAATACAAAAAATATATTGCCCTCTGGAGAGAATTTTAGATTTTCTAAAATATTCTTTTTATTTCTGACTCGAAGATTTTATTCCTATTCATCATTTTTGTTTTTCATCTATGTTTATAATAAAATGGTTTTCTCTTACTAAGACTCAGACTAGAAGCCCTGTCATTACTTTTCTGTAATAATTCAAAAACATTTTATTAAATCTTTTACATTAATTATCATCTTCTATCAAAAATTATAATGATATGAAATCCAGAGTAAGAAGGTTTGATTATTTGAAAGAAATAGTAAGTAAATTAAATAAATGTGGAATAAGTATACAAATTGCTCAGGTTATAGATTCGCAGATTGCAAGCACTAATAAAAGCAATTATAGATAAAATATGTATATTTTTAAAATAGAGATTAGTAATATAAAAAATAAATAAGTGCTTAAATAATAATTGCAATAGTATTTAATTGCTTAAGATATTTTTTATATATTTTATATTCTTAAATAATTTCATTTCCTACAGTTTAAAAAATGTAAAATAACTGAATATATTTGATTTCTAGCAAATCCATGCATATTGATACACACATTAATGTAAAACATGATTAAATTCAAAGATAAACTACTTTGAATAACGTTTTTAATGTCTTGAATATTCGTCATTTATTACATTTGCTATACCTTCAGCATTAGTATGATTAATACAAGGATAATGAAAATGATTAATTATGTCTCCAAATAATAATAAATTATTTTGATCCATAGATTCAATAAATTTAGAATCATATTTTTCATATACAAAGGGAACTTCAACACAGTAATGGGAAACTTTCAGGAATAAATAAAATATAAATAGATGATCATAAATCACATAATATTACATAGATTGGAAAAACTTTTCAAGCTCATTAATGAAAACATAAAGTAAAACAAAGGACGTGCAGGTTCGAAAACATTTTTATCATTCTTAAAACAGCAAACGAAATCAAAAGAACTTATTCTTCCTCAAAGAAGGTGTTTGAATTTACGCGGGCCATAAACCAGGTTTTCTGTCTCCCTAAAAACCTTATGTTTTCAAAAATACCAAATAGTATTCAGATTTCTCCGTATCCGGCTGCCACAATGCTGCCAAAAATGATTCATTGAAATTAATGGTGGTTTCCTACATCTGTATTGACGTACCCGCAGAAGAAATAATTAAAATAAGTGCTGACAGGTTGAATGCACCAAACACCATTATCCAATCAATAAAGGTGAGATTTTATGCAGACATTTGTACCACAATGAGAATGCTTTATTGATCTGGACTATCAACACCCTGTATTCTTATAGGAGAGCAGATAGCAGCCGAAAGCATGAAAATGTTTGCTAAAAAAAAACAAGTTTCTGTCTATCATATGTTGAGATGGTCTTCAAAAGTGTTGCCTCGAAACTATAACGACTTCCTTGTCTACCGAAACTCGCATGTTGATTGCATGAGTTGTTGTTGCATACTGATTTTCCTTTGACCAGATATAAATATTATGGAAATTGTATATTTCCTCTCTCATGTGAAGGTGATTTCACAAAATAACAAAACAATAAACATACAATTATTACTTACCACTTATTTACTATTTACATACTATTATTTTTTGCCGCTTATTTAATATTTACGTACCATAATCGCTCAACACTTATTTAATATGAGAGCTTGTTTACCACTTTTTTAAGACACATAAATGTTTTAATACATATTTTTTTATTATATTTTATATGAATGATATTTGATAAAATGAAATCCTTAGTAAATTTGAGAGCAATTTTTGACTAAATATACGTAAACTCAAACACTTGAATCAATTATTTGCCCCAATATTATAATGTTAATTAAATTAATATCAATTTCTTTAGTTTTTAAAACTGATATTAAAATGATCTTAAAATGAATAATCACTTAAATTTCTTTTTTTATTTTAAAATTTACAATTAGGAAATATTATTTGAATAATAAACCTGTGAAATAAACAAAATAATAACTAAAACTAAAACGTGTTTTGTTAGTTTTTCAGAGTTGTGGCTTAGTGAATTTGATTTAATTTAATTTTTTTTCCTTGCTATATCTCAATTCAATTTTCTATCTTCCTTAATTTTATAATATATTAGAATATTATCTCTTGAATGAATCAATTCTAATTCTTTTATAAATTTATTAAGTTCACATATTCATTTTTATCTTCCACTTAGTTTAAGTTTTTTCATTTGAATGAAAATACTTTTATAATATGAAAAACAATTTTAAAAGCGACATATTTTTTCGATGAAGGATAAATGTGATTTAAGAACAGAAAATATTTATTGAAGAAATTCCATCCAATAAAACATAATTTTGTTTCAATGAGTTATTTCTAAAAAGAAGATAATAATTCAATATTGGTTATAACATTTATGAAATCTTTTTTTAACTATTCTTATTATAGTAAGCTTCTTTTGAAGTTTTATTCCTATTTAATTTCCTGCTTTCTGTCTTCGTAACTTAAATTACACTTACATTTTACATTAAAAATATTTAGAAATTGCTCTGTACCGAAATTAAACGGGCAAATTTATATATTTTCTATTCAAAAGTTCAGTAAAATTTATTTATTACTTATATCATTTACAATTGAGTTGAATACCGAATTTGTAATAAGGCATGAAAAATAGAATGAAAATAAGCAAAAAAATAATGTCTGATTTCTTTAGTTTAAACGTCTAAGTTAAATGTTGTACATTAAAAGATCATATCATACTATACAATACTTAAAAAGTATAATACATAGAAAATATGATTGTCTCATTGTTTAAGACGTATAAAATATTCATACCTTCATCTTTTACTCAAACGAAGCTTCAAATTTTCACTATGATGACAATTTTTATATACGCACGTTATCATAATTTTAATATCTATCATAAAAATTCTTTTATAACATTCTTTAATAGACTTGCCTTGAATATATTACTTTATATTTATATCACTGAATGTATAGTTCTAATTTCAAATAAAGAAAACCCGATTTTTTTCCTCTCTAAAAGAAACAATTACATATGTACAACCTTGAGACCCAGAGTTTGCACATTCATTACATACATAGCAATATTTTCCATTTTTAAACCTCAAAAATCTCATTTTATATAAACACTAGAAATATATTCTGGTAAGAATTTTGTGGAATGGTAAATGAATTCAATATCCCAAGTAATATACCTATTCAGTAGAATTCATAATTTATAAGAAGGATGCGTTTGTGTCGAAACTTTTGCAAACATTATTGATAAAAATAAATTACACTTGTGACATATTTTATTCGAACTATTCCCATTTCTCTGGAAATGCCATTTGTTTTTATGATTACTACATATACTTAAGGTTCAGCACATGTGTAATTTACTTGTCAGTGGCAATTGGTAGCTAAGCAAATACATACATTTAACTTATGATTTCACACATTTATATATACTAAAAACAACAAAAGAAAACGGTATTTCTACTATTTTTAAAAATATATCAATTTAATTCCAATTAATTTATAGTTTTGTTCTTATAAATTGTTAAATTCTTGTATTACTAGTAAATCTAAAGCATCTGTTTAGATAAAAATGTGAAATATTATTAAGATTTATTTATTCTTTAAATATTTGAAATTTTATGAAGAGAATATAAATAAATAAAATTGAAATAAATAATATATTTGGATTGGGGAAATTATATAAAACGATCTCTTACTTATACAACTCTAAATTCGTAGAAAAATTTACATAATAATAAATTTATTCGTAATTTAAATGTATATTTAAATTTTATTTATCAAATTTAATTAATTAATAAAATTTCATTAATTAAAACATTTTAAAATAATTAATTAATAAAATTAAATGTAACATAAATCCATATCATGTTGTCTATTCATAAGAGAAAAATTTTAAATGTTATGCAATTTTATATTTCGCGAATTTAAACACAATTAAAAATAATATTAAAGGTTATTTGTTAATTAATATTTTCCTGATTCATTAGAGATAATTTTTCCATTCTGATGCTTCTTTAAAGAGCGATTGTTATTATACTTTTAAAATGTATTTATTACCTACATATAATAGAAAATTTTTTAACGTTATTGAAGAATACTTTGAATTTTTAAAATATTAGTTCAAAAAATGTATTTTAATCTATAACACTAAATAAAAAGTACTAAAATATTACAAAAATTGTTTACTCATGACAGTTAAATTTTACTATGAAGGATATTTTGATTTAAAGTCATTCATACACGGGAGAAATATTTTTAGCATATTATTACGTATATGTTTTGTAATTAATTTCCAAGTAATTATGTTTTCAAGATATTTTCTATTTTTATAAAATTTCAAAATACTGGGAGTATTTAAGTACTTAATTAACAACTCAAGCAAAAATACAACTGTACACATTCCATAATGAAAAATAATAATTTAATGTTTTTAAATCTTACTAAAAATCAATATTCATCTCATATTTTGTAATTAAACGAATACTTAATCAATACAAATACATTGTATATAATAAAATATTAATTATAAACTTAATAATGAATATAATTATATTCAGAAATAAAAGTGGCTAATTAATTAAATGTTATATTGAGAAAAGTTTATAGGTTTTATAAACATGTATTCTTAATCTGAATTTGTATTACCTTTGAAAATAAATTTTATTGAAATATATTCATTGATTACTTTGTATGATATTTATTTTTAAGTACATAGTTTTCTCAATTTTTAAAAATTGTTTATTTAAATTTAAAAAAATTTCTAAATTCAACAGAATTTAAAAATATTACTCAAATTTTTGAAAATAATAATTTAATAAAAATTTAATATCTGACACAAGTTTAAAAAAATATAATTATACTCGAAATTTATGTATTACATATGCAGGGTGCATAGTAAAATTCGTCTACATTTATCTCTCAAACCATTAGTCAGGGACACTTCTATTGCAAAATCTTTTCAAATAACATTCAATGTATGTCATTTCTAAATTTAACAATTTGATTTTGGGAAATTGTATAATCTGTGTTCTTATATTGTGTCGGCTCCCCATAATTATATTCGGAAATATTTTGTTCTTTAACAAATCTAACAAAACAGTTTCATTCTATACGACAAAAAATAAGCGAGGCATATTTAATTTTAAAATTTGGTATACATTTTTCTGTCTTTTTAAGGGGTCAATTACAAAATTGATTATTATAAATCCAGTGTAAAACCCTTGAAAAACACAACTTCCTGGAGAAAAAATATTTCCAGTCCATGCACTATGTGAATCTATATCCATACACAATGTGGACATACATGCTATGCTGGAAGTTATATCAACATTACTTAGAAGTCAAATGTAAAAATCTAATTCAAATTGTTGTGAAATTTAATTGCAGTAAATATTTTTAAAGAAATACAAATTATAAAAATTTACAATATTTATTTTGCTTTATTTATGCGCATTTGATAAATTGTGAAATGAACTCTCTAAAATTTCAAATATTGATATTCTTTAGTTAGAAAAGAAAATACATTATACATTACAAGATGTGTGAGAACAATAGTAAAATATCATATGTAAAAATCTGGCGTCACAGATACAATTTTTTCAATATACTTTATTGCCATAAAAATTTTAATTAAACAAACAAAACTACAAAACAAATGAAATTACAGATAAGATGAATATGTCAATTGAATTTGTTCACATAAAAAAGAAAAGTAATTGTTATCTCATGGTGATATATGTTCCAATAGGTCACCATTAGTTGCTATACACATTTGAAATCGTGGTTACAACTCTTCATGCACATTCACAAGAATGAAAGCTATTACTAACTACACGCATTTGAAATACGACGACGTAAACTAGTAAACTTTCATATGTCATTGAACAGACGTTTTCTTTGATATAACAACAAATAAAATATTTGAATGCCTAAGATATTGGTATTCTGGAAAATAAAAGTAATTTACTAATTCAGAAATACTGATAAGTTCTTATCAATTGATTACTATGATGTTCATGCTAAACATTTTTTATTTCTTTTTAAAAAATTTTAATTATAACATAATAAACACTTTATTTCAAAAACAAATTTAAAAAATACGTGATTAGAGCAAACTTTTTATTAATCCTCAACTTATTTGCAAACATATTAGAAAAAATCTTTGATATTAAAATTCCAGTTTCTTTTAAGACATATTTTGAGATCATTTGAAATTTCAAAGGGTCATTCTCCTAAGCTTGATAAGAAATATGAAAAAAGGAATGATTTTGTTTCAAATAACAATTATTAGGTTGGGGAATAAGTTCGTAGCGTTTGTACCAAAGACTTTTATTTACTCAAAAAACAATAATTATATCGATAAGTTAATCCATTATATATTCGCCGTTGCTGTTTACAACCTCTTCCCACCTCTCGACCCATTTGTTGATGCCGTTCCGCCGCCAAAAATCGCCTGGTCTGGTGTCAAAAATGATGTTGAGTTAGTTTTTAAGGAACTCTTGGTGCACTGTGGGAAATGCTCGAAAAGAATGCCACAGTCAACAAGGAGCTCTGCGTTGCCCAGCTACACCACGTGAATGAGGCTATTCGACTGAAAAGACCTGATCGACATGGTCAAACCATACTCCTTCACGACAACACCAGATTCCATGTTTCCCTCTTTTCCGTTCCTCATCAAACCAAATGAAGGACGTTACCTTCGATAACAAAGAGGTTCTTAAACACCAGCTCAACAACTTCTTTGACACCAGATCAAGAGATTTTTGGAGGCGGAACGGCATCAACAAATGGGTCGAGAGGTGGGAAGAGGTTGTAAATAGCAACGGCAAATATATAATTGATTAGATTAACTTAATGATAAAATTATTGTTTTTTTTTGTTTAAATAAAAGTCTTTTATAAAAACGCTACGAACTTATTTCCCCCCAACCTAATATTTATTATTTAAAACATTCTCTTAAGTTTATCTAAACCAATTTCTTACAGTTTATCAAAAATATAATCTGACAGTTTACAGTTTAACATTTATAACTTATTCTCTTAATAATAGCATAAAGAACACAATAATTCAAGAGTAAGTTTTTGAAAGCGTACAACTTAGCGCTGCAAGAATAATCTCCGGCCTTCGTAACAGCTGCCCTAGGGATATTGTGCTTTTCGAGAGTGACTTACCACCTCTTTCTTTGAGAAGAGGCTATTGTCTCTCAAAATACTTTAATAAGCTACTTAGCTACTATGATCATCACAGAACGTCTGCTTACCTTCACTCTTGGCACAATAATAGGCGCCTAAAGAGACACAGTCCTTTCTCCTTGGCAAATGAGATGCAGTTGCTTACTGCCGATGTGGAACCTCATTCCTTGAAACGCGTCCCCTATTATATGTTGGATACTGATCGAGTTCGCTTTCGGACTGGGCTTCTATCTAACGTGTGTAAAGGTACAGACGTCTAGGCAGATAGCCCTCGAGATGATACATAACATTCCAGTCTCAGATTTAAAAGTGTATACTGATGGCAGTAGGGGCGACGGAGATATTTCTGGTAATGGCATACATATTATGACATCAAATAATATAATAGACATAAAGATTAAGAATGCCGACAACTACATTGTGTTCAAGTCGGAACTCATTGCTATTTATGAGGGTTTAAATTTTATTGACATGACTACTGAACTCGATTTTAATGACTTATGGATTTTAACGGATAGCCGTGCCTCTATCCAGCACCTCTCTCGTTGGACGTCTGTTGGGGATAAGATAAACCTGAAAATCCTGGAACTTGTCAGTCGACTTTCTTCAGGACACACTATCTACTTCCAATGGGTTCCTTCCCATGTTGGTTTGGAGGGGAATGTCATTACTCATACCTTGGCCAAATCTGCCTCTGTGGCTGCCTTGCATAATAATACTTGTCTAACTTTTTCTAAAATCTCCTCAATAAAGAAAATGGAAACCAATGGCCTTTGGAGAACCACTCCAGTTCACACTTGGTACTTTGGAGTGCGACCACGTTGGACTCACAGTCTAAATATTTCTAGGAAGTAGCAGACGGCTCTATCTCGCTTTTTGAGTGGTCACATTAGTTCCCTCACCTTCCAGCAGGGTCGGAAACTCTTTACTGAGTGTCACTGGTGTAAGGCCGCACAGGCATCCCCCAACCATATTCTCGAGTGCCTAAATTTTACTGCTCGTGAGATTTTGAAGGACCTTTTACTGTTTTTAGACTTTTTGGAGATTTTTGGTTTTCTGGAGTTGGTGCAGCTCTGCTACACCAACTGGGATTAGTAACAACAACAACTTTTTAATTAATCCTAAACTTATTTTAAAAACATTGAGTGAAGCCCGAAATAACAGAATAAGTCAAATTTATTTGAGATATTTTCGATTCATTTTTAAAATAAAATTGCTTTCAAACAATCTCTCTCAGATTTGTCAGAAATAAGCAAAAAAATTACGAAGGATTTATTTCAAACTGTAACTATTTATCTGAATATAATTAGAGTTTGACTTTTTGTGAGAATCCGTAGTTGTGTCCGTAACATTTTGCACTAATTTTGTTTCTTTCATTTTTTCAATTAAAACTATTTTAAGGAATGGAAAGCATATTAGATTTTTTGTTATCTGATTTAAAAATTAATTCGTATTAATCAATTGGATTAATCATCTCATGTCATTGGATTAATCGTGTGTGTGTGTGTGTGTGTGTGTGTGTGTGTGTGTGTGTGTGTGTGTGTGTGTGTGTGTGTGTGTGTGTGTGTGTGTGTGTGTGTTCGTGTTCGTGTTCGTGTTCTACAAGATAAATGTGTGAAATCTTGTATAATCTTCTGGTTTTTTTGAAACCCTGAATTAATTTTGATGATAATTAACAGAAATGTTAGCATTTAAATAAGACACCTTTTTTACTATTCTTAGTAACTTAAAATCTAAAAACGAAATTAATTCATATACTATTTTTGAGATAGATAAATATTATATCACAATTTTAACAACGAAGTAATATACAATCTAATAACATAAAGCATTGTAACCACATAAACTACCTTTTGGAAAAACTTTTCATAGTTAGTGGACCATATTCACATATCACAAAGAAAGGAACCCGGAAAATATAAAAGCGGTAAATATGACAAATAAATGTGCAAAACGCTGAGATGCAATATTATTCTCCGAAATACACCCATAATTCGATATTCATTCTCAAAAATCCTGAATTTCTTTTCAGGAACTTAAATCATGTAGCCCGTACTTTATAATATTGACTCTCACATATTGATTATTTATAAAAATAAATATACGAGTTGCCACATAATTGCAGATAAATGATATTTTACATATGTGTATTATACAAATAATAAAAACCTAAAATAGAGGGGTTTTGTTTCATATGTAATTAATCTTGCTTTCATTATATGCTTCTTACGCAATATTTCTTACATATACCTTATATACTTACATTATCTTTCCCAATCTTAGATGTAATTTTGAGTAATTTAAGCACAGAATCTTATTTTATATCAATACAAGAGATAAAACATTTCATTGGATGTTTTGCCATAATATTAATTACTTAAATGTATTATTTTGCAGCTTCTTAGGGATATGTATTTTCATGTAGAATAAAAAATTATAAATAATTAAAACTTTTATTAATTTATAGAATCTGCATTTACTAATATATTGTTTTCTGTAACTAAAATAATTATCAGAAAAAATTAACTATTTTATTCTACAGACTACAAATTAATAAAAATGTTGATTTTAGAAGTATTACAGAGGGTATTAACACATTTTTAGAACGATTTCTGGGCCGTTTAACTTATATTTAAAATTTAAAAACTATTTTTTTAAATGTTCGATCTGATAGCCTTTTTTCTGGACTATAAGACTGAAGTGATTTCCATGATAGAAGAACTTTTCGTAAAATTTCCAGGGGTATTGCTTTCCATTCCTCTTCTACTACTTTCCAGAGTCCATCCATCGTGGTGGGTTTGCGTTTAGAAAGAGATCTTTTTAACAGACCAAAGGCACAATAGTCCATAGTTGAAACGTCTGGGGACTTCACGGAAATTTGTTGAAAAGGTATACATGCAATACCTGCATTAGTCATCATTTTTTCAAGGAATGCAGTGGTAGTTTTCGAAGTATGACTTGTAGCTTTGTCTTGATGAAGTTTCACTCTTTGAAAGTCTTTGGGATAAAGAAGTGGAATTTTTTCTGTAAATATTAGACGTAAAATCTTCTGCTGATAGTATGATGAGTTGATTTTAAAAATTTTTCTTTTTTTATTTTTAATTTACCATTGTACGAAAAACCTGCGACTATCATAAACCCCTTACTGAAATTTTCTTTACATTGACAGAACCAGGTTTGTACACTTTTTCTCCTCGTTTTCTATAGTAAATAGACATTTTTTTGTTGCACTCATTTAGGTAAACCCATGCTTCATCAAGGGTCACAAAGTATTTCCATTTATCTCCTGCTAAATGATTTTCATACAGGATTCTACAAAATGTTTTGCGTTGAGCCACATGCCTCGGCAAAAGAGGGGGAACATAATGTTTTTTAGCTTTTTTAAACTGTAAATCTTGATTTATTATTTTATTTATTATTGCTACAGATGTATCTACAGACTTTGGAATTGATTTCTGTGTTTGCGGATTTTCGCTTGTTACCAGGGATTTCACTTTAGAAGCATTTGAAACAGTAGCACTTTTTTCGGATATTCGCTTAGAGTCTTTTTTCCATGTAGAAATAATGATTGACGGTTTTTACCTGACCGATTAATAATGTTGCTTATTTTCCACTTAGAAATTTTAATACCATGCATTTCACAAGGTTTTTGAATCCTGGAATAAGAATATTTCTCTTCGGAAAGCGCAAAAACAAATACCTCAATCCACAGCTTGTTGACATGCGACATTTTGAAAGAAGAATAAATTTAAAAGTAGCATACGATATTTCTCATTTCAAATAATAAGCTGTTGCCAAAAAATTTTTATTTCAAAACATTTACTTTTTTAAAATTCTTAATCGAAATCGTTCTAAAAATGTGTTTACACCCTCTGCAGCTTCGAAAATAGATAATTATATATTAAAATTCTAGTTTGAAATAATGTTTAGTTTAAAAAACTTGCTCTGAGTTAATTTAATTTTTTAATTAAAAATAACAAAAGCTATATTTCAAAAATATAAATTATTATGTAGTTGTATTCATATAAATCTGATAATCTAAGAAAGTCTGAAAATTATCTTGATAGTATTTATACTTTACTATAGAAAAAGTATATTTTATGTTAAATTTAGCGAAAAATTATAAAGCTAGAGAGAAATTTCTCTTTTTGATTAAAACTCTAAATTAATTTATTTGATTAATATTTCTTAAAAATTTATTTTCATCATTATAAATAAAATTTTCATAATTTAATAATAAAAAAATTTTAAAAATTAAATACAGTATATACATTATAATTTACTGAAATATATCACAAATATATAACTGAAAATTATGCAGAAAACTCTATTTTGGTAACCCTAGTATTTACGTCATCGCGCACGTCATGATGCGTCATCTTGGCAGCATTTCTTCATCACCAAAAAAATTCAGAAATTGGAATCATGGATTTTAAGGGACCTGTGCCAGAGGCATAAAATGGAAAATTAATGACTTAAGACTCTTTTTTATGGAATAGTGTGGTTTTAATTGTATATATATGGAAGATAAAAAAATTCACAGTACTAATAAAGTGCTTAACAAGTCATCTTTTATTGACTGAAACACTGAATGTACTGCTGAATAAAACTATAATTATCAGCTATACAATGCCCTTACTGATTTAAGCGGAGCTATGAACGATTTGTTCCAAGTTAACAGTGCTAAGTTTTTAAATGTATAGCTATATCTTCAAACCATATTCTAAAGGAGAAGTTACAAAATAACTTAGCAAAGAAAAGTTTATGTAAATGTAAGGCGTGATCAAACATTCAAGAACATTGAGATATATTTTCGAAGATCAATGACAATAAAGTCTAATATATATAGTCATTTATATTAAAGCAAATTACCTTATACACCAAAGATTATTCTGAAATAATTATTAATTATATATGTTCATCAAAGCATCAATTTCATGGAACCTCTCTTTAGAATTAAAATTTTTTATTAATACGTAAGAACAGTTATGAAACATTTCATAATAATTTATGCAAAGTTAAAATACTATTTAATGTATTAAATATTTAACTTAATTTAAATAACATGTTTTTTCTACAAGAAGTATTTAGAATGTAACTGTAGAAAACTATCAAATTTCTTTTAAAAATGAATGCATCATTATTTTTCTCTGCCAAATATTTATAAATAATATTAAAATATTCATTTTAATGTAAAAGATTTTCCATTATATGTAAAGAATTTAAGAATTTTCGTAATATATATATATATATATATATATATATATATATATATATATTTCCATATAAATATACTCACTACCAAAAGTTAAGAACGGAGAGGAAAAGGATAATTTTCGGAAGCTAATCAGAATTAAAGAGGATGCAAATCGCTGCAGAGGTAAATGGAAGTACGCAAATATGTTGGGTAACAGCCAATCGCGCTTTCATGTCAAGAAATATGTAAAAAGGGCAGTCTTATAAGATACCAGCCTTATGAAGGTTTTCAGAAGTTGATTGTAAGTGTTAATAGAAGGTGTTTAACACTTTCGTACAATTTTTTCAAGACATACGTGTTCTTATGACTTCCAGAAGACAAATAGAATCCGAGCGCTGGCATTCTGTAGGGCGCATTGTAGCAGGACAGTCGATCTCAGATGTTGCTCTTTTCTTGCACGTACATCATTCAGTAATTTCACGTATATGGAAATAATTCCAAGCCACACAGACAGTTGTCCAAAGGCCCGTAGCCGGTCGCCCAAGGGTTACAAACCCCGCTGAAGATCGATATACTGCGATTTTAGCCAAGCGGAATAGCAGAGTGACCTCCACGCGTGTGACATCGATGGTTACAGCGTCCATTCGTAACGTGATATCTGCAGCTACTGTAAGCCGAAGATTACATATGAGTAGACTGTACATCCGGGTACCTCGAGTTTGTGTTTGTCTATCCATCAAATCAAAAGGGGCACGATTAAAGTGGTACCGAGAAAATATCAATTGGACTGTGTTTGACTGGGGCAATGTCATGTTTACTGACGATTCAAGATTTACTCTGGGGCCAGATGACAAGCGTATATGACAAGGATTTGGCGCGAACAAGGGACACGCTATCAGCCCCAAAACATCTCCGAACATCACGCATTCCGAGGCGGAAGCATAATGGTGTGGGCAGGCGTTTCATTAGATAACGCACCGACCTGCACATCTTTAAACGGGGTTTTGTGAAGGTTGTCCGGTATCGAGATGAAGTCCTAAAACTCATTGTGAGATTGTACGCTGCAGCAGTTGGCCCTACATTTTTAATGGACGATAACGCTCGTTACCATCGTCAATGACTACCTGGAGAGTGAAGGGGTTACGCGCATGGTGTAGTTAGCATATTCACTAGACCTTAATCCCATTGAAAATGTTTTGGATGCTCTCGGCCGTGCTGTATATTCACACTTCTCCCCTCCAGCCACTCTTATTGAGCTGGAAACTGCTCTACAAGAAGAATGGCTATTTCTTATTTCTGTTATGATTGACCACATAATTGAAAGCATGATCACAAGGTGTAAACTTTGTATACAGATGAGGGAAGATCACATGCCCTCTTAATGTCATTCTTTTCACTTTATGCTGTTTATTTTCACTTTATACATAATTCTGCTTAAATCTCCACTATGTCATTATTTGATAACTTACCAAAATATTGCTTTCATTTCTGTATATGATTATTGATTTTATTTTATGCATGAATATATATGCTAATTTCCTGTTAAATTCTGTGTCAATCAAAGAACAATTTATTGATTGTTTTGCATTTTACATCTTCGTGCTTAACTTTTGGAAGTGAGTATTTATACATAATGTAATGCATATTTATTTTGATGCATCTAAAGGAGTCTTCCTTAAAAATATATCGAATTTTATTTTTATATTTTTATGACATATTGTGAAAAAACTCATTCCAAAATTTTTTAAATAATACAAATACTTTTTTTATTTTTTCAACGTTTTTCTCAACTGACTATTTTTTAAAGACCGATTCCGAAGCTGTTAGTCCTGAGTTCGAATCCAGGTTCCGGCATTCGGCATGAATATTTCAGTTTCTCTTTGATCTTCTCTACTTTTTCTTCTGATATGATGTATGAATGCGGCCCACTCAAAAAACGGGTTTGTAGTGGTAGGCGTGGTTAATGTTACTCGCCTCTGTGACTTGGTTCACAGATCTCCACTGAGTGAAGATAAATGAGTAGCATTTTCCGGCCTTGTTGTGGTGAAGAGTTAGTCACCCTGTGCAAACCGTTATTAAAAAAACTCTTTTTCATCTTTTTAAGGTTCATTAAAATTATACAAGATACATATTTAGGCATATAAAAATTCCTTATTACACATAGAATAAAACATTTTTTGTATCACATTAGGAAAGGAATTTTTGAGGTTATTAAAACGTGGCCTTCTCAGAAATATAATAAAATGAAATCTCATTTATTTGATTTACAAAAATAAAAAGGTTTTTCAATACAATGAAACATTTTTCATTTTGCATGTATTTATCAAAGACTATAAATAGTTACAATCATTATTAAAATTTAGGTATAGAAATACTTATTAATTATTTTACACATTCAAAATAAGATTTGTGAATTACATAGTAAAAAAAATAAAATAAATTATTCCGAAATCTCAAATTTGATAAAAAAAATTCTTTTTTATATAAAAAAAAGTGTTTTCATTCTGATTTTCTGAGCAAAAATTTTCAAGTTTCATTTTTGTTAGTACTATCAAATAAAATTGTAAAAATAATTAAATATCATGCTTTCAGAATCGTATAAATTGAAAACAAATATATGTGAATACAATATATAAACTACAGTTTATTTTATTGAAGCATTTTATTTTGGAGCAAATTATTTTTAGAGGAAACAAACTTGGAGATTTTAGTTTCATTTTTTCATTTATAGTGATTCAAAAAATCAAAAAAAAAATATAAGTATACTTTTATATAATAAGAAGCATTTAAAATTAAATAGAGATAAATGAGTAGAATTATGTAAATAAATAAACAAATAAATAAGCAAGATGAATAAAAAAACTGAATGTAAATGTTTAACGCTTGTATTTTGTTAAACATTGACACATATTAAAATTAAACTAATATTTGCATAATTAATTTCAATAATTATAGTTTGAATAGTGTGAGATATTTACATAATTAGTTTTATTTTGGTTTCTTCATTGTTTCACAGTGGTCACAAATTAATAATTGGCTTAAAACAATCAATAAGAATTCTTCTGAGCTTAAAAAAGTAACTTTGTTAAGCTTGCCACTTAAATTTTAGTTTTTAAATAACTTTTTTATACCTCTGTTTATACAAACTAACTAAACATATTCAGTACATGTACTTAATATGGATAAAACATTAATAACTATTGAAGAAACATAGATTAGCATAGCATACACCCGCTAATAATCTCCATTACTTATGTTAGAAATTAAATTCCACAGTTAATGCTGCTCAAATAAATGTATTATAATTTTAATAAATTATATTCGCTCAAATATAAAATGTTTGATGAAATAAAAAATAAAATATCAATCATAAAATGTTTGATATATTTTAAGAATAAAATACCTTAATCATTTTTTTTCAATGACGGGCACACAAGGGTGACTGAACCCTATGCCACAATAAGGCCAGAAACTGCTACTCATTTGTCGTTACCCAGCGGGCACCTGT
Organism: Latrodectus hesperus; assembly: GCA_037975125.1. Classification (NCBI taxonomy): domain Eukaryota; kingdom Metazoa; phylum Arthropoda; class Arachnida; order Araneae; family Theridiidae; genus Latrodectus; species Latrodectus hesperus. Next base: position 114,726,115 of record CM075851.1, read on the forward strand.
GAATCAAGTCACGGAGGCGAGTAGCGTTACCCGCGCCATACCACCACAACCCGTTTATAGGGTGGGCCACATTCATACAACATCACAGAAGAAAGGACAGAGAAACACAGAAAGAACAGAGAAGTAAAGAAATATCCATGCCCGAACCGAGATTCAAACTCTGGACCCACAGCTCAGGAGTCAGGAACGGTAACCACTCAGCCATCGGTCAGCATATCTTAAACATAACAATTTGCAAACTTCATCTTATGTTATCTTATGTATGATGATTACCAGAACATCTCAAAATACCCTGCATTTATAGATTTGTTTTTTGAAAGGTAAATGTTCATTTTTTCTTTTAATGAAAAAGAAGTAGTTAATTGCGAGTAATTTATGTCATAAACAATTTATAAGAATTGGTTTTCCTATAAAAAAAGGGAAGATTTAAGCTCTTTATAACAACTGTTTTTTTACCCATTATGATTTATTGCCGTATACCTTTGGGTGGGTCGGTCTACATCTTTAGTTACCCATTATGATACTTAATAAAACTTATCTCGATTCCTTAATTTTTCCATTAATTGAACATTTATTCTATGACAACCAAGTGATTAAGTTTTTTAATAGATTTATACTAATATTCTGCATTATTTATTAGTCTCATAGTAAGAATTTCATTTTAAAAAAATCCTGAAATGATTGGACAAATCGTGAAATATAAATTTTTTTAATAGCAATTGAAATCATGATGAAATAAACATTCAAGATTTTATTAATTACTTAAGTCAAATATATTATTTAATGCTAATACACTGTTTCAATACTTTAATTAACACATGCTTTTTGCAAATATTAATATATAACAAGTAAATTCCATTTATAATTTTAAGAAACTACATTGTTCATGTTATTAACCCCAGAATTTTTTTTTTTGCATGCTTATAACATGATTACATAAAAACTATTGTTAACCTGTGTCTCTTAAAATGGTATTATTATTTAAAAAAGAAACATTATAATTTCGATTTTTTCTGTTTATTACAATATATATTTTTCATTATATTGCTTAACTATGAACCTTAAAAAAATCAGAATTTTCCTAAAATAGGAAATACATTGGAAAACATTTTCTGGAATACTCTGTAAATCGATACTCAAAATACATTGCAAATAATTTTTGTAAAAAAGACTATTTTCATTGAACGATTGAAAGAATTCTTTGAAAATTGGATTAATATATATAATTGAGTGTGGTTTATCTTTATTAGAAGAATATTCAATTTACTCTTGTATATCATAGAGCTTGAATATTGAATATTCCGTTTTGTAACACTATGTGATTACCAGAACATCTCAAATATATTTTCCTTATAGCTCACATTTTTTAATGACCGATTGCAAAAATTGAGGATCCTTAAAAATTACGAACCCAACTAATGTTTCATATTTATAGTATATTGATTAATTAATTTAAAATAGCGTTTAAAACATTTAACTTATTTACAATAATTTTAAAAATTACATTTTCAACTAAAAGGATTCACATTACAGTGCTGCATTGTTGAATCTGTTCTGCATTAAATTCTATGTTCTGTATGAAAAATAACAACAAAATATCATGTTGATATAAATATCTTTTAATAAATGATATCAACATGATTGATTTTTTATTGATGTTATATATTTCAGGTGTTAATTCAAATAAATTTTGCATAATATCAATTTTCAATAATTGTTCTTGATCTTTACGTTATAATACGTTATTTCCTCAAAGCTACTTATTTTTTTTAATACGAATAGTTTATTGATATTTTTATAGCTATATAAATTAAATTAATTTTAATAGCATTTAATTAACTAATACAGAAAATATAAACTGCCTTTTATGTTGAAATTAAAATCTATAAATCGAAGTTTATTTACACTTATTTTATCCGAAATTTTTTTAATTTTTATAGATAATCCAGATGTTAAATGTGTTATAACGTTTTATCTCTAATTTATATCATATTACATATTAAATAAATTACATATTAAATTATTTATTTTGATTATTACTGTTCAGATGTTTGTTTTAATGTAGTAAAAGCCTATCTCAGAAGCTAAATCATTTCTGCATATTATTATATTTTACACATAAAGATCTAAATATTTTTTTAAATATCCTGAGTAACCTTTAATAAGAAATCATAAAATAAATAAAGCAATTATCCTTCAGTTCTCTCAAACAGGAAAATATGATAGTAAAATGCATATAATAGAAAAATAAATTATCTTTCAGCGTAAAATGTGGAAACTTGAAAGCGGAATATAACTGGCAACTTATAACAGTATATATCTTACTTATATATAAACTGCTACCAAACTGACATAGAAAACTCTAACAAGATAAGCCAAATAGAAAAACCTTCTATTTCTTTGCGTAATAAGCTTAGAAATAGGATTTTGAAATGTCAGTGCATGACACTATATTTGAAATATGATCTCTCAATTTTAAATTTGTAGATTTTAGATTAAATCCGGACATATTAAAACTATTTCCAGTTTCATTGAAATATCAATTTAGAAAAATAAAACTTGCAAAACTTATAAATTTTATTCTAAAAATAATAATACGCGTAAAATAATTCACTGCCAATTTTTATGCTGTCATTTATATCATTTGTTTCTAGATTATAAAAGGTCCGTATTTTCTACAATTCTCAAGTTTATGCATAAGGATATGTATTCCAGAAATTAAATTCATTAGTTATAACAAAGGATTTTTATTAAGTTATTTCATCAAAAACAATTTTAAACATAATATAAAGGTTTTTCTTTTTCTTTCGAAATGAAAACTAAGTGCAGATTAAATAATTTCTTTTTAATAATACCTTTAAGGCATTGTATCTATGAATACTAAATCTGAAACGATATCATTGTTAATATGAGAAAACTTAAGTACATCTAACAGAATTCCATTTTATTTCTTTATTTATTATCTATAATTCTATAATTTCTCTATTTTAAAAACAAAATGTAAATAGGCAGTTAAAAAAATATCTTATAGGACAGTATTGTTTTCTGTAGTTGAAATACAGGATTCTAAATTTTACTTTCTTACTATTTAAATGCTTAATACTTTAACTTTACAGTACATATAAATTTTTGTAATCAATAAATTTGACAGAACTCTGTTGTTGTTGCTTAGGACTCTTGGACAAGCCAAGCTCTCTATGCCGTTGGCAGCGCGAATTAAGTCAATAGGGAGCGTCTTTCGTTTAGATCAGAGCACCACGAAGGTGAAAGTACGACTTTGCTCTTTTTAAGGTGCCTCGTCATTTTGAACCACGGTCAGGTGGCGAGGCCACACCTGAGCTAGCACCCTCCTCTCCACACCCATTGCTGAAATCATGAAAATTGTTACATATTAATCTTAGAATTTTAAGTTTTATTCCTGATGAATTTTCTCTACGAAGATTTCATAAGAGCAATAATACTACTATTTACAGTTTAAATTTACTTTAATTTCAGTTTATTATTTCTTAACGAAAAAACAATACCTTATTTATTTAAATCTATACTTTAGATATACCTTATTATTTGCCTTATATATTTAAATCAATATCTTATTTTTGTAGAAGTATCTCATGTAGAAGTAAATTGGAATACATTAGTCCCTGGAACTGTAAATATGAATCTATATTATATTGATTTGAAACCTTATAATGGCAACATACAGGTGTGTGCATGAAGTTGATTTAATCATACGTAGTTCACTGATTACATTTCAAGTAAAGAAAAGAGTGTTAAAAGCTCTTATTATACAATTAAAATATTTTAAAAAAATTCTCATAAAATAATAATCTAAGAAAAATTTTATTTTGATAAGCGATGCACCAAAATGTAGATTATCTATATTAGTGACTTTATGGATTATTCATCCTTACTAACAAGATAACATAAGTAACGAAAAAAAACCCTAAAAAAATGTTTTTAACTTTCAAAAGTATTAAGAAAACATATTTATAAATAGTTTAACATAAATTAAATAAATTTAACATATAATACGCATTTAAAAATTATTGTCTTATCTTTCCAAATTTCTATTTAATTAATCAGTGTGTGTTGACCTTTTATATAAAAATTCTTAGAATGTTCACTTATCAATAATGTATAACATTTAAATATTTTGTAGCATATTATGATAATTTTTGCAATTTTATGTGTATTAGTACTTAACTCCAAAATAAATATAAACGTTCATTATTTTAGCCTATGGTTCAGTGATTCGATAATTCACATTTGACGTTTGAATGTGAAAGTGTATAACCTTTTGGAAATCTATTAAATATCCCTGTCGAATTATCCATCACATGCAAAAATGTGACTTTTAGCCATATATAAACTAATCATTCTCCTTAATTAAAACTAATTACGATAGATGTTTCGAAAAACACATTCCTTAATTATACTTATAGTACAGTTTTTTAAATAATTGAAATTCTCAATTTAATATCCTCTTAGTCTTTAAAATACAATTCTACGAGACGAAATATACACATTAAAATTTCACTTACAATATGTACAAAATAGATAAAATTATATAAATTTAATCTATATTAATTGAAAACTTTTCGACACATTTCTGTGTAAACTATTATGCTAAAAGAATTAGAATTATATTTTAACAAATTTTATTTTCTCAACCCTTGTATAATATTTGAAATATTATAATAATTCAGGAATAAAAGTTTTCATAAACATTCCTCTAAGAGTCATAAGTAAATATTATTACTTCCAGCAAATATTTTTTTATTAAAGAAAGTAGACATATGACGATAGACATAGACATAGAAAGATATGTAACAAATCCTTATTATCAATAAATAATCTTTATTCATTATGAGTTAGATAATTTAAAAGTAAAATTAAAGAAAAACAAATTTTTTATTAAAAATTTATATTTTTTAATCTCATAGTTAGAAAATTATTTTTAATAAAATAAAATATTATTTAATTTTCTTTCCATGTACAAAAAAATATATAGCATTTAAATTTTTTACAGTACATAATATATCAGAAATCCTTACCAAAATTTAATGATTATCGAAACAATATTGGATGCCTTTTTAGAATTTAAAAATTAAAAGTGAAAAAATAAAGTCTCGAATAAAATCTTAATCTTTGGGATTAAAAACCACTATTAGTGATTATCTCTTAGGTAAATAGCTTTAATCCTGTTTTAATTAATTTATGTAAGCACAAAAGAATTAGAATAAATATTTTCTTAAGAATTAAACTTTTGAAAAAAACGTACAATTTCAATAATTTCTTCATCAGAAAAACTTACATTTATTCAAAATTTAAATGCATGAAATGATCATAAACAAGTGCCTCTTAATGATTTAGATATATTTTCAAACTATTCTTAGTGATGCAAAATAGTTATATATACATATATATATATATATATATATATATATATATATATATATATATATATATATATATATATATATATATATATATATATATATAAATGCAAATATTTCAACCAAAATTTAGAGAAATTGTGAAATATTTTGATTTCTATTACATCCTCTTTAATTAAAAAGCTGAGAAATAAATTTTGCGTGAAAAAATATTTGATTTACAACATAAAAGTATTTATCAACTGTCAAATATGAATGTACTGAAATTCTCGATTATAAGTGACATTGTTTCGTTAAAATTTTAAATATATTGTAACAATCCCATTCATATTTTGAAGAACATTTTAAGAAATAATTTAAAAATTTAACAGTGAAAGACACATATTTTTAAAAGTTTTTTTGCACATTGCATTTTTCTTTTTTTTTCAAAACCAGTGAGTGCATATTGTTGAACATTACATATTGCTTACTATTTTCACAATGAATGAAAATCTAGATTTTAATAGTTATGTTAATTATTCTTATTTAGTTCCCTTTTACATTAATAAAGTATTTAAAAGCAATCATAAATGTAAATCTGCTCTTAAATGATGTAAATTATATCTCTACATATTTATAAAAAAATCTATATGAAATGCAACACAAAATCTACTTGTTAATATTTAGAGTTGAAATGTTTATTTTATTTTAAATATTTCAAAAAATAAATTATATTCCTTTATTGAATTAGTAATTTTTTTGCATAATACTAACGAGTACGATAAAAATCTGTCACCTTTGAATAAAAAATCATTGAAATATAAAACTATAAATTTGAAGAAACTTCAAGATAATATTCAGAGAAAAGAGTGAGCAGAATATTCAAATTCTTTTCATTTATACATAAATTCTAAACTATATTATTTTGTTATTATTTTATTATTTTTAAGTTTTTATATTTTTTAAAGGAACTCGGTCTATACTTTCACTCTTATCATGAAAATGCATATTTCTATATTTAGATGCTTGATTATACTGTTCTTATCTTGTAAACGCTATCATGTGTTCCCTATTTTCATACAAATTTTCAATATATTACTACTTTTAAATTTATATAACCATGATATTTCTTCAGATTAACTCTATGTTTAACATTTTAACAGCTACACTCTCTGGTAAAATGTATTCCAATAAACAAGAATTAAATATTATGCAATATTGATTTTTTCTTATTTTGTAGCAAACTTCAAGCATGTGTAATAAACTCATTTCATAAATAATTGTTTTGAGTATATGAGTTTATTTAGCACATAGTACCTAGTAATTTTTTACTTATTGTATTTTGACTCTATTTTACTAAAAAGTACTTTAATATTCATTTTTAAATTTTTAAAATATATGAATCATTTAAAGAAGTATTAATGCTTATTAAATTCATACGTAAATTTGTGTGTGCGTGTATTACAACAATTTAAACGCATTAGTATAATTTTAGGCTCATTTAATATTCATAAACATTACAGGTGATTCATAGTAAAAACTTTCATAGTGTTAAGTAAATAATAATTTTACTAATCATTTAATTTAACAAAATAATTTTTAACAATTTTATGTAATCATCATGAATATTAACCATTTAATAAGTCTGAAATGGGGTTGATTTAATTTTATCTGAAACTGAGTGTAATTATTTTTTCATGATATAGAGCCTGAATATATTTCGACCTACAGAATTCATTAAAATTTAAAAGAAATAATTATATTTTTAAATTTAATTTTGTGCCTTTAATATATTTTTTCTTACAATTATTCTGTTTGCAAATTTTTATTTATTGAACCGTTTTATTCATTTTGCAAATCGTTTTTATTCATTGAACCGTTAAAACACTCATCCGTTTAATATATTATTTATATCATTGAATTAGATGTTCAGAAAAAAGATGAAAATAATCATCTCCTTTTATATGCTTCCAATATTGTTAAATAGCGGAAGTATTTTTTTTGCCTAATTTTATCGATTTTAGTGGTAATTGTAACATGCTTGATTACTTTTAAATAATTTCCATAATTAAAATATAATGGTCCGTTGAGTGTTCAACTAGCAAAAATATTTCATACATTAACTTACAAATTTATAAAAAAGATATTTTTAAGCAATAAAGATTTAATGTAAGATCATTATTGCTTGGTGTTTACTTTTGCATAAATATTTAAGGGGAAAACTTATTTTTTGCATTTTATGGAGAATTATTTGATGAGAATTATTTAATTTAAATTAATTTATTCTAAAATACCTGAAATTATATTCATAAGATTTGTTTTCTTTTTAAGCAATTATACTTTAATATGCTATGCATAAATAATTCATTTAATTCAAGTTTCTTTTTTAATTAGCCAAATATTTTCATTACTTTTCTTCCTTTGCATGCATTACATTTCTTAAAGAAATTAATTAGTTTATTAGATAATTTTTTGAATAAAAATTTACGTGCTGGTTATAAGACCAGTACTTCGTGAATGAAAAATAATTCTTTTTTCTTCCATTGTATTCATTTATAAAAAAATAAAGAAATATATTATATAAGCATTGTGGAATGCAAAAAAGTAAATTTTGGTAGAGTTAAGATTATAAAAATTTAAATTTTCTAAGAAATTTCAGATTTTTCTTTATAGAAATGACTTTTTGAGATTAACACCATAAGATTCTACGTAAAAATTTGGAAGACAATGTATTTTTGAATGTAATTGAATAATAATTTCGCTCTTCTTCTTCTTCATTGGCCTGACAGTCCAGGATGGACCTTTGCCTTCCTCAGAAGTGCATACCAGGGCCCCTATTTTTGGACAAGGTCATTCAGTTTGTCACTTTTAGTGTTTTTAGGTCGTTTTCAAGGCAGTCACGCCATCGGAGTTTCGGTCGTCCTCTTCTTCTGGTGCCCATGGGGCGAGCCAAGAAAATTTTTTTGTCACTCGATTGTCGTTCATCCGACTCAAATGTCCTGCCCATTTTAATCTCTGTATTGAGATAAATTTAACAATATCGATAATTTCGCTCTAGCTCCGAAAATTTCAAAATAAATAATAATAGAAATGTTTCTTAGTTGAAATTCTGAAAGTATGTAACATAAAAACATATTATAAAATAACATTTGGATTAAAACAAATATCATAATATTTTTCTTAAATGAAAGCAGAAATAATTAAAATTTCAAAGAGAAGACAAATTTTGCCCACATTAGAGTCCCATTAATACTTTTACCGACTAATGTTAAGAAACACCACCAATAGTAACAATGTGTGCTGTTAATATTTGAGGATATGTGACAATAAAATGAAGGAATCTTCATGTGGGAGCTCAGGCATGAGAAAACAATAGCACGAATAATGCGCATTTAGTTAGTGTAATGTTTAGAATGCAATGTAATCAGATTAGAATGCAATAGACAGAATTAGAATGCAATGTATCAGAAAAAATTTGCTTAGAAAAACTCTCTTTCAACTTGCGCTCCAACAATAGTATGTGTTGTTATAATTAGACAAGCTAAGCTGTCTATGACATTGGCTATTTAAGTCAGAAAAGTGCGTCTTTCGTTTAACCAGAAGGTGAAAGTACAACTTTGCTCTTAACTCCTCCGATAGATGGCCCCACTAGAGAATTCATTCCCTCAATTTTGACATGATCTAAAACAATAGTATGTAATTCTGATGTGATGGGGAACTTGATTCACTATTAGTCGGTGCACTAGCCTAAAGTCATTTAAGAAACTTGATGAGTATTAGTGACTTAATTATTGTACCAGAGCCAAATTATAAAATAAAGATATTTTCACGGAATTCTCTAACTCAGCCATTAACCGTATAAGAGATGAAGGCAGTCAGTGTACTATGTATATAACCATTTAAAATATATTTTTTGATTAATATTAAAACAAATTCCTATGAAGGAAAAAAACCATTTTACAGAATGCTAGAGAAGTCTTATTCATTTAAAAGAATATTTTTCATAAAAAAATGCTGTTTTTATTTAATGAAAAATACAACATATTTTTATTTTTATAAAATAAAATTTAGAATTATAATCTATTTAGAAGCTTAATTTAAAAAATAATCCCAAAAGCATTACGTTTAAATGTTTAACAAATTAATTATATATAAACAACAATCGGTTATATAGTTAATTAAATTATTTAATGCATTAATCTGCTCGATATAGCAACATTGATTTTATTTAAACAAAATATAAGATTATTTCTTATAAGTAAATTTTGCTTAGTAAAATCTGCTGATGTAGATTCTTATTAAATAAGGACTTTAAATGATACTGAATTTGTTTAATAAAAGTCAGTTTGTCTAATATATTTTAAAATTTTAATTATACATGAAAGTATATAAAAAATTACGCTATATACATTATTTAAGGAAGTACATATTATTACATACTACAAACCATTACAGAAAATATATTTACTAGTTTTTAAGAGAAATAAAATATCAAAATTGAAGTAGATATTTTCTTACGTATGTATATTTTTATCTTGAAGGTAAATATTGTGTGTTAATAAAAAGCTAACACACTTAAATTCTATTAATTTTTTAGTTCTTATTCTGCAAAATATGGGTGATTCCAATCGACAGGTTGAATAACTTTTTTAGCTCAACCACACATTAATAATTCCCAAGATGTTTAACTTCTTTAAGTAAGTAGTTTTATAAAATGTAAACATGTATCTTAATTTTTTAAACAAGTATTCATTATAAAATATTTTGAGTATTTTAATTTTCTAACAATAATTAAAGTATATTTTTGCATTTGATGCATAAACTTTGTAATTTACGAGAATTTTATTAAAGTAAATTAGCTGAAAGATAAATGCACAATAAGGACAATACAAAAATCTGTTTCTATTTCATTAAACTACAAAATCTAAAACATAATGAAATTATAAGATTTGAGATAATATACTCACAAATATCAAATATTTAGTATTTTGTATCAATTTTATATCAGATGTGGGATGTCTTATGTAATGTTACGAATGTTTAAACCAAACATGTGAGAGTAAGAAGTTCAAAGCAGTTTCACAAAAATACAGCATACCTCGTTCCCAGAACAGTTAATGGTGAATAAAATTAAGTCAGAAAAATATTCTTTGCAAACATTATTTATACGGATGAAGCAAGTTTTGGTCCCACGAGAGTCCAAGATTAACAAATCTGCATATGGTTTATATGTTTATTATCAGTTGCAGTTGTCAATTAATATTTAATATAGCATTATCCTATACATTCTGATGCGATCTGTGTTTTATGAGATTATACTAACAGGTGTTTTCTACACAATTTTCCTTGGTTAGTGACAACACATGATTCCAAAAGAAGGAAGTTCCGCAGCTGCGTAAGCAAATGTCTTGCGGCATTTTAATTTCTCTTTAAAGGTCAGTTAATGTTTGGTTCTGTTTTGGTGGAGCAAGGTCCAAAAATCTTCCTTTTTGTCATCAAAGAGAATTATTTTTGGATTCAACTTATGTACTTTACTACTCCTACATTTCAGCTCAAAAATTACCACCATACTCAAAGGGTCTCACATTGTTTGAATTCTACTTAAGACTACTTCAAAGAACACATATCTGGTCTTTCTATGCTTGACAATGGACACAATTGTATTAAATTGTCTCCTGAAATGCAAAGTGATATCCATGTCTTTATATTGTGGCTGAAGAAGAAAAAATTAAGCACCAACAATAAACAGAGAGCAAGTTGCTATTTTGAGTAATCTGTGAAGTAAATGAGTTGAAAATCATGAACTGTTATTTCACTTTGTTCAAATATAAAGATATATTATGATATTTAGTCATTACTACTCTATAACTTTTTTATGTTTCTTCTTTTCCACATTTCTTTTTTAAAGTTTGATATTAGATGCTAAATTTTTAATTTTACTGCTATCAATGATCCATCTCACTTCTTTTGTAGCACATTGCTTCTTCCCTACTAAATAAAAGATAGTTTGCTGAATATTAATAACATTCAATTTATTAATCAAATTAATTGTTGTAATAACTATTTATATTTTTAAAATATTTATTTTATTGATATGTTTAGAATTTAATTGCATGCGATATAGGTGTTCGTTAAATTTGGGAAATCTAAAGCCCTGTGGTCAGTCGTTGAGCAGTTACTATGGGTGTACTGGTCTGGAGAAAATTTCCTCCCCGTTCAAATCAATGCCAAAATTGAAAGGAGTGCATCATCTGGTGGTGCCATCTATCGAAATATTTGAAGAACAAAGCCGTAGTTTCACCCTCGTGGTGTTCCTGATTAAATGAAAGACGCACCCTAATGACTTAAATTCACATAGCCAAATCCTATCGAAATTGGCTTGTCCAAATGTCATTAACAACAACAACAGAATTTAATTGTTCATGCACTAGAGAAATGCAAAAATGTTGGAAGAATCAATCGGTAATACTTAGATATAATGAATAAAATTTTAGGGAATTTTAAAAAAAAAACATTTTAAAAAAAGCATTAAGCTTATTTTTGAAAAACAAAACTGTTGTTCCTATGTGAAACATTAATTAAAATATAAGAATAGATGATCAATTCTTCCTAAGGTAAACTCTTTAGAAATTTTACTTGATTTTTTTAAATTATATCTAATACAGCTTTAACTACATAATTTCTAACAATTTAATACCGCAATATTTTTCAAAGAATCTTATGTATGATCAGAAATAATTATAATAAAAGTATTTGTGTTTCAAAGTATCAACATTCATTTAGGAGAAAGTATCAATTTTATATAATCAAAATTAGTTTCATTGTAATTAAATGGTTACATAATCAATAATTTAGAAGTTACTTGCGATTTTCTTTTATTGTTTTATAACAAATTAAAGTTTAAATGATCCAAAAATGTTTTTTCTTTAAAAAACTACACACATACACAATTACAAGATTCTTATTTCTTTCTTTAAGTGATTCTAAGACAATTTGAATAAAGATAAAATGAACTGCACTGGACAAACCAATAAAATAACTATAATTGAATTTAATAATCACTACGCCAATTTGCTTAACAATATTCAAAATAGGTTTACTATCGCAAAAATACAAATTTTAAATTTACTAGATGCATTTTTTGTCGTTCTTACTTTTGTTTTTATCGTGAAAGGAAAAATAATTTCATTTGCACAAAGAAATATTTAGTAGCTCTGAAAGAACTTAACTGCAATTGCTATAGTTTTAAAAATACTTGAGGTAAAATTTATGAATTTATACTTTGAAATGCCTATTTTTACAAATGAAAATTTTGTAAGCATAAAAATTATATTTCAAAACCATGTAATTTTAACTATTAAATCTCGTAAAAAGATACGATAAATGTATATTAAGATTTAACTTGAAGAAAAACCGAAGCAATATTCATTTTCATTTTTTATCCATTATGTATACAATAAATATTACATATTATCAATTTTTTTTAGCTTTTTAGTTTCTAAGATTTAATTTGCAAGAGCTGAATTTGAAAGTTGACAAAAATATATGTAACATAGCTGAATATTTATAGTTCATACATGAAATTAATATTTTCTGCAAATCTTTATTTCCTTATTTCGTAAAAATTATATAATACAGTGCATTTGTTGAAACTGATACTGAATATTTTGTACCCTGTAAGAATGAATGAACTATATTTTTTAATTTCTGATGTAAATAACAATAGTGCAAACATTTTTCCTCGATATTAAAAGAACGACTAATTAATGCTTCAGCATTAATTAATGTCTAAATATCAATGAAATTATACATAAACCAGAATATATAAATTCTATTTATTTAAATGTGCTTTTTTCTGTTTTGCTTTTTAAAAGCAAAAAAAATGGAAAAATAAAAAGTTTCTTTTATTAAAGCATTTTCTCTTCTCGATTCAATTAATTATTAATATGTGTATGCAAATATTAATTCATTAATAATACCTGCTTTAATCTATATTTTTTGTTTTCTTTTTCAGTATACATTCAATTCATTTCTCAATTTTTTTTATTTCTATATTGTTTTACATATTTACTTCAAAATCAATTTAAAGACAACTTTCTTGTGCTACCTTAAAGTATTAGAAGGCACCGATTTTCTTGGCTTATTTTGTGGAACTAAATAATCAAATCAAAAAACCTTTCTGGAGACAAAAGTTAAATAATGTATGAAAAAATAAATTTTCATTGTATGTGAAAAGATAAAATTTTATAATACTGAATTACATATGTTGCATTTTTTCAATAAAACTGCATAGATTTATTTTTGCGAAATAAATTATAATATTACGTATCTTTAAACCAAAAAAAGGAAGAATAAAGTGCCTTTGTTTGTTTTAAAAATTCATATAAATTATCTAGATCATATAATAGCTCTTGTAATGGAGAGCTTTATTCGAATTTTACATTTATGTTTGTTTTTTGGTTGTTAGTGATAACAAATTGCCATTTGACTGTCTTAAACCAATAAACCACATATTTTGCAGACAATCATTGGATCACAATTGACCTAAACAACATTACGATAACCCATAATCCCTATTACTGTTCCTATTCCATCAAATTTAGAAACGCTCCTATTAGCATTTTCACTTTTTATGCAAAGTATGATAGCAACTATACACTAAGAAGCAATGTTCAGTGTAACTTTGGTATGAGAAATTTGCTTCATAATTTCTTCGTTTAAGCAGATTATAGGTATTGCTGCCAATTTCTCACAAGAATATGATGAAAAGCTAATTATTTGCATACTTATTTTGATTGTGTAAAATTCGAGTTTTAACTCGAATTTTAGAACCAGAACAAGCTTTTAAGATTTTTTTTTTTTTAGAATCCAAGAACAAGCTTAAAAGCTTGTTAAAAGCAATTTTAATCTCCAGCAATGTAGATAATTTGTTTTTCAATTTCTACAACATACGCAACAAAATATTAGAAGTATTTAAAAAATCAAAATATTATACTTATTGTTATATTTCTAAAAAGTAATTATTGTCAACATATCCCTGTCTAATGGATCTTGCTATGCAATGTGTTGCTTTGTAAAACTAAGAATTTGAGCCTGCTAGTTTTAATTAAAAATAAAAATTTACTTTAAATTAATTAAAAATGAACATCAATTTCTATTGGTTATTACTATATAAAAATAAACAGTGTAAAACATAGTTTATAACAAAAATACCTAATATCTTCGAATTAATTTGAGAGAAGAATACCAATGTGTTCATACAAACTTCTAATTAGGAAACAATTTTGCTCTGAAAAGAATTCTCATTCGAAATATTTTATCAAGCATGTATTGTTTTTAAACTAGGCTATTATTATTGCTACATAATGACAATAATAATAACATACTGGTCCTATTGTAATTTTACTTACATTCTAAAAATAGAACTATTTTCTGACAAATCAAAATTTATTCAACCATAGATTTCTTTTCTTTATTGCACAGAAAGTGTTTCAAATTAAAAACAATGATAATTACGTTAACTGTAGAGCATGTCTATCAACAAGAACAGAATTTTTTCATTGGTAATTAAGGAGAAATTTCACTCACTTCTGTGGGAATTATTTCCTTTGAAGATGATTAATTAAGGATCACTAGCACTGTAATTCATTAGAATGGCTCACTCTCTTCTCGAAAACTTTGAACTTGTAATTTATCTTGAATTTCAAGCACAATTGATATAATTAGTGATCACAAAAATTATGTAATTAGGAACATTTTCCTAAATTTTCAATGAACATTTTTCAAACAAACTTAAATGAGGAAAGAAAGTTTTATTAATGATAAACTTAGTTGTTAAGAACAATCACTATGAAACTCTTTTTTATTTATTCAAAGAATGCTATTCTTTTATTTTTAAATTGAAAATATTGATTTGTTACTGCAGTAAATAAAGTTAATTATAAGTTATTTATAAATTGCTATAAATTCAACAAAGTATGACTTTCATTCTCCAACATTATTGTCCATTTATTTATTATTTCTTATTAATATATTTTTTTATTTAAAATAGTTAGTCAATCACTGTGAAACTTGTAATCTAACAATGAAAAATTATACTGACTAACTATTTTAAATAAAAAAATATATTCATAAGAAATAATAAATAAATGGACAATAATGTTGGAGAATGAAAGTCATACTTTGTTGAATTTATAGCAATTTATAAATTAATTTATAATTAACTTTATTTACTGCAGTAACAAATCAATATTTTCAATTTAAAAATAAAAGAATAACAGTCTTCGAATAAATAAAAAGAGTAATATGGAAGCAGCAAAAGTTTAGGAATGCCTTTTGTATAATTTCTTTATTTATAAAAGGGCGAAACCATTTTATATCAACAACATTTGGATAGAGATAAATGTAATCACAATATTAATATTTCTATTGAAAAATAGATAAAAAATATTATTTTTCTAGTAAGAAAAACTATAACATTAAATGATATAATCGACATATCATATGAAAACTTTTGAATTACATGATGAATAAAGAAACACTTCAAATTGCTTACTAAAACATTTTATTCCAATGTACATTAATTATGTAATTAAACCAAATAGAGCATTGTCACTCATTTGCAGTTTTCATAAAAAGAGATTAAAACAGTAATATCTTTTGTTTTTTCATACATTTTAATAAACAGAAGAAATTACTACCTTAACTTATTAAAACTTCAATAATATTGCTATCAAGTTATCTTATCTTTCATTTTTAGCAGTATTATCGAAATGGAAAAATCAAGTTTTGATCAAATTTAGAAAGCTTATACTAATTATATAATCTTTTGGTTGAATCTACTATTAAAATGTTCATTAGGAGCTAAGCTGCTTTATAAATAAAATATCTTGATCAATAAATGCTGAAAAGTTGTACGAAAATTTGTTAAGTTAATAAGATAATAATATTTGAGAGCTAAATAAGTAATATAATAACGAAAATATAGACTTAAATATTATTAAAATAAATAGGATTTACATCGAAAAATTGAAAATGCATTTCGTTACTTTATATTTTATTTTATTTAGGTTCCTTAACTTCATTCTATTTAAATTTAAATACCTTATTTATATTGTAAACAAATCTTTTGACTTTATAAAAGTTAAATTTACAACTGAAATTTGGGATTCAGAAATGTATTTAAAATTAATATCTAATCAAAACAAAGAACATTTGTTTGAATTATAATTGAAGATTATATCAAATATCTAACTAAGAGATATTTAAGAAAGTTTATTTTAAAATTTAAGGACATTGCTTTTACTTGCTGCATTTAAAATACATCATGTATTTTAGAAATTAAGGAATCATTATCTAAAAAAAGCAATACGCCTTATTCGATAGTGATTCTATGTTTTAATAGCATCATAAGTAAGTCAGATTTTAAAAAGTTGTATTCTGTATTGCTAATATAAATTTTTAAAGTTATTGCCACTTCTTTCTTATTAAAAAAGTTAAACTCCAAAAATCAAAATAATAAGCGGATCATAAGATTATGAAAATCTTATTTTGAATATTAAAAGAACTGAAATTTCTTTATTATTTGAAATAAATTTGTTTTTGATTTTAATATGCACTTTTTCTATATTAAAAATTGTATTTCTGAGAAACATGATTACACTCAAATTTTTCATTGCAGACATAATTATACAGAACATGTTAAAGTATTACATAAAAGCAATACAATTTTTCGTGTCCAATCTAACATTGATTGAATAATCTAATTTTTAATAATAGATCATATTTACAAAATAGTTTACACATTTGTTTTTTAACATATTTTCTAATAAACATAATTAATTGTAATAATCCTTTGTTTAATATTAAAACAAGAACTACAATCATCGTTCTTATACAACGTTTGAGAATAACTTAAAATATTATATTTTACCCATTTATGTTATTTATGTCTCATTACCACTTTTTTCGTTTTTAGGATTGATTTCTAGTTTAATCGACGTAAAAGGACAAATTTGAATTTGTCTGAACAGCTCATTTTCAAAATTGAAGAAATTTTTTTAATCCTTGAGATTAATAAAAGAGCAATCGAACAATCATATATTTACTAGATTTCAATAACTACCATACATTTGCTAACAATCTTTTAAAGTAAGATGTTTTTTTATTACTAAAAACTAGATGCAATGATTAGACAAAATAATTCTAAGTCTTTCAACAATTTAAGAAACAGATTAAATCAAAGGTTCCAAGGAAGAGAGAGACCAGTTAAGAACTGAACATTGAGATAAAATCAATTACCATGATATTAAAATACATGCTCTTAGCAAGAAGATAATACATTATCCAACACCTCAAATCCTTATTGATTCACATATCCTTAAGTACTCTATATAACTGTTTAAGGAGTTGAAAAATAATCGATTTTGTTTCGCTACTGAGATTATTCAGCTTAAGGATTTGTAAATAGCAGATGTTTTAGACAGAGAGATCGAATATCATCGTGACTAATTTCCTTGAGGGAAGAAAATGCAGCATCAGCAGAAGAAAACTTTTGGCTGTCAAGAGTGTTGAATTGATATTCTGGAAAATATAATTCATTCTAAAAATAATTACTGCATTTATGATTAACTGTATGTTTCTAAAAGTCTGTGGTATTTTCAAGCTGCAAGAAAAAATTTTTTTCCAAATAAATAAATATATAAATTTATTGTTCCCAATTTAATAGAAGAATCATTACGAAGTGAGATATTTGTTGTATAATAATGTATACAAAAAGATATATAAAGATTTTTTCCTTGTTAACTAATTTTTAGCTTATTACTTCAAATATTTTTCTCGTTTTAAAATTTCTACATGGTATTAATTATTTTAATTATGTATCATGCATTATTTATTAATATTACATAATACTTATGCATGAACAAATTATAAAAAAGTATAGTATACATATAATGAAAATAAATAAATGCTTATATACACATTATAAAAATAATATTATTTGAAACTTGAAAATAAAATATTATTTAAGTAATTCTTTAATAATTTTTAGTATAAAATAAAGTTTGTTAAATTCATAATAAACTTAAAATATTTCATATTAAATAATAAAATGAAATTGTCTGTTATTCATATTTCTTACCTTATATTCATAGAATGCATTTACGTTATTAAATTTCTGAGTGTGTTACATCATGTACTAAAATTGCTAGTAATATAATTACTATAGTAGACCTTTTTATAGATTAAAATTTTCACAAGATTATTTCTAAATAAAAATATTATAACTCATGTAGATTAAACATATAAAGTCATACATATATGAGTTATGAAACATAAATAAATACGTATGCAGTTATTTTCTGTGATTCCAAATTTAGATTTAAAATAATAAACAAACCTCGTTTATATATATAAGAAAAGTAATTTTGCTTACTTGTTTATGAGGAAGAGATTGTTAATTTTAAAATACTTGTTAACTTAAAGAAAGGAATAGGAAATACAATAAACCATTTTTTTTCAAATAGTTTAATATGTTTCACATTACCTAGCTAAACTATTAAAAAATTTTATTATCTTTTCAGTAAAATCAATATATTAAAATTAAACAAATATTTAAAATATATATATAAAAATGAAAAAATTACTTTCAGATAAAATTAATAAAGATACAATTAACGAATAAAATAAACATTCTTCATATATTTCAATGTAATTAAATTACTGTAATGACTATATATATTATAAACAGTAATAATTATATTTCTGATCTTATTGAAAGCATTAACGGCAATTAGAGCATTTCAATTAAAAGAAATTATCATTAGTTCTGAAGAATAATACTTAGAAAAATAAAGTATGCTTACTTATCATTCAATAAAAAATAAATGTTATGCATTGGTTTAATCACTAAATGCTTAAAACGTTTAAATAATAAAAAGGTTTAATACAAAAACAAATAAAATGTTTATTAAAAATGATCAGCAGGTTCTTGTGTATATGAACCGAATTTTCTTTTATAAAATATCATTCGTTAAATAGTTGTAATAAATGTTTTGTCGAATTATATTACAAACAAAATTTTATGTAGTTATAAATTTCACTCTTCTACACTTATCTTACTTTGAGTATCATTAAATTTTCATTTTTAAATCAAAGTATAAATTCAAAACCATGAGTATAAACATCTTAAATACAAACTATTTACTTTTCAAACATTTGTATATAAACCATTTACTTTTTAATTCAAACATTAAATACATTAAATACAAACTATTCAAATATTAAATATTAATTCAAACATTAAATACAAACTATTTACTTTTGAAACATTTACAACATAATCTAAAAAAGAAAATATATGTTTTGACAATGCATGACAATAGAAAAAGCATTTGCCACACACACACACAAACTGAACATTTATCTACTTTAAGTTGATTGTAGCATACAAATTTGACAGGATAAGATACTTTTAAAATAAAAAAAAATTTTCACCATTTTAACAATAAAATATTGTTGTAAAATTTTATGAATATTGCGTTTGAAAGATAACCCTAGTATTTTCTTCAATTTTAAAACAATTGCATATATATCACTCTATTTTATAGACCACTGTTTTTATATCTAGAATCCATTTAATAAGTTGTTCTTCTTCCTTTTTTACATAATACGTGTAAACAAATGGTGGAAAACTATACATTATAAAGAATCTAAATTATATATAGAAATTAGAAGTTTAAATCTAACCATTTTAAATAAATAATATATTCGCAAACAAATAATTAAATGAAAATTATTAAATCATCATCACAGAGCAAGCAATTTTTTGAAATTCCATTGTTACATAACTGTATGACCAATTATATTTAGTCAAAGTATTTGAGTTTTCAAACTAATATTTTTTCTTTAAATTACATGCTAACTGTGACTTTAAATTATAAGAAAAATTCAAAAATAATAGGATATAAATAATTTGAATTTGATTTGTTGGCTTTTATGAGGGAAATCAGAACGTTTCCTGAAAAACTTTTTGAATTTAAACTAAAACTTGAAAATTGTATTCTTAAAAAAATTCTAGAAGCTTTATAAGTGGTAGTGAACAAGATCATTAAGAGTTTTAAAACAGCTGCCAATAAAGTTAAAATAAAAGAGAATTTAGGAAAATATGAAATTTAATAGAAAGAGTAAATTCTCGGCTCGAGGTTTTTTTCATTCTAATTAAATAAAGCCTTTATTAATTCATGAAAGAAACATACCAGAATATTAAAATTATATCAGTTACGGACAATCTCACTTTCTGGAAGGTATACCACTTTATAAAAAGAAATCTGTGATGGTTAAAAAAATCATAGAGAAGATTCTATGAGAAATTGGTTAAGGGTATTGTGACCTGACGGATATTTTGGAAAATACTATTTTTTCTACAAAAAACACTCTATTTAGATTGCTCAGATAATAATATATATAATGCAAGAATTACTTTATAAGTGGTAGTATAACAGAAACTCATGATATTATCAGGGAACAGTTCAGTGTAGAAGTAATGGTAGTTCTGTAATTTGTAGATATCTTTTGCATATCACATGGGAGTTTCTAGAAAAACAGTTATTTTTAATTTTCACTGCTTTATTTTTACTTTAAGCCTTTCAATTTGCATTAAGGAAGATAAGTTGGAAATTTCAACTACATAGTGCAATATGACAATTTCTAAATCTAAAATGTGTCTTCAATAAAAGAGAATCAAGTTTGTAAGTTGATAAATTCGAAGCTTAGACATGAATTCCTGGTTTTAAGTTTGTAGTCTTATAATGATTTAGTAAATATTTAAATGGAAAAAGTTTTTAATTATTGTTAAAATATTTAGTATAGTTGAATATATATATTCAACTGTATATATATATATATATATATATATATATATATATATATATATATATATATATATATATATATATATATATATATATATATATATATATATATATATATATATATATATATATTTAACATTAACATTTTTGCCATATTATATTAATACCTAATAAATAGTCAAATTTTTTTTATAATTAAATAGTTATTTTAAGAATATGCTTTACGGATTATTATAAAAACCATATCGATAAAATGAGACGAGAGATTTATATTTCCTTTTCGTAAAAACAATTATTTTTCTAGTCTTCTTTTCTCGATACCCTCAGGCAACTTGCAAAACTTTATTTTTTCCCGAAAAATATTCCAATAATGAATCATGAAATTTTCAGTACTCTTAAAATGAACAGCATTTTTTAAGCAGTTATTGTTTTTATAAATAGTACTTCATAAAAACACTGCAATTATATATTAGTTAGTTATTCTAAAAATTTTTCGAATTATAAATTTAATTATAGTTTGTTTTGAAATTGTTGTGAATTTATTCGAGAAATAATAAGTTCTGAATGTGCTGAAACTGAATACTTTTCAAGATTTTACAGTTAAACAATTTTGTTTTCGAGAACAAATATTGAATAAGTCCTAATGCGATTAAAAATGTTTTCTCGATAAATGCTTTTCTAAATGCATTAACTTAAATGAATTATTTCATCAACTTAATTTTCTTGTAATTTAATAAAATAGATTTTAAACAACTTATAGGATTCATTTATTTAAAAATATGTATTTTAACTTAAATAAAATTTGGCTGTTATTGAAATATAGAATTTTTATTAACTATTCATCACATTTTCTTTTTAATTTAATTTATGATTTAACGGTATTTTGCTAATGACGTAAAAATTGTTTGGTCTACTATTAGGAAGAACTTAATCCTTAAGTACCTTGTATATGAAAATTATTATTTCGAGTAATAAATATGGAATTATTTTAATTGGCATGTGTTTTTCAAAACTCAATTTAAAAAAAGAGGCTCAGTTCCTGAAACTGAAAATAGACAGTATGGTAGGTTGATCTCCAAATTAAAGTATACTAAGTAAAAATAAACTGATAAAAAATGCTAGCTAAGCTTTCTTGAAATTCTAATGGATATCTTATTATAAATTATCAAGCATAATATTTTTTAAACAAAAATGTACAAAATGATGCATATTAAACTTTCACTGCTCCATATTCTTATCAGTTATAACCATCTAATTGATGAGATATAACTACACACAAGATAAGTTGTTCTAAGATACTAAAGGATAAATTATAGTTACAAAAATTTATATGATAATATTAGAATACAAATTTGATTTCAAAGTTGATTATTATTTTTATTTGTATGGAAATCATCCAAAATTATCTTCCAATATGAAAAAATACTCTCCGATTTGACTAGATTTGTACATACTTTAATGTTCATGATTTTAAATTGATTCTTTAAAGTGGAATATATAAAATCAGATTTTTGAAATATTGGAAATAAGATTTGATAAACAGGTAAAATTGTTTTCGGTATATGGCAATTCTTATATTCTAATTTCGTATATAGATAGATAGATATAGATATTTCTCAAATCTTTTCAAAGTATATGGTATTTTAATTTAAAAAACGTTCTTTTTCTATGGAAGATACTAATGAGAAAATTAATATCATTTGATGAATTAGCTTGTTTAGTAAGAATTACCTTCAAATGCTGGAATACTTTCATACATCACAGCTAATTAGTTTTACGTCATTCACGGCAAGTATTTGTTATGGAACTTGATAAGTTATGATGAAAACGCATTTATTGTACCCAGAAAATCTCTGAAATGAAACTCAATTTCAAACACAGGCCTTCAAACGCTACCACGAAATTAAATGTTGCATCACAAATATGAATTATAAGTATTTAGCTAATTATTTTAATTTACTGAATGAGCAAAATTTACCAAATATCATGAAATGAAAACAATTATTTGGCAATTTTCCAGTTCGGACATTAATTGAGACTAATTACTTCTCTGTTAAAGTGAAAAGGAATTTTCTTTGGAGTTCAACATTTTAGGTGACGTCAAAATGTGCTTTGAGGATCGATCCTTATTTATAAGTTCAATTCTAATTCCTAATAATCTGGTTGTTTTAAAATTCACAAATAGAACGAGTAAAGAATCTAATGATTTGAAATTTGAATCTAATGACTTATTAATAGGCATTTAATATAAGCCAAAAATTTCCTCAGCGAGCATTTTTCAATGGTAAGAAAACTAAGCATGTAAAAATACTCTTAATATTCTAGACTAATACGCTGACACCTTATTTATAAATAATGCATGGTTATTCTTGGAATTTTAAACGAGGCCTAAAAATTCGTTTTTCTGTATCAAAAATTACTATGATTCTGTCCAAAATTAGCCATTTAAAGCTCAACATAAAAGCTAAACTTAAAAATGTACCTTTTAAGTATGTTATACTAAAATTGTTAAAAACAAATGACAACAAAAGTATTTGGATAATGTGTCTTTTATATGTAGCAAAAATAAAGTCAAAAGAAATATATTTTTAATATGAGAATCACACATTACCTATCAATATTATCTAAAACATTACATATAAGACATACTTTTAATTGGTATTTAAAAATGTTTATCAATTTAAGGAAATTAAATACAGTTTGGTTTCCATTTTAATACATTTTAAAGTGTTATTCATATAATATGAGTTTTACAGCCAAATTGCTGATATATTTTACAACTAGAAATTTTTGTTGTCAACAAATTATTATCACAATTCGTATCACATATTTTATGGCTTTTTATTTTCGATTTTAAATAATTACATATTCAGTGTATTTGAAACTATTTATTTTACAGAAATTCATTTTGAAGCTATTCTTTTTATGTCGCTTTTCTTTTCGAGTCATAAAAATCATTTATTTTTCAGATTTTTCTTTAAAATATTTATGTATTAAATATATAATGTATTAAATACATGTATGTATTATATATATAAAACTTCACAGGGCCTTATTAAAATATTTCAAAATTTTAAATTATGGTATGAAATATTTTCAAAATATTATATTATTTATTTTTAATATATTTGCAGAGCATGTTATAATATTTAAAATTGATTCATTTCCGGAATGTAAATACTCTCACAACATGTCTTACATTGCTTGAGACACAGAGATTATTTTTAATATATTTGCAGAGCATGTTATAATATTTAAAATTGATTCATTTCCGGAATATAAATACTCTCACAACATGTCTTACATTGCTTGAGACACAGAGATTATTTTTAATATACTTGCAGAGCATGTTATAATATTTAAAATTGATTCATTTCCGGAATATAAATACTCTCACAACATGTCTTACATTGCTTGAGACACAGAGATTATTTTTAATATATTTGCAGAGCATGTTATAATATTTAAAATTGATTCATTTCCGGAATATAAATACTCTCACAACATGTCTTACATTGCTTGAGACACAGAGATTATTTTTAATATATTTGCAGAGCATGTTATAATATTTAAAATTGATTCATTTCCGGAATATAAATACTCTCACAACATGTCTTACATTGCTTGAGACACAGAGATTATTTTTAATATATTTGCAGAGCATGTTATAATATTTAAAATTGATTCATTTCCGGAATATAAATACTCTCACAACATGTCTTACATTGCTTGAGACACAGAGAGACACAGAGATTATTTTTAATATTTTTGCAGAGCATGTTATAATATTTAAAATTGATTCATTTCCGGAATATAAATACTCTCACAACATGTCTTACATTGCTTGAGACACAGAGATTATTTTTAATATATTTGCAGAGCATGTTATAATATTTAAAATTGATTCATTTCCGGAATATAAATACTCTCACAACATGTCTTACATTGCTTGAGACACAGAGAGATTATTTTTAATATATTTGCAGAGCATGTTATAATATTTAAAATTGATTCATTTCCGGAATATAAATACTCTCACAACATGTCTTACATTGCTTGAGACACAGAGAGTGGCAAATTGTTTTTTTTTAACCAGAAGCAAGATTTTAATATTTGCTTGATCAAAAATTTAAGAGTGTCTCTGATGTACTGATCTGACCACCGTACTAATGATTATAATTTGGAAACTTTATATCTGCAAAGATAAATGTTACTTACACAGCTCTTGTTGCAAATCTGCATTTGCGTAAAAAAGGTCATTTAAAATTTTCTGAAATCATTCAATCTTCTGCCTCATTTTTAGTCTTGCAATATCTATACAGAGAAAATCTAAGTTGAAAAAATATTATATAATGATAAGTACAGTTATACATAAATAATTTTTAAGAGAAAAATAATTTTAGAACCATTTTATATGAATATTACTCCTACATGTAAGATATTTTCAATTCTGAATTTTTAATGTTCAATTATAAATTTGTTTAAAAAATATAAATATATATAAAAATGTATTACTTTATTAGTTTTAAGAACTGTAATATCTTATAATTTAAATGTAATATAGGATTATACAATATATAAATTGTTTCACTTTTGATTTCTTTAAATATGGAAGTAAAAATAAAGATAGTAGATAAAATCACTCTTTAATGATTCTTCGAACAAAGCTTAATGAAAACTAAACCATTTTCGAGAACTTCTTTTCTTGGAGAAATATTTTAAATATGACGTATTTTGATATCTAGTTTTAAATATTAATTAATTTTAATTAATATGCTTGTAAATTTTTAAAGATAATAAGGAAAATGTAACTCTAATCTAGCGTTAGTTTGTATGTAAAACCATTAAATTAGATTCCTGGAAATCTTTATTAAAATTTTTAATGAGATCTTTATGAAAAAAATGTGATAACCAAAACACGTTTGAAGATATAATGAAACTGTAATTGTAATGAGCATCTCTAGAAACATATCTGAATTTAAAAGAGTTCAATTTATCTAAACATTAGAAAATCTCTTACATATCATAATTAGAAGTATTATGTAGGAGGGTAACTAATTCAATGCAATGGATAAGCATACAAATTAAAAATGTTTTACAACTTTTATGATTTTATTTTTATATTTATTACAAACACAAAGCTGTCGAATTTCTAGAATTTATTCACTGATAGTAAAAAAAATGAAAAATGGGTAATGCCATTTCTGTGAATAATTTTTATCAACTTCTATAAAATCGGTCAAAGCAGAATACCTGAAATTTTGAAAAATTGATATTTTTATGAAATTTATTATAGATATATTTGAGTTTACAAACATTTTTATATTAGCAAATAATATTATTGGAATTATGTAAAATATAAAACAATAACTGATATACACTTCATATTATGAAGTGTACATCAGGTTATGATGAAAGTTTTCTGCCATCGCTAATATCGTCTTAAGCAAACAGTTTACCTTGGCGTGTTCATTTAAGTTTTATCCCAAGGGTTTTGGTTTTTGAAAAAAACATTGCGTTATAAGATTTGTAAAAGCATATCTTTATCATTTAATACAAGATGTCTGAAATGGAACTGTCCCAAAAGCAGATTATGATTTTTGATACAAAAATCGAGCAACAGAATGTTAACAAATCATGGGTGCAGCTTCATACATAGCTCTGTGAAAGGGTCTCATACTGAAAGTTCAAAGGCAAGGACTATGACATTCAAGAATCAGAGCTCTCTGGCTGGCTTACTGATGTTGATGATGCCCACCTACAAGAACTTGCAAAAGAAAATCAGTATTCAATCACCCAAAAAGCTAGCTAGGAAGTTACAAGTTTGAGCTATGTTTATTAATCGTGTTATGTATCGCATCAATTTGACATACAAGTTCAAATACTAGGTGGCGCTGGAGTTAACTCAAGCAAATAAAGACATGTGCTTATTCAAGTTTGTACTAATCTGCTCGAAAATCAATGCAATTACAAAACTCTGGGACTAAGATGGATGTTACGTAAAACTCCCTACAAGTCGACTTCAACCTGCCGTGCTTTTAGCCTTTTTAAGATTTGCCAATTAATTTTCTTATCTGAATGATCATTCCACATTTTCACAATTTTAAATTATAATTAACCAACTGTTGCAAAAATCATTAATTAGAAGTTAATATATGAAGGATTTTTTTGTTGTTGTTGTTGTTGGCTTATCCTCTTTAAAGATCTGACATTTGTCAGATCAACTCCATTAAGTTGTTGACAGTTAAAAAGTCAATGACTAGCAGGGGATTTGAGGATAAATCCTCCCGGGAAAGTCCGACGCAATCCAGAATATGTTTCCGTGTGGCTGGATGTTCACAGCATATTTTACAAGTGGGATAAATTTTTGTACCACGTTCAAACGATAAACATTTTAGATGTCAACTTGGGAATCTGGCCAAGGATTTTTTCTTCACATTGAATATTCACTTTTGCTATGAGCTGATTTTACCATGCTTACCTAAATTTCACATTTCCTGGACAAGTTTACTTATTTAACACACAAGCTATAAAAATATTTTTAAATCAGAATTTTTATATTTTAGCAATTTTTCATTAAATTAAAAATGTATCAATATTCTTAATTTACGACATTAATTTGGTATAAATGAGAAAAACATTATACTGTTTCACGCGTAGAACAGTTTTCTTAATTTGTATCATAACTATTAAAATAGTTATGAACAACAAAAGAAGTATTTTTTAACATTTTTGAACGCTATGACCATACTTGTAAGTGCATGAACGCTTATAAAATTTCTATATAAACATTATTTTGTTTTTTAAATTAAATCAAAGAAAATATTTTAAATTTAGTACCTGTTTTCAACTTAGTACAGATGGTAACAAAAAATGGAGAATTTTCCTGACAGAAAATTAATTTTAATGAAATTACATAGAACAGTAAATCTTAGCCAGAATCGCTAATGTATAAGTATTTAGACTTTAATTTGAAATAATAAAAAAATACTTTATTGTTATAAAGATATCTAGATAATACATGATTTACCAACACTTCATTTTACCTTATTTATAAAGAAGAAGATTTTGCTTACTGAATTAGAAAATTAAATATTCTTAAAATTTGCTTTGCAAATTTTCATGATTGTAGAAAAAGAGATGTGAGTCGCTTAACTATGTGGATTCATTTTTAGGAAATCTTATCTCTACAACTAGAATTTATCTGAGACTTTAGTTTTATAAAAACATAAATAAATTTTATCCTATAATTACTCTTTATTTTCAATCTCAGTTTTGTTTTTATTTTGCTGTTTGCTTTTTCAATTCCTTATTAGTGTCATATTTTAAATTATTACATTTAATTTTGTTAAATAAGTATACATGGTCTTAGTTAAGGAAATATAAATCTTCTTCAGAGATACATTAAAGTAACAAATACTTTACAGCATTTATTCTTATCTTGTTCCAATGCGGAAACAACTTGACATAAAATCAATTCCTCTTATTGTTATATAATGATCAGTTCCTGCTTGTTTAAGAATGCAACATACTTTGTTCGCTTCTTTTTACCTTTAAAAACTCTTAATGAGGTGAATATTTCATTCAGGAAATAGTTTTCTAAAAGAAAATTTTTCTTTTACCATAATAAATAATTTATCTGAATATTATTATTGAAATTACTACTTTTCTTAAAAATGTCTTTGTGAATTTACTAAAATTAATGGAAAAATATAGTGAAATTTCTTCAAGTAAACTAAACTAAAATAAAAAGCCTCATTAAATTTTTTTTCAAAGAATAATAATCAATTATTTTTTCCTGCAAAACAAACATTCTTAAAGAAAACAAGATACTACAATGATTTTCAGCATATCTTTCTAAAACATTTACATTCACTACTTTTATTATTAACGAAGCATTCATACAAACTTTCCCATGTTTTATGCATTTTTGATTTTTTTTTACATCATTACCTTTAAAAATCCTACTATACTTATCGAAAAATAATTCGTCTAATTATTCCACATATCTGAGATGAATCTCTTTTTTTGTTGTTGTTTAATTTGTTCTCGTTGTTTTGTCATTTCCGATCAGCCGAATAAAAATTTTTTTAAAAAATAAAAACAGTGAAATGTTAAGCTTGGATGAATTTAAATTTTACGACATGATTTCTATTTTAAAATAATATAAAAGTACCTTATAGAGTATGTTTATTTCTATTTAAAATCAATTTTCAATTGAAAAACCTCAAATTCATGATTTAATTGCTGGCCTGCGTTTTTAATCATCTCTGTACTAAAATTAAAAATATAACTTAAAATTATGCTTTATATTAAATGCAATTAATAATGTAATGGAGAAGACTTTTTTGAATGTATTTTTCTTGTTAATTGTTAGTTTTCACTGCAGTTGAAGTTAACATATTGCATTTCTATTATAAATTTGAACTCTAGCACTTTTCATTAGTTTTCTTTTGGATTTTATACATTTTTCAGAAATAGATCTCAAACTTGCTCTGAATTTTCGTTTAAATTACATAGAAATTACCTGTATAAGACAGTTAAACTGCTTTAAATTTCACTGGTAATTTATTTCGTTGCCATATATTAAACCATATTTACTATAAGTTATACTTAATCATCTTTAATTGATTGCATTAACAATATATTTATATCAACATTTTTTCGTTAGTATTTACACTAATTATAAAAAATCAATAATTTTGAATCTTAGCCTTTTGTTAAAGAAAATATCGGCAAAGTTGACCTATTTTAGTTACAAAAGCAAAAAATATATAAATAAATATAGAATAAAATTTAAACCAAATGATGAAAATCTCTCTTTATGGCAATGCAAATGCGTCAATAGAAATGAAATATGAGAAAATATGAACTATTTATAAAGATTGTTATTTAAACCGCATATAAAATATTTTAAGAAGAAATTATCAAAAACTAAAGCAACATTTCTAACAATATAAAAACATTGCCAAAAAATACCATTTTTTTATTTGTTGGGGTTATTTCTAACTTAGTAGATGTTGTTTATAATATATTTGTTTTCTAAGTTTTTAAGAAATAATTTATTATTACAAGGATGCATTCATAGATGCTTTCATAAACTATGCTTTCTGAGTTTTAAGGAAAGGAATCATTTTTACCTGATCTAGTTCACAACGATAATTTTTATCAAGCAAATATTTTATTTGCAAAATATTTAAAAGTTTTATGTATATTTTGAGTGTTAAAATCAATATGTTTTCAAAATTTCTTCATTTTTTGCCAAGCACATAATTTAAAAATGTTTATAATTTTTAGGTTTTCTATGATTCATAAACTTATTTTTGAGATTTCTTTGAATAAAGTCAAATATATTTTATATACATTACTTTTAATAAGTATAGAGTTTCGATTACCTAGTGTTTAAAATTGTGCTAGCTCTGTAGTTTATATAGAGAAACATTTGTAATCATACAGAAATTCGACATATTTAATAAGTTTACTACCATTAATAATATTTCTTATCGTTTTCATTTTATTAACTTATGCTTAAATTTGTTAATATTCTTAAAATTTATTCATTGCAATAAATTATTTTAATATTATGTTTTCAGTTAAATAGCTATGATAATATTAGAACCGAAAATAAATTCTCTACATTTGCGAAACGTAAGTGGATACTACTTGAGCTCACTTCTTTTCTGAGCCTTTTAAGTAAAGAAGCTTTTATAATAAGCCTTGTCTAATTAGCTCTCGTGTGCGAAAAGGGGTCGTTGAGCGACAAATGAATAAATCAATGCGTTTTCTTCTTAAGCACTAAGAATAGTATTTAAAGTAAAATACTTTTTGCTTATTATTTTGATTATCTATCAATATTTTCAAAGCAAAATAAAAAAACTATTTTTTAGAATAAACATTTTTCATTATTTTTCTGAATGAACATTTTTTATTATTTTTCTGAATAAACATTATTTATTATTTTTCTGAATAAACATTAAAATTTGTAAAAATTTTGCGGATATTAGTAATGCATGTCAATATGATTACTAAATATAATCTAGATTTATAATAATTTCCAAATTAATTAATAATTATTACTACGTATATACTTTTCTGGATAGTTAAATTGCGACTTCTGGAAGTAACGTATATAAAAGAAATTAAACACATATAATGTAATAAGAAGAATGAATCATGTTAAATTCAAAGGATAACTTCTACAATTCAAAAACCGAGAATATCAAACATCATCAATAATAACAGCAATTACATCATGGAAATGAGTTGAGCAGCAATTAGATGGCTTAAGAGCAGATGCCCAAGCAGTGTCAACACTATGCCACAATTTGTTGACCAACCGCAATGATTAGTATATAGTTGCGTATAACTCTCTCAGTAACCCTTTATCAGATGTTTTCAGTAATAGTCATATCAGGTAAGTATCCTTACTACAATGACAATGAAGAACTTTTATTATCAAAGAAATTCAAGACAATGTAGACAGCATGTGTTTATGCAATGTCTAGTGCTAGCTCTGTAGATGATTAACTCTTGAATTAGAAAATATAAATGGATTCTAACACTTCAAACAATAATATAATGATGCTTAATTCTGAGCATAAAGTACGAAATGCAAGGTTTAATAGCATCCCATTCCAGATTATGGGTCATTATAAGATTGTGTTGAAAGTATGTATAATATGTGCGTTCTCCATGATGTCATCAAACCATTAAGTAATTACCATATTACTGTCAATACCAGAAAGTTGTTTTTTATCCTATCTGGTTAACCAATAGACGAAACCAGATCCATGAAACCGTGGACTAATAAAAAGAGACAATAAAATGCCCGGTTCAAGGATAAAGGGGAATGTTACAGTCACAGAACGTCAGGAAACGTCGAACACCCAAAAACGAAGGACTGATTTCGCTCCAGTTTCACCTACTGGTTTTAGCCAGGCACTAAAGAATATTAATGCCGATGTTTAAGATTGAGATCGTTTTAACATTGAAGGTACTCTTATCTGTAATGAAGTGTTATGGGTAGCTAAAATCATGATGATTCTGTAACGGTTCAAAGCATTCCAAATATCAGTGAAATGTATATACAGATATTTCTGGACTTGAAATCGTTACTACATTTTTATCGGAATTCATGACGTTGCCACTCGATATCTTGAATATATGCAGATATGATGCCTAACTTCAGAGTGGTAATTATGATAGTTTCCTAATATTTTGCAAAGAACTTTGAATGACTATTATGAACGCATTAGTTTAGTGTTCTACTGAAAATCATGGGATTTCAACCAACGTTAGTAGAAATTAGTTACCTGCAATCATGGAATCCCTTTTGATCAAAAGTAAACAAGTATTGGTAAATATGTGTCTTTTTTTAGAAAAATCATGATAAATATTTTCCTACCTCCAAAATCAATTTCTAAATTAAATACCTCTTGTTATAATATTCCTTGTTTGATGCACATTGCATACCAATATCCATTTCATGAGAATATATTGAAAATTCCATTGTTGCAGAACGCATTTTTATCTATACACATATTTTAACTGTCCCTGTTATAGCAATACTGCTGTAATATTTCTCATGTGAGATTTACTATATAGTAATTGTAGTATTTATCATAAAACAAACAAATAAGCGAAAGTTGGAAATTATAAATTTTATTTATTACAAAATTAATTTAAATTCTCATTAAATAAAAATATTGATATATACTTAATTTTATTAAAATTTTCTTCTCATATATCATTGGTTGCATTAAAAACAAATAAAGTAATTTTTGTTAAAAAAAATTTATCATCAACATCGTATGATATTGAATAAATATTAATAGTAATTTAAAATAGAGACATTGTGATTTCCATATGTTTTAAAACATAATTTTTTACTTAAAGGACAAATAAAAAGTAATTTAGTGTTTTTTTATAAGATGCATCGCATTTTATTTGCTCAGGTAAATTTTTGGGTTACATAAAATGTTACTAATTTTTGTTCCTAAAATAAAATTAATGAGTCATTCTTAGTGCAAGTTTCAATTAAATGCGTTTTACTTGTGGATATATATATTACTAATCAACTTCTTTCTTCAAATAAATTAGTATCGCATAATTTTAAATTTTAATGTAAAGAAAAGAAGTGTTTAAGATTATTTCTTAAATAAAAACTATTAAGATACATTTACTCCCATTTGGAATGAGAAAAAACCCTAATACAAGATTCAGTTTTTCATTTATTTATTAAAATTTCTACCATATTCTCTCATTGATGAATAGTAGAAAATATAAACTTGGAAATCATAAACTATTTTTGACACATGCTTTATATATTTATTTACATATTTGTATTCCGTTTAGAGTCGAATATAAAAAATTGATTTCTGTGTTAAAAATAATGAAATACAAATTATTTTTACAATGCTTTTTCATTTTATTTCAAAATACATATGTGCACATTGATAAGTTTTGAACATAAATATAATCCAAGAATTACACTGTATAATTTTTCGTAAATTAACTAAAAAAAGAACAACATTGATAAGACCATCTTTAATTTGTTAGAACTAACTTGAAATCATAATGTGGAAATTAATAGTAAAAATTTTAAATAAGTGTGGAGAAGTTATAGTAAATTTTCCATTTAAAATTTTTAACAAAATATAATTTCAAACTAAACAGTTTTCCTTCACAAAATGTTCAAAATAAAACAGCAACACATTACAGACATCTTCACTAAATAGAATGACTTAGTAAAAATTATGCATGGAAAAATATGAAATTCATAAAGTTTTACAATACAAAGCAATAACTGTAAAATGTGGACCATTTATTTTTGATCTCTGATAAATTTCTATTCTTGAATAAAAAAAATGATCTATATAGAAAAATGTATTAAAAATTAAAGTTTTCTATATTGGATTCACAGAGTATGCCTAAGATCCCTTATGTTATGGCATTTTAAAAATCTGTAGCAAGCAGAATTTTCTATATCCATTCTATATTTTATCCTTATCTGGGTTGAATATTGTATGCTTTAAAGAACTTTGAAGTACATAGGAACTTCAAAAGTAGACGACATTCTTTATTTTCGTTTTAAGCTTATACCAGGACAAAAATAATAAATATTCATATTCATACCAAAATTTTTCTTTGTTATTAAATTATAAATATTATTTTTCCTTTGTTTAAATAATAACTGTTAAATTAGTTTCGATATAATCAGTTGTGTAAAAATCAAATTTTTATAGAGTTTTGTTTTCACCTAAAATTCTTGAAATCAATAGCCAAAATTCTATATGACAATAATAATTGTCATACAGAATACAGAATTCTATATGACAATAATAATTGTCAGATAGAATTCAGAGTTACAAAACTCACTCTTATCTATATGATATGAGTGAGTTTAGTAACTCTGAATTCTATATGACAGTGATTTTTCCACAACTTACATGTAAGTTATACTGTAAACCTTCAATGCATTATTATATATTTAACAATATACGTAACATATAAGAAACAAGTTTTATATTCAAAGCAATTTATTATTTTATCTTTATGACAATCGAACTATTTCATCTTTATGACAATCGAATTTTCATAATGAACACTACAATGAAATTCAGATATATTGGGTGTTTTTAAAATAAACATATAATTCCGAATGAAAAATAGTTATTCGTGAAAAAATTTACGTAAAACCTAGTGATCCTTAAAAAATTCATACGAAAATTTTATTACACAAAACTGTTCGCATAATGTGCTGTATAGTTAATATTAGAAGCAATTTAGATATACATTTTATGTTGTAAATTATTATTGGATAAAAATCTAAAGAGTTATTATCCAATGAAGGTGTCAAGAATATAAAGAGAATTCTACATTATGTATGATATGTTTTATATATTGTGTAACTTCTGAAAATAAGTCTGAAATAATTATTTCTCTCAATGTTGATCCGCCTTCTTGACCATCATCTTTCAAAATAAATAACTACCCACACTGAAAAGGAACCAATTAGTTGCTTTTGGAAGGATTTGTACGACACAATAAAATAGGGCCTGTTTGTGTTTCTTTGGTTCTCTAAACTTTTACTTAGTCGTTAAAGTTAAAAGCAAGAAGCTTATGCAATTAATCGGAATATTTACAAAATTAACGATCTATTGTATATGTGTATTTCCCAGAAGAAATTATTTTAAATTCAATTTAATTTTAAAATTATATATTGCTAGAATATCAAATTCAATTTAAAATCCATAAAGTATGGTAATTTTATTCATTAATATCTTAGAATTTGAACTAACTAATAACAGATATGATTTCCTCCGTTAAAGTTCCACAGTAAACGGAATTGTTTCTAAGTGAATTCGAATATATATAATCATTAGCTCAAAAACTAGTTTCCTGATTTTTATCTTGAAGCCTGTCGGCATTTTACACATATGTCTTCTTTATATTTCCTTGTACCTCTAAGAAAAACAAAACAAAATATTTATCAAAATAAGTAGACAAACAGTACTGTAAAATCATACATCATGTACCTTCGTGCTTGAGAAATTCTCGTTTACACTAACGATTTTACGAACTAATGGCTAATCTCTAACATTTTCAAGGAATCATAATAGCTTTGTATCGCCTTATGAAACTGACACTCTAGCATAATGTATTTGTCAATTTATACTTGGAAGGAAATGGCGGAAAGTAAGAGTATTTACGTCAATAAGTTATTTGATATTGGTCAAAGAAAGGAAACCAATGTAATTGAAGAAAGCTTAGAAGATTTATCTGACGACTTCAGGTAAAACGTATTGTTCATCCATTAACTTCCGTAAAGAAATCTAAGGCTGCTCGAAATTCCATTGTAGAATTTAGGTTTAACTTGTAGTTAAAAAGTATTGGAAAACTAAATGATCCAGAATATAATGATGGGGAATGAAAAAGAACTTCAGATATCAAACGAGAATAAAAGTACAAAGTGTTATGACAGTTTAAAAAAGCAAATAAATGAACTTTATCAAGATTGAGATAACATTTCGAGAAAAATAATATATTTTTCACCATTAAAAGATGAAAATAAGACTTTTAAAGCAAGGATTTTACTTTGTATGTGTTTTTTATATAGCGGATAGTAAATATTTTCTATATAAAGGGATATCAGTTTGGAGAAAGGAAAGTTTTGAGATCTAACAGCTATTTTTCTGTTTTACGAAATTTATATTTTAAGAAATATTTTACTAATTGTAAAACGAATTCATAAAATCTAGCGTCTACAGCACTCTGGAAATACACTTCATTCAATACAAATGCACAATATATCGCAATAAAATTGACCTCGCTAACATACCTTTAGTTTGATAGCTCCTAAGATAATTTATTCGATACATGAATCTGAATGCTAATTAATGCTGAATTTATGAGCTTCATTTTATAATATCAAAGAACATTCTATTAATTACTTGTCATTGAAGTATCTAGAACCAGCCAACCAACAAACATTACCAAAATTTTACCCAGCTTTGGAAAATAAATTTGTAAAAAATTAGCTGTCAAATTATTGCAACATTTTGCCGGATTAACTTGATACCCTAGAAACCTCTTGTAAATATTTAAAAAATCAGAATCTTATCAGTCTCAATGTTCTCTTGTAAAAAAATCTTGACAGTAATAAGAAATCATTGGTAAAAAAAACAAAAGTTTCAATGAAACTCATAGTACTTCAAGAACTTTCTACCTTTTAATAAAAATACAACTTTTATTAATAAAAAAATTGTTGAGTACAAATTATCAATAAAATGATTGACTCTTTTTGATGTTTTGCATAGAGTAATGTTGATATATGCAAATAAATAGCATTTATTTATAGAATAAATATAACTTTATGGTGTAAAAACTTCCACAAGTGATTCTCTTTTCCTATTGAAACAATGACACCTCTATATTTTATTATTTATAAACAACTTCTTTTTCTAACTGAAAAGTCTTTTACTAACTGAGTTAATTGTTTCAAAGGAAAAGGGATTGTGCCCCTTTTTATAGCACCAATGTTATCTGATATAACACTACACAAATTTTTGCTTCGGTGAATTATAAAGAACATTAAAAGAAAGTGTCGAGTATTGGTAATTTAAAGGTTGGTTTACAACCTTAATTGCTAAAACTTTTAACTTTGTTTGTCATGAAAATGATTACCACTTTCTCATTTTCTATTCCATTAAATGAACACGCGAAAAGTAAATTGAAGAGAACAATCAATATTTGCAGTTAGTGTTCCTCTTTATCTTTCTTTAATTTCAATCATTATTTCACTTGGATAATTCATTAGTATTTAACTAAGTTGCAGTTTTGTTATATATCTTCATGCAAAATTCTACTTTCAAGTTTCTTTATTTAAAAATTCATTTTAAAATCCAACGATATGAAACATTCACAAAAATAGTATGACAAATGCAATATTTTGTTCTCCAATATTTATATCCAAATTGATCATTACATGAAAGATGTAAAATGGAATTAACCATGTTTAGTGTAATGGAATTAACCAGTTAGTTTGGAAAAATTCCCATCCACTTTCCAAAAATGCTCTAACATGAAACTGAATAAAAAAAGTAGTTTATATATTCAGTAAACTTAAATTTACTTTTAGGATCAAACAAAAAGAATTTTGAATGTCAGGGAGAGACAATTTTCCACAAAATCTTGTTGGTCTAAGCTATAAAGTAGAATATCGATTCCGCTAGCCTTATCTATTACAGATTAAGGAACACTTTCTTTTTGATATCAGCATAACTAATACTTACAATTTAAAATAAAATTTAATACGGCAATTTTTCAGATAAAAATACAGTTTTTGATGTGAATACTTTGCTTTATCATTAATTTTTACTCCATTTAATGTTTTTTTCAAAGAATATTTTAAGTTTTATCTTAAAACATATGGGGTATTTATATTTTGAATAAAAACATTTCTCTATCATATGAAAAAATATAAGCATAGTACTGAAAATAACTGCTACATTTGTTTGAATTCCTGCAATATAGTTATGAGAAATCGATATAATATTGTTTATTACTTCCTGTAATTTATCTTTGGATATGAACACAAATGAAGGAAGCATTAAATAACATAGTTTTTCAATACATAAGATTCATTTTTTACATCACCTCTCTAATTAATGATTAATTGTAAATATATTCACCACATACAAAAGTTCTTATTTCAAATATTTAGCAAAATATATTTTAACCTTATTATTTAAACCAACACGCAATTACTTTTCAATGTAAATTAATCCCCAAATTTAAATCAATATTATTCCAACTTTATTATTTTTAATTATATTCTTTAGTTATACATGTATCTATTACTTGAGTTATTCAAATTTTTTACAACTTTATATATTTTTCTGACTGCCGCACTCACATTAAACTATGCATTATATTTTTCCTATGTCAAATTCTCTTTCTCTTTACTTTAATAAATTAATTATTTATTAATTCTAATTCCATAAATTCTTTTCTTTATAAATTTGTCCAGTTGTTAGGAACAGTGTATTTGCTTATAGTTTATTTCATGGAATGATCTATATGAATAAATTCTAAATGCCTTTCATTTTGTTACCTCTGATGAGATTGTACGAGATTTTATTTCAAATTTTCTTTTTTATGTTGTCTTTTTACTGTTCCAATTCAAATTAAAAATGATTAAAGAAAAATAACAGGCTAGCAATCGAATAAAATGCTATCATCAACCATTAAGTTAAAAAAAACATTTTTCGATATAATAACACTTTACTTAAAATTTCTGTTTAAAATATCCATTTTAAGAAAATTACATGAAACAATTTAGCAACAAAAATGTGTGTGAGTTCTAAAATTAAAATTATTATTTACAGTAAAATATGTTTGAATTATAAAAATATTATCACGTGCAAAATTAAAACCAGTATCCGAAAATGCAATTCATATTAAAACGTGTTTCTTAATACATCTGTTTCAAATATAATTCAAACTTCATCAGAATTTTGCAGTTTTTAAGCAGATAATGAAGCTAAGAAGTAAAAAAAGTGTTTAAATTTTTTACTTATTGTGCAACAAAAGAATTGGGGTTTAAATGTAAATTCAAAAATTTAAATCAATAACTATTACATTTTTTAAGTTTATAAGTATAATGGTATTTTTAATATCAAAATATTTTACATTAGTAAAAAGTAACTAATGTTTTGAAATATTTACATTTGAAAGACCTAGAATTATAGAGCATTCAATGATAGAGATTTTCGTTAATCTTGTAATTTATTATATTTTACATAATTTCAAAGCAACTTAAAGTTTATTATATTTTAAATCCTTCGTTTAGAATGTGGCTTTTATCTCAATAATTTTTAATTTGTTCTAAGTCACTCGGTATAAATTTTCTTAATTAGAAATTGACATCCATTTCAGAAAGCTTTAATTATTATTTGATCCATAAAATTTCTGTAATGTTGAGATCTTGTTATCTGTGATGGATCATAATACGCGGAAATTTACGCCTTTACATTTTTCATAATAAATAAAATTTCATTTTTCCTCCCTAAAATGATTATTTTCAAGCACTAATAAGATTACTAATAAATTATTTTATAATTGAATGAATCAAATTACATTGACGTTAATTTGCAAAGAATGTTAATACGCCCTTTCTTTGATTTAGATTACTTCATCCATAGATTACTTAGAAATAAACTACTTATGTAGTAATTTGCTTAATTATTTAGTTCGTCAAAGTAAAATAATTTCTTTTCAAAGAAACATAACAAAAATATATTGATTTTTCCCTCATAGAAACATAACGTTTTTTTTAATCTACTTCATCTTGACATTGGTTTATAAATTAAATTCTTTTATAATTTTGATGTGCTCTCAATTCACCTAACAATTACTCATAATTTAGAGATTTATTTCAAAGGTGTTAGATGTGATAATAATCATTTCAGCTGAAAAATACCTAAATGCAGAATTGTAAATCTGTTACTTTTAATCAGAGCACCATGAAGGCGAAAGAACGACTTTGCTCTACACACTTGCCATAGGTACCTGTTTATATGGGTAGGCAACCATTCATATCTCATTCATACAAGGAAAGGGGAAAGACAGGATAGATAGAGAGAGAAAGCACATCCATGCCCGAACCGGGATTCGAACCCAGGACCTCCTTATCCGCAGTCAGACACGCTGACCGCTAGACAAGTTAGGCGGCAAATATTTTCTTTTAGACATTAAACATGCTTTATAGTAACAAAGATTTGATTCATGTATACAATTTATTGAAAGAAATGCTACAATCGTTTTTATCAATGCCCAGCGACTAACATATTCATCTGTAAGCACAATAAATGATGAAAGTGAGGGCACCTTTTATTTATTAGAGCTCCCAGTAGACGTGTGGTCCCTAAAGCGGTTCCTCAAAATTAAGTAGGACTAAGCAGAAAACCAACCGACTAGCCTTCTACAATCAGAGGTACCATTTCAAATGGAGAACTTTGCACAGCCATGATATATTTTTACAATTAAGAGATTACCCATTTAAAGGGGCATTCTCTCCAGATTGAAATCTCAGAGGTTCAGCACAAGAACAAAAGAATGCATTTTTACTTAATGCATCTATATCTGTGGACATAGATATTTTGACATCACTTAGTAACAGAACTATATCCGAAAGATAATGCAAGATTGCTGAAAAACGTTGTTTTTTTAGGAGATACTTTTTTAAAAATTGATGTATCACAACACAGAAAACCTGAAAAACACATAATTTCCCACCCACACAATGTCCTAGCAAAAAGTAGATGCATTACAAACCTCTTTCATTTTTTTCAACAATACTAATATAGAACTAGGACAACTGAAAGAAAATCATATCAAAATGGAACATCAATTATGCG
This sequence comes from Latrodectus hesperus, assembly GCA_037975125.1. Classification (NCBI taxonomy): domain Eukaryota; kingdom Metazoa; phylum Arthropoda; class Arachnida; order Araneae; family Theridiidae; genus Latrodectus; species Latrodectus hesperus. Next base: position 114,767,281 of record CM075851.1, read on the forward strand.
TTATCAGTGCAGACAGGATTAATATCAGGACTATTTCCAGACTTCGAATAGAACACTTCTGTGGAATGACTATAAATACAAATGTCACCGGAACTTATAAATCATACAGGAAGTACCGGAGGAATAAGGCCTTTATCCGTCTTTCATGTCACAAATTTGATTTCATCTTTTTTGCATAGCTGACTTTCTCCCTCCTGAAGAAGACGTGGTCCTAAATATTTTAGCCTCTTAATCTTTGGTTTATGAATTTTGTTTTATTTAAATTATTGATTTTTAAATTGTATCTTATTTATATTTTTGGCACATTTATCTTTAACTGCTTCTCTGCTGATTAGATCGCCAAATATATATTTGTAACAATTGTAATTTATTTTGTGCGTTGATAAAATTTCCTATATTTTATCTTGCATTGTATTTACTACTTTATATTTTTATACATATAGTTTAACGACACTTTCTTATTTAAAGTATTTAATTAAACTGTTTTCAAATCTAAAAATATACCATTTCAATAGATCTGAATATATCCTACAATGTCTTAAATGTATGAATAATGTAAGGCATATACAACATGAGAGGAGAGTATAAAAGTTTTAACAATATTGAATAGTCTAGAGAAAGTGTATTTCAAATGTTTGAAACAATTATAACTTAAGTTTATTCAACTATACTAGATTAAGAGTTGTTATAACAATGTCTTCTCAGTTATTAAATTACCTTACACTACCTGAGGGATAATTAATGCATGCATAACTGAAATTCTTCATTTGTCTAGACTGAAGATATGTGAAAAGTTGTTTGACATTGTTTACTCTTATCTGTATCAATTCAAACAAAATATAAGTAAACATACAGAGCTTTTCTTTGAACATTTATACTTAAAATAACAGAATTATAAAATCATAATTAAAGTTTATCCTTTTCATATAAATTATTCATGATATTTTGGAAAAAGTTTTCTTTTTTTCAAACACAAAACTTCTCGCAATCTTTGGGTTAATAACTTTTTATTTAACAACTAACATATAGTTTGAAAATAAAATTTAATTTAAAACAAAATTAACAACAATCGCCTATACGCTACTAAATGTTTTTGTCCACATGTTCTTTCATTTAAATAAAGTTTAATATTATATGTACTAAAATAATATGTGAACAAGTAATTTATATTATGTTTCGATCTATTTTATGAAAACATTGTGTACATTTTATTATTTAGTTTAAATTATACTCTAATCATAGGGGAAAATAAACTAACAGATATTTATTAGATATACAAAAAGTATTTCTTATGGAAAGAAATATGTTAATTCATCTTCAAATCTTTTATTTGAAAGAAATGAAAATTAAACATATTTTGACGCAAAATCAAAAGTGAATATATTGAATTATATAGATATCACAAAAAAGATTTATTTAAACATTTTATTTGAGTATATTTTATAATACAGCTTATGGTATCAATACGTTACTTGTCTTCAAAGATATTTTTTCAATTTAACAACTCATGAATATTGAATAAACTTCAAATATGATCTTAAGCTAAGATTTTTTAGTAGTTCATAATAAATTTTAAATTGAAATTTCTGGTCAAATACAGTTATTACGAATTAAATTTCCAGTAATAGCTCGTTTTTAATACAGATTAAAGAATTAAATTCGAGCAATTATTTGTGCATATAAAAAAATCTTAATTTTTTTTAAATAACACAGAATTCTGAAATCATCCACACAATTCAAAATCTGGAGTAAATGAATGTATCTAAATTTTGAATATCAGAATTTAGATATATTCTTGCACTCCAAATTTTGAATTTAGGTTGCTCATTGGATGATTTTGAGAAGAACACATGGCATTTAGCATCGTCAAATCACAATTATGATAAATCTTAATTAAATTCTTTGTTATGTAACACAGACGACGTGAAAAATATTTCAAACAAAAATATTCGATTTGAATCTGATTATATTAATATTATAATATCATCAAAGAATAAAAGTATGGGACTTTTTCAACACAGAATTAGATGCAATATTTGCATAATTTATCACATTAAAAATTAAACGAATAAATTGAAATTTATTGAACAAGAAATGAGCAGCATATATTATTTTCTAGAGTGGTTTCCCTACTTTAAAATTTAATTTAAATTACATTAAAAGTAAAGCAATTCATTTTCATTTTGAAAATTTAATTACAGTTCTTTTGTTAATTCTCTTATCATCTCATGAACAAATTTACAGGAATTAGAACTCATATTGTTTTATTCTTTTCTTCTCTCTTTGACAAAATACTTTAAATATCAAGTAAAATTTATTTTATTTTTAAAAAATAAAAATTTATCTTTCAGATATCTCTACAAATTATTTCAATCATTCTATACGTGTTTTATTAAATTATAACTCATCTGATCATAAGCAAAGTTATATCTTGTTTATTATACATTCCATAAAAATAAAAAATAAATAAATGTTGAACTTTTCAGTTTAATCAACAAATAAATTTTATTGCACTTGTATCATTGTGCCAATTTTTATTACATCCTTTCCTTTATATTATTCCCGCTTAGTTTGAAAGGAAAAGAGGAAACTCTTAAATTTAAAGTGCAATAAAAATACACACACCTATTTTCTCAGGGTTTGGTTATGTCGTATTACACTACGACATCATTCATTTTATTACATCAAAATGATATTTACATTGTTTGTTTAACTAGGATAATATGAAATTACAATATTTTATATGTTTTGTAATAAAAGCATTATGATTTTATTTATCATTTTTAAGATACTTGATAATAGCACTAAAATTATACCAATGTATTGATGTACAGTTACAAACCATATTAAAAGCATTATGATTATACTTTTAATATGATTTGTAAAAATAAATCAATTTAAAAAACACAGAGAGAGAGAGAGAGATCAATTTGGAGAGAATTCAAAATTAATTCTAGATATCGAATTAGAGAGAATTTCACGTTAATAACATTGGATTAATATTCTGGTATTATGGAATGTGTCATTACAAGATTACTCGAGGCAAAATTTTCATGGGGACATTACTAAAGCTTTGCTATCATTACCGATTTTCCTATTAAGCAAAGTACTTAAGCTATTTCTACAATTCAACATTTTAATGGTGTTCCAATAAATATTTCAGAATTGTACTTTTTATGTAGGTGAAAAAATAATTTTGTTTCATTTTGAAAGAAAAATACTTTTATCACAAATAAAAAGCAATAATTTTCTTTTGGGTTTTTTATTATTATTATTTACGAAACTTTGTAAAATATATTTCAGTTAGATTTTCCTTGTAAAATACATTTCCGTTACAAAATCCCTGTAAAATACATTTCAATTAAATTTTCCTTATAAAATACATTTTAAATAGATTTTTATTTCCTTTTTAAAAGGAGAATAAATTAAAAGAAAAATTGGAAGTAAACTATTTGACTCTGAATAGAAATAATAAAATTACTTTAATAAGTATTTTTTCAAATATTTTGAGACAAAAGTTACGTAGCATTTGACTATTGAAATGGTGCTAGTTTATGAACCATGTATTACACTCAAAAATTATTTTGTTATATATAGTGAGTCATATTTGAATTTTTTCAAAACAGAGAAGCCCGAAATTTCTTCATTATTACTTCAAGAAATTTTCCTATGAAAAGCAAACATGTCTACATCACCATTATCAAGATATAGATTCAAGATCTGTAGACTTTTGATTTTATCTAATGTTTAGTAACTAGAAATGGGTGTTGTGTTTCTAACTTGTGTCGTTGACTTTTGAGGCGGGTGCTTGAGCGTTTTCCAGATTTTTTTCTTGGGGTATATGTTTTTGTTGTTCCTTACTAGTGACACTATGACAAGCCAAGCTCACCGATGCTATGCGAATTAAGTCATTTGGGAGCGTCTTTCGTTTTAATCAGAGCACCATGAAGGTGAAAGTATGACTTTGCTCTACACACATGCCATAGGTACCCGTTTATAGGGTAGGCAACCATTCACACCTCATTCATACAAGGAAAGGACAAAGACAGGATAGATAGAGAGAGAAAGTACATCCATGCCCGAACTGGTATTCGAACCCTCCTTATCCGTAGTCAGGCACGCTGACCACTAGACAAGTTGGGCGGCGGAAAATATGAATGCATCTAACTATCAATGAAAAGAACCTGTGTATAGGCTATAAAAAGCAGTTGATAGTTTAAAAAGCTTTATAATAGTCTCCGCTTCTTGGTTCGTTCATTATATCTTTCGCTGCACTATTTACGAACTTATGTGTATGGTCATAGCTCTTACACACTGATTAGAAAATCTTGATTTAAATTTAAAATGCTGTCAAATACCCTGAAAGAAAGTTTTAGCTTTCTAAGTATATTTTCAATACGTAAATACTTCTAAGTTTACAGATTTGTCTGTTTAAATAGATGAATATGATAAATTGATTGTAAGGAGTCAGACTAAGTAAACAGTAATTGATATAATATACAGATAATATTTTCTTTTAGATGTTTGGCTATATACTACACGGTAACAAGTCAAATCCTATAATCTTGATTTCATTTGCAACAACATATAAAATATTATTATAATTTAGGCAATTATACTATGTAAGACAATAATGCATGTATATTCTTTGTAAAAAATTTGCTCTTGATTAAGTTTACATTTAACAATGCGAATAATTACTTTTTAAGTCTGGAGTCTATTACTGGAGTCAAAATACATCCTTTATATCAATATGTAGTTTTAAAGAAAATTTTATCGGAGAATACTATACCTGTTTTAAATTTACATGCAATTTCTTAATGCAGGAAATCTCTGTAAATATTTTCATCGATAAAAAGATATTTTATTCATCATATATCAAAGATAAAAAGATATAAGATTCTCTTATATTTTTAAGAATGCATGTAATTTATTAATATATGCATTTTTCAATTATTTATTAAATTTCAATACCAAGCTACTCGTGTATTGTATATATATATATATATATATATATATATATATATATATATATATATATATATATATATATATATATATATATATATATATATAATCAATGATTTTTTAATGGATCTAAGGAATTTTTGATTTCTTGAGATAAAAATGTTTAAGCTGTGATTAAATTTATTTACAATCAAGTATTTTTTAAGTTAAAATTCTCTCTCTCTCTCTCTCATACAGATCAGTAGGTATGGTATATCAATTCGGTACTATTTTGCAGAAATTAATTTCTAAAATGAAAAATGTTTATATTTTACACAATTTACAAATTATAAAATAGTGTTATTTAAAAAAATTTTGTCTCGGTTTATTTATTGTTCAACAGTCAGTTCTTGCACTTTAGGTTCAATTTGACCAAGACCTGCAGAGTGGAATGGATTCTAAATATCAACAAATAAACAAGGCTGAGGTGTGTGTGTGTGCACCAGCAGTCTTCCCTGCACTCCAAGTTGTGCTCTATCAGTTAGAGGGGAACTGCTGTTAGAGAGCAAACAAAAACTCCAATGCTTGAACTGCCATCAGAGATCACTTCACTTGGTCATCCCTAGGATACAGCAGACTGCTCTTTCAAGTTTTTTGAGTGGCCACATGAGGTCCCTTTCTTTCCAACAGGTCCAGAAAGTCTTTCTGGAGTATCACTGGTCCAAGGCTGATCAGGCCTATCCGAGACATATTCTTGACAGTCTGAATTTTACTGTGAACGAGGTTTTGGAGAACCAATTTTATTTTTAGACTTTTTAATGATTTTTAGTTTTATCAAGATGGTTTAGCTTGGCTACATCATCTGGGATTAGAAACAACAACTAACAGCATATTTTTTTTAATTTTATAGAGATACAGATAAATATTTATTTAATATAAAAGAAATATCTAGGCTTGAAGTATTTATTCAAATTTATAAATATTTTTAAACATTTAATTATTTAATTACAAGGTTAATTTTGTTCAGTTTCTTGAACAATTTTTTATATTTTTCAAGTATGAAAATCAATATTCAGTCCCAGCTTACAATCGTTGCACCGTAGTTTATATTTTTATTTTTTATTTTATTTTGTATTTCTTATTTTTATTTTTACTTATTTATTTATTTATTTTATTTTATTTTTTTTTTTGCATTTTAATATGTATGATTTTTTTGTAACTTGAGCTTTGCTTTAAACTCACAGGCATGTACATATGTTACAGATATAAATTCATTACAAAACATATGCTGTTAAATAATAAATTTCATTGGTTTATTTATGCAATTAATGCTCAAAATAAACACTGAAAAACATCGGATATAATTGTATTTGACTAAATAAAATATATTTATTCCACATATGCATCATAGTTGTATATATCCTTAAAATATTTGCTATAGAAACAGTTACAGTGCATAAATAACCAACATTTAAACATTTATCGTATCTGATCCCAAGATTCTCATTTTGCACACTTGTACTTTAAATTCATTATGTATATAAGCCAAGTAAATGTTATATTCTCTAATTCTACATCTCTTTTAAAACGTGCAGTATTCAAAAGCTTTTCAATTTGGGTAAAAAGCTCAAATTGCCACAATCTTCTACATACTTAAATTAAAATTAATCTAATAGTTTCAGAAAAAATAGTTTCTATTTTGATTAAAAAATTCCAAAATATTGAAAACTACATTGAACATTTATGATATTTTTCATTTAAACTATTGATTTTCTTTATTAAAAATATTGGTTTGCAAACTTTTCTGAAATCTTACATATGAAATTTTTTAAAATAATATTATTGTTTCTAAAAAGAAATTGGAAAAATATGGAAATCAGAATTTTGACTTTTTATCAAATATAAAAGAATGTAATAATCAATTTCTAATATATGAGCAATGGTTTTTAATTTTAGGTTGCGACGAAGTAACTACAATTTAGGTCACTACGAAGTAAAATTTCTTCTACACTTGAAAGTAAACACTGAAATTCAACTTATGAACATTAAGAAATCACTTATCAAACTGTACTAAATTGAAAAATATGTATGATCATCTGAAATTTTTGTGACAATTTTATGAGTACATTTCTCTAACATGAAACTAGAAATATGTCTAGATGATATATCATTTGTCTTATCATAAATGTGCTTAACAGCCATAAATATTTTCTTCTCAGTTAAGTATAAAGTAACAAATTCTGCAAAACAAAATTATTATCATGGACATTTAAGCAATTACCAAACTTAAGATACTCTATTCTATAATGAAAAACTTACCATTAGAATATAAATTGATGCCCTATAAAATATTGTCATAGTACTTTATAGGGCATCTATTAGGATATTGGAGAATCATATCATTGCATAGATACATTATATGACATGAATATTGGAAAACATTAAATTAGTTACAATATTTCAAATACGGCCGAGAGTAGTAAATAGACCATACCATTTCTTTGTCATTGAATATAAAGAATATAAACAATTTTTCTCATAGTTGTTATGAAACAAAGGCTTGTATGTTGCAACTTTTACCATATTTCAAACCTAAGGAATGAATACAACAATTATTTTTCATAATATTGTAGTTTTGCAATCTGAAAAAATAAAATTAACAAAAAATATGTAATTATAGCAAATTTTACATTTCATTTTTTAGAAGTTTTTAAATACTGTACACACTCATTAAATAAGTATTTTAACAATAAAGTGTGTGTGTGTGTGTGTGTGTGTGTGTGTGTGTGTGTGTGTGTGTGTGTGTGTGTGTGTGTGTGTGTGTGTGTGTGTGTGTGTGTGTGTGTGTGTGTGTGTGTGTGTGTGTGTGTGTGTGTGTGTGTGTGTGTGTGTGTGTGTGTGTGTGTGTGTGTGTGTGTGTGTGTATTCTAATTAGTAATATAAAAGAAATGTATAAATAATATTAGTTAAAACTCGGAATATGACTATAAGATTAGTTTTTAGAATACTGTTAGATCATTTTTAAATTTTCTTGAAATCTTAACTATTAATGATAAATATTAAAAATATACATGATTTACAAATATTGATGAACAATAAATGTATTAAATTAAATTTCTAAGAAATTTTTCTACATTAAAATATTATTCAAATTTATAATTAAATAAAATGAAATTCTTTTAAAGATAATGCAAAATAACAACATTAAATTTTCAGAAATTAACGTTTTTTAAAAAAACTTTATATCAAACCTATTATCTAAAACTATATGAATAAGCAATACTTTAGAAAAAAATTTCGCCTTTTAAATAATATTGCTTTTATTAGAAAATTATCGTAAGAGATTAAGAGGAATTGTTGCTGATATATACTGTGTTTTCAATTAAATATTCAGAACTTTTGCTATTACTATTTCTATTGTACTGTGCTTTTAATGCATTTATTTCAAGACAGAAACTTTTTTTTTAATTTAATTAAAATTTAGACATTTTTCAATTTTTTAAATACAATAGATTAAAAATGACATAAGAAAATTATGAATGTTTGCATAAATTTTGATTTTGATTTCAACGAAACCAAAAATAGAAATAAATAATCTGATTTATAAAAGTAACTTCATATTTATTTAAAATAACTTACATAAGCATTAATAAAAGGAATTTTATAACAAATTTAATAGGATTTATATTTAACTTTTTTATGCAAATATCTGCATTTGTACATTAATAATAAACTATTCGCTTCACAAATAAGTTGTGCAACAGTTCTTAGCGCTTTAGCTAGCAGAAAAAACTTCTCCTTTGAAATACTTTTTAGAAAATGTAATAGTTAAATTATCGTTATAAATATCTAATAATATAGGATAAATATCAGACAATGCGCTTATATACGAATAGTTCAATCATAAAATTTAAACTGAATTTTATTTACTCTTTTTATTTCAGTTTTCATATTATATTTTACTTTTAAACTTGTAGTAAATTTTTTAAGAGTTTATATCATATGAATATGATTTAAGAAAAATGCATATTTTATAATTTTTTAAATAAGTGTATTTAAGAAAATAAAGAGAATTATAACATTTATCATTAATTCAACACAAAATTCATGGCGAAATTTTAATAAAAACCATAAAATAACGTCGAATTGGAGATTCCTTAAAAAACTATTTTGTATTCAGCTGCAAAGCAACATCAAATTTTTTGGTACCATGCTATCAAAGGATTTTATCAAACTTTTAATGTATGTATGTATATATATATATATATATATATATATATATATATATATATATATATATATATATATATATATATATATATATATATATATATATATATATATATATATATATATATATATATATATATATATATGTATATATATGTATGTATATATCTATATAACTATATATATATATATGTATATATATATATATATATATATATATATATATATATTATATATATATATATATATATATATATATATATATATATATATATATATATATATATATATATATATATATATATATATATATATATATATATATATATATATGTATATATCTATATAACTATATATATATATATATGTATATATATATATATATATATATATATATATATATATATATATATATATATATATATATATATATATATATATATATATATATATATATATATATATATATATATATATATATATATATATATATATATATTTATATATATATATATATATATATATATATATATATATATATATATATATATATATATATATATATATATATATATATATATATATATATATATATATATATATATATATATATATATATATATATATATATATATATATATATATATATATATATATATATATATATATATGAGTGATAGATATTTTGTACTCCATAAAAATATAAAATGAATCCTTTTGTACTTAATTGGGAAGAGAAGTTCTCCTTTTAATACTCCATCCTAAATTCAAAGCAATTTTTATTACTTTTTTGACGTGATTATGGCACAAAGCAAATGTGATGTGCTCTGATTGGTTTAAATCATCACGTGACTCTCTGATTTCGGTTTAGTTTCGCAAAAATGGAGGAATTTAAAACTTCATTTTTTGTAGAAGTAAACTATTCTGATTATTTAAAAGTATAATTGGGTTTGAAGGAGCGCAGAAACTTCAAAGTTGATCTTTATTTCTTATAATTAATTGAATAACTATATCAAATCTTCATAGTTATATGGTTTTTTATAATTGTGTCGATAAACTTTCGTATTCGAAAGTTTGAATGAATGAATAAGTTCTATTGAATTCATATTCAGTTAAATGTTTAAAACATTTGAAATTTCTTATTAATTAAAAATTCTTAATAATATAAAAATGTTTGGAAGTTTTATTTTTCATTTCAAATATTATTTTCTGCTAAAATTTAACTTTTCATAAATTAATGGCAAATTAGAAAGCATGCATTTTTTAACTCTTTTACTTCGAAACTGCGTAAATATGACGATGGAAAAATTTAGAAATTTCTCATCTGTTTAAATATCCAATGTATATTACATTATTATTTAATAAAGTTTATTGTACTGAATTGAAAGTGCGATTAATATCAAAAACATTTTACTAATGAAATAAAATAAATATTTTCAAAATTAATTCGAAGCTTTTTAATTTAAATATTAATAAAATATAAAGCAAATATTAAGCTACAGAATATAGTTGAAAATATATTATACTTTATTTATTAAAATTTGACTGACAAGTTTTGATTTGGTTGTTGCTACTTAAAAACATTCGTAGATAAAACGAAAAGGAATTACGTGTATCAAAATTTAGCATTAATTTGTATGATATTTTAGAATTCTTAACTAAGAAATTGGTCGATCGATAATTTGTATTCTGACTTTACAGTAGTCATTTTCACCATCGAAGAAAAAATAATTAGAAAAAACAGATATGAAACATGTAATTATTTTGAAGATGGTGAAATACAATGTGAGGATGAAATGTCTCTGATCTGTATAATATATAATCTAAATAAGTTTTATGGAGACTGAGAAAATGTCAACCATTGTTATTACTACAAGTATTGATTTCATTTTGCTCATAAAATTTGCTTAAGAATTTGAAATGAGGTTCCAAGTTTTTCTAAGAATGTGGTAACTATATTAAATGACATGAAAATTTAAAACAATATTTTCAGTTTAAATATTTTATTAAAGTTTTTTGGTTTTGAAAGTTGATTTTAAAATAATGGAAAGTAATTAATTAAATTATGATTAATTTAAATATTAGTTGGTAATTAGCTTAAGAAATTTTAATAATATTTTTAAATCTATTTTGAAATAAAGTTTTGTTTGTTTTTACTTCTAAAACCAAATCCTAATTAACTTTATAATAAATTTATAATGCATTTAAAATTTTCAAAATGTTTAATTTGAATTCAATAGTTTAAAAAATTAAATATCCAAGTATTTTTAATTCATTTGACCATAACTAATTTTTACATGTAAAATATTATTATGCAAACAAATATGTATATATGTATGGATTTCTTTTTCCTTTCAGATAAAAGGTTTATTAAAATTTGAAATTTCTTATGAAATTCATAGAGAAAAATATTTGAACTTATGAAAAAAAATGTTCAAAATAAAACATTTTGTATGATGATTAATAGCCCATCTATTACAGAATTTATTTCTCAAAGTATCCAAAATTGACTGCTTTCAATGGATCATTGGTAGGTATAAAACCTGCATTTTTTGCATATTTGAGAACGAATTTTAAAATAATCATGAAAGTTTAATATCAACACTATTTTCTAACGATGCCACAAGGTCTTAAGCACACTAAAACTTACAATTCCCTTTGAATATCTGGATTTTTAATGATAGAACTAGAAACATACTGTGCATGTATTTCCAAGTTTTTCGATTGTATATAAATAAGATGTTTTAAATTATTTAAATGCCAAAAAAATTCAGTTGAAATTTTGCATAGAAAAGTATTTCTTAAGATATGGAAGAAAGATATCACTGTTATTTTCATATGTTTAATGTTTGTTTCCATATTTATTTCCAAAAGAAAGTAATTAAAATCTATATTTTACATAATATGTAGTATTACTTGCCTTTTATTATTTTCTAGTTTTCTATCTTGTATTTTTAAAAATCATTTTACTTGCTATGTATTTTACTTGCTTAGTATATGCGATGCAAAAGCAATGTTTAAGAGTTATTTCATTTGTAAAACAATTATTCATTAAGTTTCACCTGGTTTTCAGTTACAGTAGATTGATTTTTTTTCAAAAATGTCTTAACATCAGAAATAAATTTATATATGCTATTTCATTTTGTAAATTATCATAAGAGCTATATCTATTTCATAACAAAGAAAACATCTACAATTGTTTTTTCATTTGTTTCACTATACATCAATAATTTATCATTTTTGCCACATTCTTATGAAATTTTTTAAAAACTACTAGATAATCATTAATTTACTGAGTTTTGATTCAATAATTAATGAGAATACCATTTTTTTAAACAAATTACACTTGTGTGCTTTAAATATATATAAAGGTTATATTAATTTAGTACGAATAATTATTCTCTTTATTACATATAGATTTGAAATTTGATATTCAATATCCAAAGGCTGACTGTTTTCTTAGTAAATTTCCTGCATACTATGATCCTAGAATGTTATCATAAGTTCAAAAAAACCCTTCTTATAGTGCTGAATAAATATGTGATAGCTCAGGATGGTAGTATTTTTTGGGTTGAATATAATTTTAATATAGAATATAATTACATGGATATCTGATTCCTTGACTTTTTTATCATATGAAGTCAAATTAATATTAATTTCTTTGTGCTGACAATTTCAAAGCCTTATTTGGTGTTAATTTATTTATTACTGGCTCCAGTTCAAGAAAAGGAAAAAAAGATCTGTCTTTGAGCTTATTTATCTGCTATCTTTATGAGTGTAATTTCCTTGTAATATTTAGAATGTTCATATACATATTTTGCTTCTTTTTTCTTACTACGTATTGAATATTGTTGCTTCAAACAGCATTATCTATGCACATATAAGTAATAAAAATCCAAAGTATGATTTTTAATATTTGTTTATTTAAATGTACTTAAGATTTCATGATTACATTATTATATTTCTTGCTCATGCATCGTATTTTTTTTAATTACCAAGGTTTTATTTTGTAAAACTCTGCTTAAAAATTTTAAATTTTATAATACTTTTCTAGTACAGTGCTGACCCATTGATACGGAATTCATATCAATTATCAGAACGTATGGTGAAATTTATTGGAGTAAGTCATTATAATAATATTATTTCCATTATTTAAAATGTTTGCGTTAACTCCAAAATGATATTTAACAAGTTTATTAATTACTCCTTTGCAGAAAATTAAGGCTTTATTTTTTAAGTATTATTCTTATGAAATTTTAGTATTAAAGTTTGTGTATACACTAATGAGAATGCAATATACTATAGAAATTTTAGTTATAATGCTTATCATTTGAATTAGGTGAAGGGATCTTCAGAAAAAGTACGACGCTCAAAAGTAGTAATTCAACTACACTTTGCTGGTGTCAAAATCAAGACGTGTGTGAATACGTAATATTTTTATCTGTGGACAATGCATTTATTGATGTTGCATATGAAAGACTGAAAAGTGTTCGATATTTTATGTAAATATCATCATGTATTTAATGTTAAGTACCATGATAAACTCATCATATTTTATGCTTTCATTGACTAAATGATTTATTAATTAAAAAATAATCCATCTGGGACTTGAATTGAAACAATACATACCTTACTATATGCGATCAAGACCTAAATTTTGCAAAATGCATGCATTAAAATGTATATTATCTTTTTATTCTTATTTTTATGGAATTCTTATTTTGTGTTATTAAATCGTCACTTCAATGAAATTAAGATCCAATGTTAATTTGACATCATAAACATAAGAATTTCTGTATAAATATTTTTTTATTTAATTTTTTCTGTATTAAAAATTGAATAAATGTTTTTTGTATAATCTTGCAATTTATTTTTAATTTCATTCTTAGTTTCGGTTTGGTTTGGTATGTTTGTCGCTCAACGGTCATTTTTTGCACACGAGGGCTAATTAGACCGGGACTTACGGCTAAAAGTGGATTCCGAACCACTACAAGCATCCATGCCCAAGGTGGGATTCGAACCCACGAACTGTTGAACCGAAGGCAAGAGCGCTAACCATTCGGCTGCCAACTTGGCTCATTTTTAGTTTCATCGAAGCTATAGTCAGTTTAAACTAAAAACTTGGAAAATATATCATATAACAAAATTTATTTTCAAAAATATAAGTCAGTTTTGTTCAACAGAATAATCTGAAAATAATTGTCTTTACACTCCTGTAGCTTCAAAAATAAATAATTTAGCTAACTGAAGATGCGTGACAATTTTTTGTTGAGAGCTTATTTTGAGACCCTCACACGTAAAATTAAATAATTATAATTAATGTAATAAATGGCTGAACAATTTCCTTGATATTGTATGTAATTTAAAATACTCTATAATTATCAAAATCAACCTAACTATCAAATTCAATTGTACTCTTATATTATTGAATAAAAAAATTATATATTTATACTATAAATATCAAAAAAATACATGACTCCTTAAAATAAAGAATTCAAAATCTATTCTCTGCACAAAATTCTCAATATAAAAAAAACCAGCGATACTTCTATAAATGATTGAATTTCACTCTTTATTGGTATCATATTTAACTCTTTAAACGATTTTTTGTGAATCCTCTTAAAAAGAGTAGTTTCACTGCATCTTTCAAAATAGTAAATTTCTCTCTTAAAGATTGATTGAGTTTTGTCAAAATAAAAGGGTAAAATTTCACTTCTTCTGAATGAAATCCAATCGAGTTTTTAGAGTATATATATATATATATATATATATATATATATATATATATATATATATATATATGTATGTATGTATTTATGAATATGAACTCATGTAATATCCATGGGTAATCCATGCAATCATTAAATATAAACAAGCATAAGTGTAATGGTAAATATTATTAAAAATAAGTCACAAAATATATTCATAATCTTTGTGAAAAGAATCTTTACCTTTACACTGATTTATAAATATCCTTGAATCTTTTGATTTTATTTTACACAAATCGAAAATTCACTAGCTTCACTGATTAAAGCCAATCGGAATTTGAGACAATATTTATATTTAATATTAATCATAGCTGATGAAATGAAAATTCTGTATTGTAGTTAATGAATGACATTCAATGAAAGATAAAGATATATGTTTATTTTGAAAATTTAATAACAAAAAAGAAATTATTCATGATTATAAAAATAAAATTGGAAATAACTTTATATTTTACAAAAAATAAGATAATAATTACTCTTATTGAATAAGAATTACGTGTGGATATTATAGTTTAAATTATTTATAAGTAAATACATCGTTTCTTTAAGTCTGTATTCGAAAAATGTAATTAACATATAAAACATAATAAGTTTGCCAGTGTGTGAAAATCTTTAAAGTCTGACTTTTCCAGAAATTATTTCAACTTGAATGAAAAATACTTTATACACTTTAAGCTGAGTAAAAATTAATGCCTCACTGTAATAAAATAAATTATTACAAAGTATATTAAAGAAAATTGGAAAATTACAACCATGCTTCGAGATCATTAATTAATAATACTAATTTTTTTCTGTGACAAAATCTAAAAATCTTACAGTTATCCCCATAGAATGCTTATTTAATTTCAAAATGTTTATTAATTATTATTCATTCAAGGATAGCGAATTAAAATTCAAATGTAATTATATTTCTCTGAATGATATTAAAAATTTCTTATAATTGAAAATTTACGTCTTGCGAAGCGTGCCAAGGAAAAATATCTTTTATTTATAGAATTATTAATGCAATGTTTTCTAACATATTAGAGAAAATTTTAATTAGTAAAGATTATGAATAAAAAAGATCTATAAGATTAAAAGTAAAGATTATGTATAAAAAAGATCTATAAGATTGACTATGAATTTTGATAAGTGTATTAAAATTCATTTTTCAGTCAGATAGGTTGATTTTTCAAACTAGTAAAAAATTCATTTTATTAAAAAGTTAACGTACAATTTTTAACTGAAATATGAATCTAATTTTAATATAAAACGCATTTCATTTTATTTTAAAATTCAATTATTAAATATAGGAGACACGAATCTAAACTAAATATTTTTAAAATATAGTCTCAGCACACACACACACACACAAACTTCAGTTCTATATACGTAGATCTTAGTTTTTTTTTTTCCTTTATCTTTTAACTTCATTTTAGTTTTCTAATTTATATACATATAAATGGTATGAATAAAACATCATACGTAAATATAAATCTTCACTCTTCATTAACATTAAAAGGATCAATATAATATTTCCCCAAAAATGGAGCATTTGTATTTCGTGTTTCTCTTAGTTACTTCAAAATATTGAGAAAACTCTGACACCTTAAAATATTTTCATAACTAAATTATTAATTTCATTCATAATGTTTATTTTCAAGTTTCTGTGGTCTTAAAATTAAATAAATTTGAACATATGTATTTTGATATTTTTAAAGTAAAACAAATTTTACTACAAGAAAATAAATTAAAAATAATTTTTACAAAATATAAAATTATACGTTTCAAGTACTAAAACATGTAATAATATATCTTACTACATTTATTTTTTATATTTATCTGTCAAAAATTGGTTTTATCATACCATTCTTAAAGAATATAAAAATTTTTAAGTACGCCAAAGGATTATAAGAACTTAAAATAAGGTAAATTCAATAAACCTTTTAGCATCCTTTTAAATTCTCCAAACATTTTAAGAATTACTTCAAAAATATCATTAAAAATCCTTTTTTAACAATTTTAATACTATTTTTGATGATCTGCATTTGAACGAATTAAGTACATTTTTAATAAGAAAAATTATTTCTTATATTTAATATAAGTATATTTCAATACTTTCTTTGCTGCAAATTTCATTTATATACAGTGGTGGCCAAAATTGTGGACACTTTTGGAAATTTTTATGTTTTTGAAATTTTTATGCTTATAGAAAGCGTTACGTTTCACAAAATGCAAACTTGTATACATCATTTTAAAGAGAATTTATTACTGAATTCAATACAAAACACAAAACTCAATTATTTGCAATACAAAAAAAGTTAAACGATAATAGTTATCGATATACATTAGATAGTGATGATTGCAATGAGTTATCAGTACTTAGTAGAGTACCCTTTATTTTTGATTACAGCTTCACATCGACGTTTCATTGAGTTGACAAGAGTTTTAAGCTCTTCTTTCGTTATTACATGATGCCAGGAAATAATTATAGCCTCAATTAGTTCCCTTTTATTTGATGGGTGCCTCATTTGCACAAAAGTTTTCAAATGGTGCCACAAATTTTTGATAGGATTGAGGTCAGGACTGTTTCCTGGCCATAACAACAATTTAATGATCTTAATACGAAACCACTCTTTCGATATTTTGGCCGTGTGGCAAGTAGCAGAATCCTGCTGAAAAATAAACAAAGCATTGTTAGGAAAGAGATCTCTGATGGAAGGTAGAAGTTTTGGTTCTAGAATAGTTTCAATGTATTTTCTGGCATTCAGTGTCCTATCGATGACATGAAGGCGACAAATACCATCTGCTGACATGCATGACCAAATCGTTACACTAACTGGGTTCTTCACATTTGCTTGAATGCAGTCAAGATGTAGCTCTTCTCTTATTCTACGTCTTACATATTTTCGCTCATCATTACCGAATAACGATAGCTTAGTTTGATTATTCCATATAACTTGCGACCACTGATCATCTGACCAATTAATGTGTTCCTTTGCCCACTGTAGTCTTTTTTTTCATTGCTGAAAATTAAGATAGGCTTTTTTCGTGGAATTCTACCTCTCAGTCCAACATCTATTAATCTTTCTCCTGATTGTTCTTGAACTGACAGAAACACCAGCATCATTAAGTTCACTTCTGATGGTCGCTGATGACATTTTTCTATCTTGGAGACATAGTCTTTTTATTCTTCTGTCATCAATAGACGTGGTGCACCTTTTTCAGCCTTTTCCTTCTTTGTTTTTTATTGAATTTGTCTCCTGATATCGTAAACAAAACTTTCGGACTCTAGATGTAGTCACTGAACCACCCACCTGTCTTGCAATTTCAGCATAGGAAAGCTCACTTTCTCGAAACACAATAATATTACATCTCTTTCTAGGCGTCCAATCTACTCTTTTATTTGATGTCATTGCTTCTTGACTAAATATTAAAAAATTTTACAAAAATTCCTACTTGTAATTGCAGTGTATAAGAAACAGGTCCTCCTTCTACAGAACAAAGCAAAGTAATGAATTGTATCAAGTGTAAACTTGATGTCAGCTTCTACTGGCAGTTTCCTAGCATCATGTAATAACAAAAGAAGAGCTTAAAGTTGTCAACTCAATGAAACGCCGATGTGAAGCTGTAATCAAAAATAAAGGGTACTCTACTAAGTACCGATAACTCACTGCAATCATCACTATCTAATGTATATCGATTATTATCATTTAATTTTTTTTGTATTGCAAACAATTGAATTTTGTGCTTTGTATTGAATTCAGTAATAAATTCTCTTTAAAATGATATATACAAGTTTGCATTTGGCGAAACGTACATATATATATATATATATATATATATATATATATATACATACATATATATATATATATATATATATATATATATATATATATATATATATATATATATATATATATATATATATATATATATATATATATATATATATATATATATATATATATATATATATATATATATATATAAATTGAAATTAATAACTATTTGACATTAATAATTAATAATAATGATTGAATAAAATTTTTATTTTTCAAAGGTTTACATAAATGACTTAAACATATATTTTTATTTCACTTATATAAATTAGCATATAAAATTGTATGCTACTATTGTATAAATACATAAGGACTTTGTTAAAAATTAAAATACTGTAAGTTATTTGAAAGAAAATTTTATTTTTTTAAATTATGTGTTATATAAATGAAATAACATTTGTCATAAGTCTTTGATTTTGTTTAATTACAAATTGTACTCAGCATTTTCTTGTTTATTTATTCTATTCAAATATAACCACGATGATAAAATTTAATGTTTTATAATATATATTTATTTAAGTTAATTTGTAGCTATGAATTATGTTGTATAACTACAGCTGCTGTAATACTTCATCATAATGCATATATATGAACACATATAAATGGCAGTTGTCTCAGATAATATGAACTGCACGGAAGTTATGGATAATAGATATTCTCTTGAATTAGAGAATATATATGGAAGTAATACGAATGTACATTTTGAAGACATTGCAAATGAATATAACATGTAAGCTGCTTAATGATTATTAATTAAAATAAACCATTTGCAATTAATACAACAATATTAATTAATATAGTTTAGCATAACGTATTTAATTATTAATATATATATATATATATATATATATATATATATATATATATATATATATATATATATATATATATATATATAAAGATTTTCTATTCATATACATTTTTATTATAAAATAATTTTTATACTGTCTAAAAAATTTCCAATGATTAGTTGTAGAAAATGTAAAGCAACACAAAATATTTCGATATGATGAGAAGAAAATATTTAAGGATATAAAAGAATTAAACATATTACTAATTTTTATCGAAAAATATATCACAAAAGAGTAAGTATATTTGTAACAATTTTTAATTCAAATAATATTGAAAAACATTTTGATTTTTCAGGATTTTGCCTTATTGATAACTTTTTCTGCTTTTAGGAATCATATATTTTTTTAATTTGTTTTAACGTTTACAATTTGAAACACTTCAAAATTAAATTTCAGTATTTGAAATCCTAGTTAATTGGGAAGAAAAGAAAACGAAAATACTGTTTACAAAATATGAAATTCTAATTTCTTCACATATATAAATAATGCATAAAAAAACTATGTAATAAGTTTTTTAAATACCTTTGAAATTGCAATTACTGACAAATAAAAAAGTGAAATTTATTTATTATTCTTACATTTTCACGAATATTTATTTTAAAAAACATTTTTAAAATTCGATCCGTTAATTAACGTATTGCGTACATCATCTTTTCTGTAAAAAAGAATATGTGTTTTTTTATATCACTGTAATAAATCTGACAAATCTTTCATTCCTCTTTTATAACATTATCAGTTAAAAATAGTATTATCACATTGCTTAAACACATAAAAAGTATTATGAAAATTTAATAAACTTTAAAAAAGAATTCAGCTATTTTTCCTTTACTTGTTTCATTTTGAATAATTATTTTGGGGTACACCACTCTTAAAAATACTATAATTTGCAATTTTAAAATTGGCAATTAAAAGTATTTAATAAAAGGATAAAGAAAAAATAGTGAAGTCTACTGTTATGTTTAATTAAATATTATTGCGAAATAAAATCTGATTAAATGTGCTTTACGTTAAATTTAGATTCAATAATTGGAAGAAATAAACTTCATTCAAAACAGAATTATAAATAAGAAAGGGAAATCAAAATTTTCTCTGTATTTACTTTTAACTAATAACTTTAGTTAGAAAAAGAATTTTTTCAAATCCAAAAATTCAATAGATGAGTTAATTAAATAGAAATAAAATTCATTCAGATAAAAAGGTATAACAACAATTAAAAATTAAAGTTTGATATAAAATTAGTTTTACATATTTGCTTTAAGAAAATAGTCTAAAAATTTTGTTTTCAACAGTTGTAACCCGTCATAAAAAAAGTATTTTGTTCTTTTAGTTGCTAACTAATAAATAAATGCATTTTATTGTAAAAGTCTTTCAAAAGAAATTTCCCTCGGTAGAAAGCTGCATTTATGTGTTTCAACCGAGGAGACCCGGAAAACTCCCATGCAGCCACTCCAATAGACGATGTAGAAAAAAATATTCAAGTACCTCGGGCCAAAGTTATAGTGGCTAGTAAATAAACTCAACAACTTTCTCTCTATTATTGAAACCACTAAGCCACGATGAAAATAAATATCTATGGCCCTCATACAATATTTGAAAAGTTTATAATATAAAGTATCTTCATTTATTTAGCCCTAAAAATCAATCATTCTGTTATTAAAATAATTGTGGTTAATTGATAAATTTAAATCATATCTAAAATTCCCCAATTTTAATCTTTAGTACAGTAAAGTAAGTATTTTTAGTTATATAGCACCAAGTATTGAAACAAATAGTTGATATAAAAATAAATGAATGTTTACATTTTAAAACATAGACATTCTTAAATTAATATTTTTCGAATCAGGATGAAATTTAAGGGAAAGATTAAAATCAATAAATTATGCTTTTAAAATTAATTTATATATGAAGTTATTTAAATTCAAAGCATGGAAATTTTAAGAAATATTTCCATGCGTTGAAACAAAAATTTCCTTTTTGTTTCTTTGATCTTATTAATAGTTTAATAATCTTCAAAAATTTAAGAAATAATTAAAGCCTATTATTTAAAGCCAAACTCTTATTCTTTCTTGTTTTCTGTTTTCTATATATATATTTATATATATATATATATATATATATATATATATATATATATATATATATATATATATATATATATATATATATATATATATATATATATATATATATATATATATATATATATATATATATATATATATATATATGTTATTTATTATATATATTATATTATATATATATATATATAATTTTTTAATTATAAATATATATAATTGAAAATTAAATACAGCAGTGAAATGAGATGTCAAGAGAATTTAATTTCAGTAAAATACATGTAAGCACAATCTTTATAAATAATTAATGATTTTCTAATGATAATAAGCATATTAGGAATGAGTAACAAAGCATCCATTTTTTCATGTAATTTAATTAACCTTATTTAGTTTATTATTAGATTAGTAATACTAATAGGTTAATCTTAAACAAATAAAGATGTATATTTTGAATCATATTCAAATATTATTAATTTTGTTATCAATTATTATACTTTTATCAGTAAAAACTTTTAATTTTAAGTTATTTTTCAAAACTTTCTGATTAATTAAGTCAACATTTTTTTTAGTTTAGTGACATTAAAACAATTTTTAAGAAGAAAAATATTTTCGATGATTATCTTATTTAAAAAAATGAACTTCAAACTCTCAATGAAGCAAATAAAGCAAACATTTGCCAAAAAAGTGATGTTTCTTTTATTGTAATTATATTACAAGTTTTCACACCCATTACTGCTTAAATAATTAACATATGAGATGATAATGCCATTTATACTTTTATTGAATTATGTTATGCATTGTTGAATAATAAATAATATTTATCTCTCTAATATATAAATAAATAAATATATATATATATATATATATATATATATATATATATATATATATATATATATATATATATATATATATATATATATATATATATATATATATATATATATATATATATATATATAGTATTATTTACTAATTTTGCCTAGCATAGCTACATTTTATAAGTTACTTAAACAAAATATTAAAATTATTATTAATTAATTTTCGGGTCATAATTCAAAATTCGTTTAAATTTTAAATTCGAAATATAATTTGATCCTGTCAGTAATGATTCATTAATTAAACTGCGACAGAAAATAATTTAACTGACTTGTGTATTACCTTTTATTAATGAAAAAATGTAATACATTATAGTTTTAATTTTAAGTTCTATAAAAAGTACTTAGTAGATAAGAATTATATGAGAGGAAATCTAATAAGATATCTGTAAATTTCTTTTATTAAAAATAGTTATACAAAAAAAGTATTTTTCATTGAAGTTGAAAATTGTTTAAAATAATTAGTGTTTTTTGTGTTAATGATTAGTGTTTGTTTTTGTTATATAGATTATTTATTAAGTAAAAGAACATTGGATATTAAATAAAAATGGGAATCTTTTACATGAACTAAGATGTATTTTGTGTCAAAAATAACGCATTTATTTAAATAATTTCACGCATTTAAATGCACAAAAAATGAATAAAAAATTTAAGTAAATTTTTTGTTATTAACGTATTAGAAATTATTTAATCAAGTTGATACGACATTTAATGCATTTATTCTCATTATATGAAATCTTATGTAAAAGCAAGTGTATTTTATAGGAACATTGAAAAAATAAATTAATTTCTGTATTTTGTGTTTTGAATTTATCAACATTGGATATTGTATAAATGAAACAAATTTTGGCTTTTTATTAAAGTATTTTGTATCTATGAAAATTTATAACTATGATTGAAAGCTTTAAGAAGATAATTTATCTAAATTTCATATAATAAAGCATCTAAATTTTTATTTTACTAGGCAAATTTTAATGTATAGCAAATGCCTGATTTAAAACAAATTATAACAAATGTCGGCATTTCTAAGTTTAAATTAAGGAGCACAAATATTTTTTAATCTGTATTTATTCCATTAAAGTCTTATATTTGCTTTCAATAATCAATTATTAATTAAATACCTTCTTATGACTTTTACTCACACAATTAAATTTAATGTTTTACTTAAAATTAAATATTATACAATATGAAAATTTCTTTTTCTCTTCATTTTTTTATTGGGGAAAACAAAAATATTTCCCTGTGTACCAAGGAATACCACACAGGGCCTGACGGTAAAACAAATGTACTACAAAACAAATCCAAATAAATCATGAGATGAAAAAAGTAATAGTAAAAGAAGGCAGAGAGAAAAAAAGATATATGAAAATGAAAAAGGAATTAGATAACAGCATGAATAAATTTTATAAAAAATTCAAAATTCTCTTTCTTAACTAGGTCCACCATAATCGGGGGCCACCTGTTATTTAAGTCTTTACAAAGCTCGTTCCTTACTTCTGAAACAGATGGGCATTCAAGAAGAATGTGAGAAGGGTTGTCACTCCCAGAGTTGCACGTGCACACCTCACTGTTTTTAATGTGGAAACGGTGCAGGTAACTATTGAATTTCCCATGTCCAGTGAGGAATTGCGTAATTTTAAAGTCAGTGTAAAACCTGTAGTTCTTAATTCTGCAGGGAACTGAAGGGAAAAAAATTTTGTCCACTTACAATCATGCGAGGAAACAAAACCTGAGTTCCATTCTGTGATAATCTTCTTTTTGGCAGTGGTTTTGAAAAAAAAAACTTTGGTAAGCTGGTATTGAGTTTATTTGGAAGTGAAAGAGAATATTTGAAATAAAATTTTACAACACAAATTTTTCAGTAAAATCTTTAAGTTTGCATCCTTTAATTACGATGGAATAAGAGTTTGAAATTTATAAGTAATTATTTCTTGTTTACATTTCACTTAAAACTTGATATAAAGTTAACACATACACCAGTAAAGTTAATGCAATCATACATTCTTAATTAAATAATTTAAATTTTTATTTTGATTCTAGACACTTGATATCCTTCATAGTAAATTTTGAATCACTGATTGATTAAAATTTCGAATTGACTAAAAGTTAAATGGAATATTTTATTTTCTTAGTTATGCCTGAATTGCATTCTGCTCCATTACATTTAAAAATTAAGTTTTACAAGAACAAAAACTAAAAATTATTACAATCTATTTCGCAACCATTCATTTTTCATGAAAGAGCAAATAAACAAATTAATAATATCCTTCTACTTTTTTAAAATTACTAAAAGCTGGAATTTTAATCAAGAAAAATTAAAATATAATTTACCTTTTTAAAAAACATTAATTATATTAATGTTATTTATTTCATTGCCCTGCGTCGATTTTGTAGAGATATCCTATATATATCTTTGGAAATAGTGGTACTTTCTAATCTTTTACAGAACATTTATTCAGCAAAATGCTCTTTATCAATATATTTTACATAAGTTATCGATACTGCCACGGTCTATCAAAGTTGATTCATCACTTTGCACTAAGAATTCTCTTGTTTTGAGCTTTTCAAGAAGTTGTGTTTATATATCTTCACTCATTTCATCTATTCTTCTGCTAACAGTGTTGTTACTGAGTGACATTGCATTTACATCTTTGTCATTTTTTCAAAAACCGTCTTAAGAAATGTTGATATTGACGGTTTTATAAAATTCTCTCCAATAGTATTATTTTTTACAGATTTAGCGATAAATAAAGAAATTTGATGACTTGTCCCAAGAATGCGATTTTGATTTGAAGTGTGAGCAGTAAATGAAGACTTTGCTGTTGTCCTCTTTTCAAATTTTTTCTTTAAATTTTGAAAGTAATTCAAATCTTAATTATTATGAGCGTTATGTTTCGCCTTCAAATAAGCCTCAAGACGACTTCGTTTCACTGATTTGTTGGTCAAGCATTGATGGCTTAAAAGAGATAAAAGAAACCACTCATCGTGGACAGTAGGTATGAATTGAAGTCTTAAATATTCCTCCTAATATTGACGAATTTTTCTTGTTTTCAGCTTTCATTTTATTATAGGCTGAAAGAAATATATATAAGATCAATTAAAAACAAAACTAAAGTATGTGTTAAAATTGATTTAATGTGACATAGAGCAGGGATGCACAACCTATGGCCCGCGGGTGAAAATTGGCCCGCGTCGCCTTTAAAGTTGGCCCGCGAAGTTTGTTAATAAAATAAGACTAATTTAAAAAGAAATGATACTCTTTCAAATAAACAAAAGAAAAAATCTGATAGGAAAACGACTCTACATCAGAATAAATATTTTACAATTGTGAGCAAACTTTTTCTTTATGAATTTAAACAAATCAAAAATAAGAAATAGAATAGCAGATGAGAACCTTTCTTCTGTTTTAGTATTGCCACAACGAATCTTAAGCCCAACATAAAATCAATAACTTCAAATATTCAGCCATAGCCATCACATTAAATTTTACTAATTTTTTTCAAAATTTAAACTGTGTTCTTTGTATAATTACCAAAAAGTTTTCTCCCGTTATTCAATTAAAAGTTTTTTTCTGGAAATAAAGTATTTTAAGCATATCTATAATGTTAGTGTTTTATTACTTTATTGTATAATGTTTGCATGAGTAAATAAGTAAATTAACAGTTTATATATATATATATATATATATATATATATATATATATATATATACAATTCATGCGTATTGCCACAAAAAACAGTGTTTTCACGTTTATAACATGTTTTAACATTTACGTACTGCTTTAGCCCTCGACATGATCTTTTTTCATATTTTGGCCCCTCATTCTGAAAAGGTTGTGCACCCCTGACATAGAGTAACCGTATACTAAAAATGTATATTTATTTTATGTATTATGTATAACACATTTACTACATTGTATTATGTATAACAAATTTACTACTTTATTTAAATGTATATAACATATTTGCAAAATAAAATATTTTTCGCATTCGATAATTTTTTCAGGAAAATTGTGCCTTTAAAATTAAAATAAATAAAAATAAAATCAAATGCATACCAATTATATCAATAAAATGTATATATTTTTTTAATCAACGTGACTTTTACGACAGTTATCTACGTACGCCTATTTTATATTAACACCAATTGAATGCTGCGAAACATTACAGAATTTTCAACTGTTCATTCAGATGTAAGCAACTGAGTTGTTTAACATTTACTTAATTTTGAACTGAGTAACTGAGTTGTTTTTTAATTTGAAAATATTTTAATAAGTATTTATTGTCATAAAAAATTCTTTTTCCTCTTATGAAAGTATAGTTTTTATAATTATTTAAAATATTTATTCAGTTTGCATATACATTCTTATACGAACTTTTATAAATCATATCTTGAATTCAAGCATGATTTCAATGGTAAAAGAATTAAATTATCTTCTATAATATTCACCATTTTTTCCCCAAGTGTACAAAGCAATTTTACTTGGTAAGATTTTAAAAATATAAGCAAATTAGAGTGATCTTGATTGTTATAATTGTTGCCAATTCATTGGAAAAGAAAAAAATACTAACTAAGGATGTAATTTTCTGAAAAGCACTTCCTAGAATCTAAGGAATTCCATGTTTCAACCATCTTTACCTCCTAAAATATTTCTAATTTGTGAAGACTTTTTGCAATATTTCTGACTTTTGATGATGATGATGATTACAAAATATTTAATATTTAATGATGAATATATTTCTTTGGATAGTTTTTTAAAGACATCAATTTATTACAATATATTTATAATAAGCATAAATTATTTTGTAAATTCATTAACAATTTTATCATTGCACTGTTTTAAAGATATTTTTAAATGATATTTTATTCTAAAGTATATTTAAATTTTAATAATTTGCAGTGTTTCCTTATTTCTTTTGAGTAGAAATAGATAGATTTTTGATTAATTTAACACTCAAATGATGTATTATTTAAACTTTGTGATAAGCTTCTTAAGTAACTGAATAAAAAAATTAATTATTTTCACTATCTTAATGTGTTTCATATTTTTCAATTATGATACGAACTATATTTCTTAACACTATATATACAATCTTATACGCTAAGTATGTTTTAAATCAAATACAATCTGTAAATCGTCAAAACAAATTACAGCAGCATTCATTGTGTAAAATTTTTGTCTTACATTTTAAGAATTTATTCCAGCTGAGAAAAAGTTAGGAACTTATTTGTAGTACTTTAAACAATATTTATAAGAAAAGTTTGGTATAGTATTTCAATTATGTACAACTTTCAATATACTTTGTTAAAAATATAAAAATTCTTTAAAATAGTTATGAATAATAAATTCATCTATTTAGACAATTCCTTCAGAAGTTATAGGATACAGGAAGATAAAATGACATACATGATGTACTTTATCTGTATGACATCGTCATCATGATGTTCGTTGTCAGGAGTAATCATATAAGATATCATAACGTACACACATCTACTACATTTTATTAAGATAATAAAGGATTGTTCTTCTGCCTTTTATCAAGACGTTCAAAATGCTTATTTCCAACAATATAATACATGAAAACTTATAGCTATTTTTTTCTCAAATATTTTGATACATTATATTGTACGTGATTTTTGTTCTTGTCGATATGTTCTTCTTACCTCTAGCCAAAATGAAACACTTACCAATCTTAATGCCATGAAATAGATTTGAAAGTGCAAAGATTATTGCACCATACCCCAAACAGCATTTACTATTTATTCAACTACATGTGTAAAAGAATAGTTATTGATAAGTAGTAATTGAACAGAAGTAATTTCTATACTTTTACTTACAATTTTTCCTATGGTAGTTATTTAAATATCTATTTATATATTACTACTTAAAATATACGGGGATATACTTTAAATTTCAGTTTTGAAAAAATAAAAAATAACTATTAATTTTGATGGCAATATTATATAAATATATATAATATATATATATATATATATATATATATATATATATATATATATATATATATATATATACACATACATATATATATATACATACATATATATATACTATAATTACTTATACTATTTTATAATTACTATAATAACTTAATATATATATATATTTGTATGTATGTAGGCATAATTTAAAAAGGGATTTAAATCAGTCATAGCTATTGTTGATAATCATTCCTAAAATTCCCTATATTCTTATTCGCTTTTATCTTTTCATTGATATACTTGTTCTTTGTTTTTAAAATCTCGCAGAACTTTTTATTTTATATTTCTGAGAATGAAGGAAATCCAATTTCATTTTAGAGACCATTGATTTTTTTTGTGTTTTTAAGCAATTTTTACCCTGTTAATAAAATAAAGACTAGCAATTTTTCTTCCTTTCAGCATACATCCCATTCAAAGATTAAAATACCTTTCGCATAACATGGATTCCTACTATGTTTAATTAGGGAAATATATTTTTAATTTCAAAGATTATAATCTTTCACATTTTAACCATAATATTATTTTAATCTTAAATTAATTAACTGTTCAAACATAGTTTAACGTACTTACTTACAAGAATAGAAAGTATTGCTTATGGAAACTATTCTATAAAGACTGTGTTAAAAGTAGATTCAATTTTTCTATTATACTTTTCTCAGAAATGGTGGGGAAGAAAGTCAACAAGTTTTCCTGGAATTTGATTTCATCGTACTTTTGAGATAATTTTGCTTTCATAATTACAGCATTTCAAAATTCTCTAGAAAGGTTTAATCTAATAGTTATAGGAACTACACAATAATCCAAAAGTAAATCTAATTAAGATGAAGAAACAAAATAGAATACAGGTTTAATCAAACTTCAAGACATTTTCTATTAGGATTAATTAAAGGAATAAAATTAAAAAATTTTGATTGAAATAGGTCGAATAAAATATAGTTATTTTAATAAAATATATAGTTCCATTTTTCTAATATTTAAAATATATACTAATATGAATATCAAAATACTTCAATAAATAAATTAACTGATAAAAGTTTTATAACTAATATTTCTTTATTACTCATAATAAATTTATGTGCAAATACAATGCTTCAGTAGAACTACATTCTTAGTTGCTTTTATACATATATAACAAAAAGTACTCTGAAAAATTGATTTCATATATATACCAAATAGTTGTCCAAATAATAGTTAAACCATAATTATATCAAACTGTATAAATCTATGGTTTCCTAAATGTAAACAATGAAAATTATTTCCATGTAATATTGTGAAAAACATGAGATATTTCTTTAGATTCAATTTAAACAGAAATATCACAGCTTTGTCACAATCTTCAACCGCTTAAAATTTCCATGATAACCAAATCGTGTAATTTAAGTTGTTTAATGAGTGTTGAAATGCAACGCATCATTACAGATAGACTTCGAAATCGTTATTAATCAACGTCTAGATGTACTTCTATGCATACAAAACTATCTTGAATTATTTATACAATTTAAAATGTTATCGGGTACTTTCTTCCTTTTTTCTTTTAAAAAATTATTATTCTGTAGTATGTGATAAGAAAATATAAGTTCACTTTTTAACTAATTTAAAAGAAAAGAATTCCAGAAAATAACAACTAATGAATTTTTTGTTAAATCTGATTTTAAACCTTCCATAAAAATAAATTCAACAAAAAACACAAGATAATTTAAATTTCAAACTTAAACTTAGCCTAAACTAATTCAGTTATATATATATATATATATATATATATATATATATATATATATATATATATATATATATATATATATATATATATATATATGATATATATATATATAGATATAGATAGATAGATAGATAGATATAGATATAGATATATAT
The DNA here is from genome assembly GCA_037975125.1 of Latrodectus hesperus. Classification (NCBI taxonomy): domain Eukaryota; kingdom Metazoa; phylum Arthropoda; class Arachnida; order Araneae; family Theridiidae; genus Latrodectus; species Latrodectus hesperus. The sequence goes on from CM075851.1 coordinate 114,797,733, forward strand.
AGATATATATCAAAACTATAAAAAATAAAACTGCATAAGTAATTAAAAAATAAACATTTTTACTTTATTCTTATGATGAAATGGCATTTTTGAAATCTAAAATTTTAACAGTTAATGGAATGAAATTAAACACAAATAATAAAAACTTAAATTTAAAAAAATATGGAATCAACTATATATAATTTCATCAATAATAGTTTTTAAATTATGGTAAGTGAAAAATTAAGCATGCATATATATATATATAATAATATATAATATATATATATATATATATATATATATATATATATATATATATATATATATATATATATATATATATATATATATATATATATATATTTAGTTGCGTTACGAATTGTTGCGTGTGTGTTTCCTTTCATTAATAAGTCCTATTGCCTTTAATATTTTATTTTAACAATAACAATCAACAAATGACAATTTTCATGATTTTCATTTCTGGTGCCAATACGGTCTTCGTACGACCGCATCCAAATAGCAACTGGGCTAGATTTCCCATCGGATAGGGAAGATGCGCTTCTCATTCCCCTTTAAGGATTTACTGTGGCTGAGTTGCCACATCCTCCCGCCCCGACAAAGAATCAGCTAAAAGTAAACCACTTCACATATTAAAATTTATACACGTAAATATAAGAAAACTAAAATTTTACATTACAAAATAAATTGAATACTTAAGAAATATGAATACGAAACAAAACATACACAATTGTGTAACACTAACAATTAATCATTACAATTCACCAACAATAATAAAGGTTCTTCACCCCTTTTAAACAAAATTTTCAACTTACTCTTGGACTTCTAAATTATACAAGACGTGTACGGGACGTTTTATGACCCTTTATGGAGTCTTTAAGGTCATCGCTCTTACTTGGTTGTCCCTGCTTCTAAGGACTTCCAGTAACTTGGCCAATCTTCCACATCTGTCTCGGAACCTTATCTTCACCTACTAAAATACATCATTTACATTAAATATACATTTTACATTGACAGGTTTGGAGAAATTCGCATCCCTTAATAGAAGAAGATATTCACCTTTCCATCTTTTCCAAAAAATTATTTAAGATTTTTTCTCTATAAAGAAATATTTTAATTAAATCTCTTTTAACGGTAAACAATTTCGATTATCTGACCAATTTTGTAAGGTAGTTAATATTCTTTCAATTAAGAAGTTTGCAGGAGTGAGAAGGAATAGTTCATTATAAATATAAGTTAAAGGACGAGAGTTAATTATTAGTTCAATTTCTGCCAAAATAGTTTATAATTCTTCAAAAGAAACTAATGCCTTTCCCAAAATTTTCCTTAATGCAACTTTCGTTATTTGAACCATTCTCTCCCAATAACCAATCCACCATGCAGCACGTACAACAATGCACGTATAACACGTACAACAATAAGTATTGCCATTTAATTCCTTTCTTTCCAAAATAATTTTGAATATCAGATTCAGTTATATTTGCATAGAGTTTTTTGAGTTCAGTCTCAACACTTTTAAATGTCATTGCATTGTCAGAATTAACAATGCGGCAAATACCTCTTCTGGAGATGAAACGTCTAAATTCCAGAAGAAAATGTTCTGTACTTAATCCGGAGACAACTTTGAGGAGAACGGCACATGTTACAGAGCATGTAAATAAGGCGATATAAACCTTGTCTTGGTCCTTTGAGTATAAGGGGCCCGCAAAATCAATACCCACCACTTCAAAAGGATCAGTTTCACTGGTTCTGTCTGCAGGTAGTGGTGTTACAATTTAATTTCCATGCTTGATTTGAAATCGTCTTCACTTAAAACACTTGTTTAGACAATTTTTCACAGCTTGTTTACCACGGATGATCCAAAATCGTTCTCTCAATTGGGTAACTTTGATTTGTTACTTTGTTTCGAATGGGATATTCCTTTGCGTTAAATTTTTTCGGATTAGCTAATATTAATAACACTTCTCTACATTCAACTTCTTTTTTTCTAAATTCTATTAATTTTACGATATCAAACAATTCATCTGTTTTACGCTGACGATTATAATTTAAGTTTAACTCTTTAGGCAATTTTTGCAAAATTACAGGACCCAATAAATTACTGAATGTGTCAGCGGCTATTCCCAAGGATTGCAAGGACCTTATTTATACTTCAATGGCGTCATACATTTTTAAGCCAATAATATTAGAGCAAGACTTGACTGGTTCTATTATTAAAAGTTTGTGCATATGTGCTGACATAATTATATCCGTTCGACCGAATCTATCCTTTATTAATTGTGTTGAAGCATCGTAATTTTGATCTGTGAGGGAAAATCCTTTAACTGCACTTAGCGCAACTCCTCCAAGATAAGATTTTAAATAAGTAAATTTTTCAGTTGTTGTGAGAGAAGGATTATTTTGTATCGCGACTTCATAGCAATTCCAAAAATCTAAAAATTGGCTGCAATCTCCATAAAAATATTTGTATGTTCGATTTTGGAAGTTTTACATTTTTTGTTTCAGATCTAAAGGGATGATTATACATTTGCGCGAATTGCATCGAATCATTATTATCACCTGTAATTTTATCGCTTGTTCTGCTTGCATTTATTTCGCTTGGCGGTTTATAGCGTACAGTTTCTAACTGCCTTTCGATTTTCGATTTCGCTGCTATACCTTTATCCTTATATTCTTTGCTCGTAATAATCTCATTCGAAAAATCTTTTATTTCAATTTTTAATTGTATTTCCTCATCGGCCTTAGTTAAATCATTCAATTTTTCTGTGACTTGAGATTTTAAACTGCAAAGCTCCTCAAGTTTTGTTTTATTAGAAATTCATTTTAAATTTCCTTAACCAATGTAGTTTCGATTTTATTTAAATGTTTCGTAAATGAAGTTCTTAAAATTTTACAATTTTCTTTTAACCGTTCTAAATCCATTATCTTAAAATATTAAATTTTAATGAAGGAAAAATGGACCTACTTCAAATCTCAGCTCTCTAGTGCCTTGAACACTCCGTCAAATAATTCAAACCATCACGTCCGAGGCTCGCCAAGATGTTGCATTACGAATTGGTTGCGTATTTTTTATTCATTAATAAGTCCTATTGCCTTTAATATTTTATTTTAACAATAACAATTAACAAATGACAATTTTCATGATTATATTCCATAAAAAAAAGTTCCACACCATAATACTCTGGTGTCAATACGGTCTTCATTCGACCGCATCCAAATAGCAACTGGGATAGATTCCCCATCGGATAGGGAAGATGCACTTCTCATTCCCCTTTAGGGATTTACTGCGGCTGAGTTGTCACACACACACACACACACACACACACACACACACATATATATATATATATATATATATATATATATATATATATATATATATATATATATATATATATATATATATATATATATATATATATATATATATATATATATATATATATATATCATATATATATACACTCAATCATTAAATTTATACGGGTATTTATATTACGGGTAAAATTTATAATTCTAAATAAATGATAAATAATGTTAATTATTATAATAACAATTTTTATTGTTTTAGGAAAATAAAAATGTTAAGCGATTGATTTACATATTTATTTCAACCGAAAAACGTACAAAATCCTTAAATCGATAACTTTAACATATACAACGTACTTAAACAGTAATTTCATATAAAGTATATAATACTTTAGAGCAAAAATATAATACTTTAGAGCAAATTATAATACTTTTAGAGCAAAATTTAAAAAATCAAATGGTATGTATGAATTATGTTTTTAAATAGTAATTATTATTAAAAATAATCTTCCTAGTACTTAAAAATAAATCAGTAGTATGCCTCGCATTTTTTGTGGACACTAATATATATTTGAAGTTTATGAATAAAAAGGATTAAAAATAATTATATATAACCTAGAAACATTGCTGTATAAAAAAACTCAAAAATACTCATTAAAAGTTTTCCTATTTATTAAACTGAGACTTAATTAATATAATAATTAATATATTATTTCTGTGATCAACAAAATTTCATCTATCCTTACCAAAGTAGGTATAAGAAAATATCTTTCCATGTTTAAGCAAAATAAAATAATTATCCCCAGTTGCTCTATATTTTCCATGTTTCTGTAATTTAATTTAAATATCTTCATAATAAAATGTTGAAATATCAAATAAATAAATAAAGTCTTAAAAAATACTTAATTATTATCATTGGTAAATATTGCAAAGCTTTTTAATGATGAAGACGTTTCTGTGTTTCCTGAATTACTTTTACTTACTACCTACTTTCCTTTAATTATTCTGTCCTATTAAGTCACTATATTTATAAATGAAAGACAAAAATATAATATTTAGATTTTGTTTTATATGAAAGCAAAATATTATTATAATTATCCCTGATTGAATGAATAAATTTTAACTAAAATAATGATGTATGAAAAGAATTCATGTTTTCTATAAAAGCATTAACCATACCATTTTTTAATTATATTCCTTAATTAACCATACCATTTTTTAATTATCTTCCCTTTGCAGATAATTCCTTGTATCGGAATGTTATCCAGTAAAATAATTTTATAAACTAAATATATTTCTTCATTTTAGCAGTTTATTTTTCACTATCGAAGAGCATTAATTTTTTTAATAAATTTGGAGTCGAAAATAAAAAGTATAAGAAATGAATCAAGTATAACGATATTAGGATAGGGAATGTTAACGTTAAATCATAAATGAAGTAAACAATTTTTTTAATTATACAAGGCGCATATAATATTTTGAGCCAAGAAATACTAAGGAAAAATTTCATTAAGCTTAAATTGTGGTATACTGAAAAGAAAATATATGATATACATTAATTAGTATTTGTCTATAAAAATTGAAGCAAAAAAATCTAATACCTATTATTTTTTGACGTTGTTTAATAAAATCTTACAAAAATTAAGAAAATTTAAAAGAAAATTCTAAATGTTTTTTTTCACACACACACACACATTAAGTGTCATACTTAAAATATATATACTTTGTACTATGCACTGTAAAAAATGTCTAAACTATAACTTGCATTTTTCCTTTTTACATTGACGTATAATCATCCAATATCATATTCTTCATAGAGCGTACGCATTTTTTTTAACAAAATATGTTCATTAAACTCACATTGATATTTTTATATAAATTCAATTATATTATGCTTTTGCTCTGAAGTTTTCAGAGGAATTAGTTTTCAAAAATATAATGAGATGTGAATCATTATTAGACTTTACATTCCACTAACAAAAACAAGAAATTGTTTGATTATTTTACCAATATAAAACTACACATAATATGTAAAATTACACAAAATATGTAAAATTTATTATATATATAAAATTTATACAAAACATGTATAATTTATTATATATTTTTGTAATCTCAAATGCATTTACTTAATGCTGTTTTTGCAGTTGCATACTTTCCGGTATCTAGCCCAGAGTTGAGCTATCCAAGTTAGATGGAAGAAGTTGGGTGGAGACTTCCTAATTCAAAAGATGAGACTAAACAGAAAATTCCCGATTCTTGAGCTTGATCTATTTAATGTACCTCAACTACATTTAGTTAACACAATGGATCTTCAGTTAAAAGTCTGGATACAAATTGACTTCCGATAATGAAAATGAATCAGCTAGCCACTACGGCCACCATTAATTTATGTCAATACCAATAATATAATATAAATTTAATATGCATTTTTCTTCTACTTTTTTATAATTATAAGTACTTGGAAACAATTAAAATCCTGCCAATCAAAGTGTGATCCATAAATATTCTATTGACTTCAGTATGTATAAATAATAGTATATAGCTTTCACAAGAATTTCTATGATGATATTAGTTGCTCTTTTTGTTGCATTCGAAGATGACATTGTTTTTATCCAAATCTTATAAGCTTTAATTTCAGTGAATTCAGGTATAACTTTTCAAAATATTATTTCCATTTTTTTCTTAAAAAATAAATATTAAAAATTTTAATTTGATTCAATACTCATTTGTTTGGGATATATTTTGCACAACACTCATTCGCATTATTGCTTGAAAAGTGATTTTTTTAATTTTTCATTTTTAATAAATGTTATTAGATAAGAAAAATACTCTTTGTGTAATACAATTTTTTTTCTTTTTTCATCATTAAACATTAAAAATCCATTTAAGTAATTGTTTTTATGTTCAGTAAATAAAAATGGTTATTCAAATTTCTATTTACATTTGTGTAGCAATTTTACCAGTAAAATACATTTTCATAATATTTTCTAAAGAATTTATAATTTTTTAAATATAATATCAGCATATTTTATGTAAGGGCTGCAAGAAAATTTTAATATTTTACTCTTTTGCTTAGCATTTAATTTTATGCAGAGTTAAAGGATAAAATATAAATTTGAAAGTTTTAAGTTGCATTAGAAAAATCTCAGTGTTTAAGTATGGTTAATTTACAACACGTTCCTTTGCAAATCGGGCATTGGAAAATTAAGTGGAAAAATTAAACTGATTTTATAACCACATGTACATATTATTAATAAAAATAATATATATTTTTAAACAACATGCGGTAAAATATAATAGCTATCTATATAAATAAAAATTAATACTCAAAGTTGTTTGGTTGATCATAGAGGTTAAAGCTTATTTCAGACAAACTGGAGAATTACATAGTGATCTAGAGTTTCCAAAGTCTTTATAAAGTTGAAAACACATTTCAGATCAATCAAAATTTTAATATAATCCACACACAGGATATAATTTTATATGATTTTATGTGATTCCATATTTACATTGTATCGCGTTTTATTCAGTTTTTTTAAATGTTTGTAAAGTTTTTCAATAAATTTTTTATTGTATTACTACATGCTCACATCATTCTTCAGACATATTTTAATTAAATTCCTTCTTTGATCAAGCCAACATAAAATGTGTCACTATTTTTTAAAATGCGACATTACAGGAATCTTCAAAAATGATTCAAATTAGCATATATTTTCACACTTCTGATCCAATTTTATGTGAAAGAAAACACTTTCACAAAATCTACTTCCTTCTTAAATACATAAGAATCTTCTCTTTAACTTTGAAGCTTTTTTTAAATATTCGTGTAAGCATTTTTCACATAGTTTAGTGTAAACACTATTCTGTAAGATAGATAAACTCAAATTTTCAAAAGATATATCATTCAAAACCAATTCCTTGAACTTTTTAAATTAATGAATATTTATTTTTTATAAAAATTTTATTACAATTAACGTATAATATTCTATAAAATTGCTTTTTTTCAGATAGAAAAAGTAAAATAAAACTGATAAATATGATAAAATTTATTATTTTAAAATTTGATAGATTTTCTTATAAACTGTCTATGATGGTGTTACTGAGGAAACAAAATTTTTTTGTTCAAAACTTAATAAAAAATAAATTATAACATCAAAGATTTTGTAATTTTAAAACATACAAACATAACATTTTGTTCAGCAAATCTAAATGAATAATTAATTTAATGTATTTTTCAATATCATGCTTCCTAAAATATGTTAGGATTGTAGTTACCATGACAGAAAGAATAAGATTTGTGCGTATAATATTTTGATATAATTATAATGTTTTAAATAATACAAAATTTTAATGTTTAAAAATATAGTCTATTTTTTATGATATAATTTTTATAATATAAAATAAGGAATATTTTTGATACAAAAATTATACTTTTTCAACAAAAATCATTTCGAAATTTAAGCAGATATTTTAATGTAAATGTCCTTTTTTGGTTTTGATATTCATTAAATATGTTTGAGTAAATTTTATAAAGAAAAATCTTCTTAAAAAGTATTGAGTTTATCATTGTTTGAAGCTAAGCACTTATATTGTTGCTTATTGATTGTTGTTTGATATTTAATACATGCATGTCTTATTCAGATGAAAAAAATAAACACATGGCATAGATGAAAAAATTAAAAAATTAATAAACAGAATATCATAAATAAACTTATATTATTTATTTTGAGACCGGAAAAACAGTTACGGCAAAAAATTACTTGAAGTAGAAAAATTTCTTAAAGATAATTAATTATAAAGACAGCCCTTGAATATCTTTCATAAAAAATTTTATAATAAAAATGTAGCTTATGAAATTTAAATCGTGCTTTTAAAGCTCTATATTAAATAGTTAAGAATAAAAATTAAATAATAAATGATGTTAGTAAATGTTTATAATTACTTTACTAAATATTTAACTAAGGTTTGGCTACTTTATCACTCGACATCATTCCATATTACTACAAACATCGGAATCGAACTCATGAACTCCTGCACTTAAAGCCGGAAATACCACTATTCGACCCCTCGTTAGAGTGTTTAACAAAAAAATAAATCTCTAATGAAACACATCTAGTTTAACAACATATAAAATTCTGTGATTTATTTCATAATTTATATTGCAATAAAAAACCAAATACTGAATTTAATGATTTGTTGATTTATCATACCATGAATAGCACAAAAATTTCAAAATCTACTGAAAATATTGAAACCATCAAACTTAATGTTTCATGTTTTTCAAAACAGAAAAGTATTATATTTATAAATGAAAAAATTCATTTTCTCTTTTCCCATTTCCTTAACAATGAATATTTCCATTTTTAATGGTGTTCTACAATACCTTTTTAAATATAATGGAACCTCTTTATGAAAAATACGATAGAACAACATTCTTAAACTTCTATGTATGTCTATGCAAATTATGAGTATTTTCAATTCTTCCTTTAATGCTGTTGAAGTTACTGAAACAATATCAATATCTGAAACAAAATGCCTATTTGTTGAAATTGAGGGTTGAAATAGCCTTACATTTTTATAATTTTAAAAATTTCCCATATAAACTTAAAAAATTTCTAAGTGAATTATATATAAGAGTTATAAAATAATTATAAAATATAAAGGTAATTTAAAATGTGAGATGCTAAATTTAAATTTTAAATTTAATGCGGTTTTGAAGTCGAGGACATTTACAGTGAAACTATTTAACGATATCAAATTTATCAATGTATAAATATTTAGATTTTTAAAAAAATTGTAAGAAACGGAAAATTTTTGTATTTAATAATCAAAATATTTCTAATTGCAAGAAAAATGTAGGAAAAATCAGGTGAAACATTTTAACATTCCTTGTACCATAAATGTTTTCTTCTAGAGAGAAATGTTTCAAATATATTTAGTAATTGAACATTTTTAGTTGGTAACATAGTCATAATCTAATAAAATTTGAAATGTGAGATGAACACTAATTATAGTTTAAAATTCACATAACAATTTAAATATCTCTTTACTGAGAAACTCCTTGATAGTATTGTCAAAATACGTATTTCAAAGTAAAAAAATAGATTAAAAATTATAAATTTACTCTTACTCATTCAATCATGTAATTAATAATTTAGTTTACGTGTATTTATTATGTGTTCCTTTATTTTTTAATGAAAACGGAAGTTTTCTTAACCAAGCTATAAAAATTCAATATTTAGCAATAAGATGCATAAAGAGAGAGAGAGTATTACACATGAAAAAAGAGAAATCATTCTATTAAATCAATTTATTATTGTAAATTCACGAAATTAGCATTTAGTGAAAAAAATTCAAAAGATAACAATATCTAAGTTTAAAAGTTATTATTTGGTATTATTCCTTAAATAATTATGAATTAAATCATATTCAAGCAAAATTAATTGGCAGAAATATCCTATAGTAAAATAATCAATCTATTATCTTAAAATACAAGGTTTATAAGCATTATTAAATGGAATACAAATTTAAAAATCATGGGCATTAGGTATTTAATATAAATATTTTTATTCATTTCAAATATGCTATACTGATGTTACAAAAATCTGGTCTGAGTTGTTTACTCATACAATAATCTTTTCTTACTTTTTGTTTTCTGCATAATTCATAGATAAAAATTTGCTCATTTAAGAATAAAATTTATATATAATTAAAACTCAATTAATAAATTTTACAGATTTTCAGTCGATAATTAGGATTAAACGATGAGCTTAACTTTTCTCATTAATTATTATCTATGATTATTTTTAACGCATTAACTTGAAAGCATTATAATTATAAAATATATATATATTTATTTAAAGTTGATGTATTAAATCAATATCATTCAAATCCATTGTGGCTTTACCCCCATTTTGGTTCTTTATATTTCTGGCAATACCATTTGAAACTTTAATTTAAAAAAAGCCTCTAGTTTTGTTAAACGGAAACTCAATTTTGTTTTATTTTTTGCACATATAAATTAGCGATTAAAATTGATGAGTTTCTTAAAAATAATTATATATTTTGAAAAAGAAAAACAAGCATTAATACATTCGCTAAGAGCCTATTTATCGTTACTGCGCAGTTATAAAAATAATGTTGTCTTTCGTTTTCCTTTAATTAATAAATGTTCGAATTTTAATTAGAAGAAGATTAACATAAAAGAATAAATCATGTCAAAACTATAATATTTTTAATTCTTACTTTTATTTATTATTATGCTAATTTGAATATGGAAACAATTTATTTATTTTCTTTCCTTTCCAAGATATGAAGCCATTTAACGTATATTTGAAGTTATTTTTAAATCTTGAGCTTTTTTATTTCCATGAATGTATGAATCAAAATTTTAAATAAAACAGCGTAAAAAATGCATGAAAAAATGAAAAAATATTTAAATCAGGGAAAATAAATAAAAGGTAGGATTAATTTGCAAGTCTAAGCAATTTGCTTTCTATGATTAATTAGGTTCTAATTTTTTGCATATAAAATATTCAATTATTTTACAATCATTTTTATGCATAACTGTAAACAAAACAATTAAAAAATACGTTTATTTGTTTGTTACACAGATCACTAACAAATCTTGATATAGCTAAGAGATTATTACAAGTGATTTGAAATAAGTTTAAGATATCTTAGAGTTGATCAAGAGAATATAAGTCACTGAGTTAAATATGTAAGCAAAAGCATTTATGTAAAATATTTTGAACATATTCGTATACCGAAATAAAATCCTAATTTCTTCATGTGAAATTTATGAGCAATAAAGTTACAATAATGATGTGTTATTTGATTACTCATATTTCTATTGCGGTATTTTTATTACTTGCGAAATGGTACACATTCAATTGCACATTATTTAAGGCATTGGAATGTGAAGGATTGTATCTAAAATTATTTATGTTTAAATATTTTATAATTAAAAACTGGTAAGAATAGTTTTATATTTGCGTAAATTTACAATTTTAGACTATATTTTTTAAATTTTTGACACACAAATTCAGTATAATCTTTTTTATATAATACTTTTTTTAGAAATTGAATTATTTAAATTTTGTATTCTCAATATTTTCCAATTATTTTTTAATTAAAAGAAATTGCTGGAATCTATCTGGTCCAAATGTTTTAAAAAATTACAAGCGCAAAAGCACATTTCATTACCTAGATTACTTGAAAACTCCAAAATAGTTTTATACATATTGTTAAAATAGAAATAATGTAATGAAACTATTGGCAACTATCAGCCTTCGGACCACAACTATAAATAAGACTACATCAAATTACTCTAATTACGGTTATATAGGTTCTAGCTCTCAAGTTTAATTTATTTAATTTTCCTAATAAGGCAGAACTAGTAACCAACTTTTCTGAAAAAAATCTTTTTAGAGATTTCTAGAAAAATAGAGACTATTCTCCGTAGAAACTTCACAAAACGTTTGCATCATATATTCAAATATCATGAAATGGATAAATGTATAGATTTCACGCAAAATCTGCCGACCCATTTCACAACTAGCTTTTGGGTTTCCTTATATTAAATGCAGATTAACTAAGTTTTTCGCATTTCTTCAAGACAAGCGAGGAATCAAATATTATTATAAGAAATCTATTCCGAGCATTTCCCTAAAATATCATTTCGAATCAAAACACTCAAAGCAACAAAAACAAAAAGAACATGGGGCGTCATATAAAATAAACAATAAACTGATTTGAATCCGTGCTTTTTTATTGATAGCTGCAGTTATTTTGTAAAAACAACTATTCTTATATATTTCATCATCCTAGAAAAGCATATTAAATTTAACTTGGCTTCGAAGTAAAGGTAAGGAAATTTTGCTGATCTTATGAATCAAATTTTGTAGTTCATATTCATGAGGAAAACTTCGATTCGGAAATAAATTTAATACACATCCAATATTTATTCAAAAGTAGAGCAGTTTCCTGTATTATAAGGGAAAATCAAATCCAATAAGATACGATTAAAAATTAATTGGAAGAGTCAAACCAAATTTTACAAATCTAAAAAATAAAATGCATGTAATGATAATTGTTTCATCATTGCTAAAACTAAATTATTTATTCTTTAATGTATAAATGACAGATCAATAGATTAATATTACAAATTGCTGAGTCAGTTTAACTTTAATTATAACTAATTTTGCTAATCTTATTAAACAATTTACGCTGTAATATACGATATTTTTTATCATCATTCTGTTATAACAATTTAGTAGATGTCATTTTTATGACAATATTTTAGACCAGTTACACAAAAGATAAATTTCTGAGCATTTAGTGTTATTTTGTTTTGTCACATAACTGAGAAATAACTTATCTTCTGAGAAATTTTAAAACTTCTAAATCTGAAAAATAAATTCTTCTTCATATAGATTTTTAGATGACCTTGTCAAATGCACCGTATAAATGCTGCTCCATAATAATGATAACTTTTGTTAGAACACTTTTATGAAAGAAAAATTGGAGTTAAATTTTGTATTGAACTAAAGGCATATCGATATGTTTATATAAACTTTAAACAAAAGTATATTAACATATACTTTTGTTTAAAGTTAAACTTATGCACTAAAATAAAACAATTTACAAACTTTTGTGAACAAAACATCGATAACTTTCTTTAATGAATTTAATGATAAAAATTTCATGCTAATAACTAAATTTACATAGTTGAATCGGTCCAAAAAAAGTGACGTGTACTACAATTCAAGCATTTATAGGATATTTTTCAAATTTACGATCAAATTATGAGAAAATGTCTTTGTTTCATTCCTTAAAGTATCATCCTTTTTCCGAATATTGATAATGGTTAGATGGTAAAATTTATTTGTGCAAGGTCCAAAGGATAACATGCTAAGTCATTTTTGTTCCGCAGAAAAATGTTTAGACTATAAAGCATTATTTTTGCTTTTATATGTTAATATAAATGTCATACTCTTTAAAAAATTTAGCAATTTTTCGAAAAACGAGATTGAAAAGCTGTTATTCTTTTTAATTATGGAGAGTGCTGTTTAAAAATTAGTTCCGTTAAGCTTGGTTAAACAATACTTTAGAGAAAATATGTTCTTACAAAAATGTTGCTGTCTGTAAGGGTGTCTGTACAAAAATGTCTGTAAAGAATAAGTAATATGAAAAATATATTTATCCTTCAGACTGCATAATTAAATAGTTTCGATATGAAATAACTTCATAAGCTAATTTATTTTTCTGTATTAATTTTAAATATACTTCATCGTATAGCTAAAATATGAAGTACTTTCTAAAATTAATATAGTAAAATAGCAAAATATAGTTATAATATTTTTCATTTTTAACTTCCTTATGTAAAGCACGTGTATTTTAGAAATACATTTTTAATATCTAATATCCTAATATTCATGATGTATAGCACATCGTTACAAAATAATAGCCTAATAAATTGAAAGATAATATCCTTTTACAAATCTGATTTTTAAATTAGCTATTAATATCCATTAATTAATTTATTTGTAAAATTATTGAATCAATTACTTTAATATTTAAAAAGTGATCCTTCTATTACATGTATTTTATTAATATCATATTAAATTTTTATAATTTTATCTAAGAAATCTTAGAAGTTATAAAATATTAGATATAAGCTTTTATTTTTCTCTATTTCTTCTATTTTCTGAGGCATGTTTTAAATGTATTTACTTGAAAACAGTTTGGAAGAAAAATCTCATTTACAATTCACTTTTTCACTTAAAACTACATTTTCATAACTTTTGGCAACACAGGATGAAATTAACAAATTTTGTATAGTAAAATAAATAAATTTGAACACTCTCTCTTTTATGACTTTTGTCAGTTTGCATTGGTGTCAATGAAAATATTATTTTAATTATTTTGCGACTTTTTTTATTTTCCTTTCAGTTGTTGTAGACATAGTTAATCTCAAACACACGGAATCTAATATTAGCTTTTATTGGGTTTTAAATTTAGAAAAAAGTAGTTATATTTAGTCAAAATAATAATTTCATCAAAAGTAATTCATAACTTTAGAAATTGCTTACATTTTGCTTTAAAGGCATCTTTGATATTTATAAAAGATTAAATTTATAATAACATACATAAGATTTTCAGATTTTATTAATTTAATGAATAATTTTCATCATCTTTATTTCTGGTAATATATTAATATCCATTTATTAAATTCATATAATTAATATATGTGTAAAATAAAATGTCTCACAAATAGAGATTCTTTTCTTGACATTTTCTTTGGAAATAAAGTAGAAATTGCTTCCATTTATTAAAGGAGGCAAGCTCTGGAAAAATGTTATCCAAATTTATCCCATATACATACACATTTCCTTATTCGAGTTTCAAAAAGCACATAAAAGACTTTTCAAAGAGAGTCTTTTCAAAAGAGATATTAAAATCACTCTCAATTTATTTGCATTCACTTTAAATTTATTTGTATATACATATCAGAGTATATTTTATTTCAAACTCATATATATTTGTTGTATAATTCCGATAGATTTTAGTAAAATAACTTTATCCGTATATTAGCATATTTTTATGTAGGGTCTAAGAATTCTAACACTCTTTTAATAAATGGCACTCATTTTCCAGATTAAAATTGCTATTTTTATCAATTAATTACTTTTAATAAGTAGTCATAACCATGTAATTAGTTATTTTAATCATACAAGTATTTAAAATGGTAAATTGTACTATGTTCGAAATTATTGATGGAAATGATAAGATTAAAATGCAGTGAAAGATGAAATCAAAACTGAATGTTATTGGAATTCCCTATTTTCAAACAATTCAGGTATATGTATATATTCTACATAATTTAAATTTATAATAAAATATTCAACATAGATCAATTAAGCTAAAAACAATGATATTATATATATATATATATATATATATATATATATATATATATATATATATATATATATATATATATATATATATATATATATATATATATATATATATATATATCATTCTATATTTTCCAGGGAGTTAAATATGCTAGTATTCATGTTATTTTAAAGTGTTTCAATATTTGCTAGTAAAAATATGCATTGCAGCTTAATGCTGTAAAAATAAACTTTAAAAATTTATGCATACATATGAATTATATTTATTTTTTACATAAACTGCAGCACAATAACGTATTAAAGCAGGTGAGGGCATACAATTTCTCGCTCGCATGAAGCGTCAGAGCTTTCTATAAATATTTTTAAGTGAAAATCTAGTATTGTAAACACATTTCTAAATATAAACAAAATTTAGAAGGTAGAAAACTAGAATTTTTCTTCTTCATGATTAAGAACCAAAACAAAGAAATCATTTATCTTTAAGTAATATTACAAAAAGAATATTTCTTATGAAATTGAAAAAAAATTTCTTTTTAAAGAATTAAAAATATTTCACATTAATATTAAAAATGCACAAAACTGCGAGATATTGAAACAATAAATGTGACAAACTTGCTGTTTCAATACCTAGTAAAATATTATAAGCAAGATTTTATTTTGTCGTGATATTTTTCTATACTCATTTACTTTTTCCCTATTTCATTTCATTGATTAATTTAACTTTTTTAAAACACAAAAAAAAGTTTCAAGATATTGTTCGCAGCTTAAAGATTTTTCAAATCATACATTAATTCATTTGAAATTTCAGATAAGAATGATATAATTTATTCCAGTTATCTCTTTATTTCAATTTCATATACACAGATAAATCAAATTGATATATTTTTCTACCCAGCGGAAGAAATGTGCACTTTTAGTCTTAAAGTGAGATGATAATTTTCTAAAAGCAGTTTTAATTTTTTTAAATAATGAAAAACTTCAAACACGAATATTCGAACTTATAAATATGCGAGTATTAAAATTTATAAACATGAAATGCTTAAATTTATATTTATATTTTTTTATATTTTTGCAAGCATTTTGTGAAAACAATCATACGAAACAATGTTGGAAAGATCATTTTTTATAATTTTCTGATACTTAGTCATGCAAGAAATAACATATATAAGGTTCTCTATAATTTGCTTCTGAAAGGAGATTTTTATCATGCCATCCACATGCAGCACTAAGTTTGAAAATAATCTGAATTAAGCATACTTATGCTCAAGCTAAACATTTCTATCCTTCAAATAAATATTCCCAACTAAACATTTTTGTGCTCCAGCAAATAAAACTATATAAATCTTTCGAAATACAATGTATTGAGTATATTCATTTGCAATACAATAGTAAAAACAGATTTACGTTATGTAAAATATAAATTTATTTTACGAATTTATAGTCTCTTATATAAATTCTTAAACAAAAATTTGACCCTACCTTAAATTTTTTCATAATAAATCAATTTTAAATTTAAATTTAAATTTTATATTTTTTATCTAAATTCAAACAATAGTATTACAAATAATAATATTTTAATTGATCTGAATTAACAAATGAAACTTAGATTATAAATTATTCACTTTTGAGAGAACACAAACCATTAACTTTAAAAGAAAAGTGTTTCGCAAAAGTTAAATTGACTATTCATCAAATTTAAATTTAATGGCTCTAATGCCATTTAAGAAGCAAATGCTTGAGACAAATAAATACCTAATCTTATATATTTTAAAATATAAGTACATTTTTGTTGCATGTGAATAATATACAAATTGCTACAAAATTAAACAATATATAATTCAAGAAAAAAGTTTATTTTAAAAATTGTGCAGTTTTATTGCACTTATAATTACAAAGCATGAAATAAGCAATGGTAAAAATTACAATACAACAGTGATAAATGTAAGATGATATGTAAACTTGAGCGAAAACTACTAAAAGGAGCGGCATCACAATGCTTTATTGACCAAAAAATAAGTGCTGTGTAGTGTTTTAGCTATGTGAGGCTTCATAAAGAAGACCGAAATAAAACACCTGAAAGATTTTTTGTAATCGTTAACAACACATGAGATTGCTTTTTAAAAAATAAACCACACTCGATAAAAGATCACATTTGCCTAGTGTAGTAGAATGTAGTAGAATTCTATTTTGATTCTATTCGCCACTAAACAAAGACAGATGAGTTTGGTACTTCTAGTTTGGTATTTCTATTTTTTGTTTCTACAAATATTCCTGTAAGAAACAATTGCCATATCCAATTTATATAATGTTCAATATAAAGCCACCACAAGACATTTTGCTTTAAAAAACAATGCATGAAATATTTTCTGAAATTTTTAATGGAAACTTTTGTATATTTAACATTAAGTGAAATGATTATGAAAACATATTATCTTGTTTTCTTTACAGTAGATGCAGTGCATACATTTCTAAAAGCCGCTGTAGGAATATGAATAAAAATATATCGAATATTGATTCCTACAGTTTTATATGCGTATAAAATAACATTATATGAGTAACATTCATTAATCATTTTTTCTGTAATGTGCAAGACATAAATTGTACAGATATTTTGTGATTGTGTGCTTTTGTGTTTGTGCATGTATATGTGTATATGTAGGAGGATAAGTAGATATTACTAAGTTGCATAAAGCAATAACAAGTAAGTATTAAACTGAAAATCAAAACAAATAATCATTGCAGGAAAATAAAATATGTTGACATTTATTTTTAAACAGTATTTAAACAGTACATTATATCATAATACTTAGAATAATCGATATTACTTCAGTTGTCTTCCCCATTATATTTAAACAATGAAGTTATTAAATAGTAACTATGTTAGTCAATTTAAAATAATGTTTGTTTAAAAAGTTTCAATTCAAAAACTCAAAATCATAATGAACTAATAAAAATGTTTTTAAGTTACACAAAATTTATAAAATCAAAAAAATTAAAAATATTTATTTTGGTAGAAAATTTTCTATACGTAAGATTCATGAAAAATATTAGAATTCTTTCAAGTGCATAGATATTATAATAAAAAATTTTATACTAATTTATTTTGAATTAATTCACTGCAGTATTCATTCAAGAAACTAAATCCTTAATTTTCAACACAATTGTGCTAAATTTCCTTCATTCCCTTACATATGTAATATTTCATACCATCTGGATTAATGTGTATAGTGAGTGGTATAATAAATATTACAAAATGCATTACTTTCTTGGGTACTTTTCTTAGACTATTCGCTGTATTCCCACTTCGCCTACAGAAAAAAAGTTGAAAAATTCCTAAACACCCAATTAATCAGATGAGCATAAAAAACGAGAATACAAAATGTATTTCTCATTGTTGAACAATATCTAGGATCGATCCTGTGGCATTCTAATCAGAAGACTTTTCTATTAGGTTGGTGCGTATGAAATGTCGGATTCTTAAGTGATTGTATAAAACTGCATATCTTTCTTCAAAAGCTGTTTATTCAATCAAAGTATGCTCCATTCGCTTCAATACACTTCTCCCAACGAGATTTTAAAGCATAGATGCCTGTCTTAAAAAAATTTTGGTCTTTAGAATTAATAAACTCTGATATCGAGTTTTTTAGACTGTCTTCATTTTCATAGTGTTTGCCCCTTAAAAACAGCTCTAAATGCTTGAAAAAATGAAAATCGGTCGGCGAGAGATCCGGTGAATATGGTGGATGCTGCAATGATGAGCATACGTTTAACCGATCCAGCTTATTTCGCTCTGTCAGTGCGTGCGGTACCCACTTGTCCATCTTCTTAACCTTGCCAATCTCAGAAAGGTGTCTCAATATCGTTGTATGGTCAACTTTCATCCTGATAGCAAGTTCCCTCGTGGATACGGCTGGATCCGCTTCCACTAGAGCCTTCAGGTCATCATTCTTCACAGACGTTTTGGGTCTTCCGCGCGGCTCATTTTGCAGTGAAAAATCGCCAGTCCGAAATTTTTCGAACCAACGCTGCACTTTCCGATCGTTAACCGTATTCTCCCCAAACGCTTGGTTTATGTTGCGTGCAGCTTTTGCAGCACTATTACCAAGTTTGTACTCATATAAGAAAATGACGTGAATGTCGGCAGAATTCATATCGGCAATAAACTCAAAAGAAATAAAAAAGGGAAGACCTTCGAGAAAACCTATTTTGCTGAAATGAGTCTCTGGCAATGGACAATACGAGTATGAATGAGGTTATGTCAAATACAAAAGTATAACGAAAACAGGGAGAAAAACGTCCGCATGTAAAGAGAATCCGACATTTCATACGCACCAACCTAATAATTATGAAACGATATGATTGTATTCAAAAATAGTTAAATAACACAATTAGTATTGTATAAACACTAATTACTTTTAGTTTTATTCTTTTTCATGGGAGTTTTTAAACTGCAACCTTTCAACCGTGAGAATAAACTGACAAGGTCTCTTCTCTCATTAAATAGCAAGGAAAGTAGAAGAAATACAATCTTCTATTGTTTTGTAAATATCTGAAAAATTTAATCAAAAGTGATTTTTCATTTGAAGAATATTCAATTTTCCCTCCCAATATTTTTAACTTATAAAAAGTTAAAATTAACATAATCATAAACACCTTAATTATAAAAACATTTTATTTCTTGTTTTTGTAAAACAAATTTTTATCAATTTTTCCTATTTACCATTGATTAATTAATTTTTTTCACTGTACATAGCTTTATATTTACTGATTGATAATATGAAATCTATACGCACAACTTTTGAAATATCCTTATATTTTTCAACATAATTAGTAAAAAAAGATAAAAAAAGATATATATATTTTAAAGATTTTTCTTAAAAACAACAAATATAAAATTTCATTTATAAAGTAAATTTGAATACGAAACACACTTTACGAGTTTTGTCATTCTGCAGTATAAAAAGAGAAAACATTTTAGAGAAATCGCCACTACATTATGGTATGCGCCATTTTTACTCTCGTTATTGGTTAATCTAGTTTGAAAACATGTCATTTATCTTCTTTTGTTGCTTTTGTTTCCATTTTCTGAAGACGCCTGACACACAATAATTTTTTAATTGAATGAAAGGCTGAATTATAAACTGAAATATTTTTTTAATTTCAAACATTTTCATGTGAAGAATTTCTTACAATATCTTTTTGAAATTTATTCTATCGGAGGTTTTACTACAGTAACTTATAATTTAAGTACACATTGTTTACAAATAACACTCTAATAAAAGAAATGCAGTTGGAGTGGAAAATGTTTTACAAATTGATAGCGAGGTCTTTTAATATAAAGTAGAGAAATTACAATAAATGAGTGAATTTGAACTAAATTAATATGAAGTAAGTAAATAAATACATTCATTTCTAATACTTAAAACTCTTTAAATGATAATATATTACATTATATAAAATGTAATAATAAAAAACATTCTAAACAATATATATATATATATATATATATATATATATATATATATATATATATATACAGAGTGATCTTTTTTAAAGTGACAGTGTTTGCAGCGTCCTGTAGCACGATCTTAATAGCCGAAATGACACCAAACTTAGTATTTAGACTAATCAAGACATGGGGAAAAATTTCGCAAAAAAAAGTTTTAGTTCCAAATGTCACCGCTAGGGCATTTTGTGGTGGCGCTGCTGTAGCTTACAATAACGAGAATTAACATAAAAAACGGGTATCAAAGCAAAATTTGATTGTGCGATGGCAGTACCATAATAGGGGCTATAAAAGCAAGTAGTAAACAACTCCGACAAATAATCTGCTGAGATTATTTGCTATTACTGTTGATTATTAATGAAGTAAACGAGCTCCAGTTGCCATACCTATCACGTTACCGGAACGTGCGTTTATGTTGGAGGAGTATCAAATTTGTCTATTCTAAAGGATAATATAACACAGTGCGGAATATTCCTCCTGATATGTTACTGTATGGGCTGTGGAGAACGTTGTGCGCAGAATGCACGGTGTTATTTCCGAGAACGGTGCTTACATTGAATGTTTTCTAATTCTTCACCAAGGAAGTTAATGTAATAAATGAACATTAATAATTTAACTTTACGATTGCGTATGTGTTAGTATTTTTCTTTTCTCACATTTTATGCACAGTTAAGTGCCACAAAATGCCCTAGAGGCGATGTTTGGAACTAAAATATTTTTTACGGAATTCTTTTTCCCGTTTGTTGATTAATCTAAATAACAACTTTTGTGCCATTTCGGGTATTAGATCACGCTATAGGGTGCTCCAAACACTGTCACTTTAAAAAACATCACCCTGCATATATATATATATATATATATATATATATATATATATATATATATATATATATATATATATATATATATATATATATATATATTGAAAGCACAATCAAATTTCATTAACTTTCAATTACTTATTAATTATTTACAAAAAAACATTCTTAGTCAAATCACAAAGAAACTATAAAGAAGTTGTGAGTTTGTACACCAAATAAATTTATAAAATATCATCATCATATTATTAAGAAAGATTGACAAATTATTGTTATAAAATTATAATTAATACATTAAATTTTTTAATAGATATCATTCAATTAGAAATTTAAAACTATGAAATAAATATCTGTAATAAAAAAATTTTATAAAATATAAATATGGTATAGAATTATACACATACTAGCAATTAAGAATGCTTAGCTAATTAAGTTTAGTTTTCATATTTAGAAATTTAATATTTAACGTTCTGAAAGAGAAACATCCTTACATTTATCATAAACTAAATCAATTCTTCTAGAATTTCAAATAAAAAAAGCTCACGGGAAATTATCGAATGTTGAGTTACATTTCTAATGAACAAAAAAACTAAACATGGAGTTGTCTGAATGTTTCCAGAATGTTAAGAAGTTTAATGAAACTGTGTTTTGTGAAGAGTGGTGATCAATGTTCCAAATTTACGTTCATAGCAAAACTAAATTATTGCAAAGAATAAAAAAATAAGCAACCTTTATTTTTGATACCTGAAAAAAAATTTAGCTTAAAAAAATATCCAACTTTTCTAATTTCTTTTCTTTAAACTTAAATTACTTTTTTGTTATTTAAAAGCTCATACTTTTTTAAGTTTTTCCTGGTAACCAAAATAAGTAAGTATAATGAGTAGAATTCGAATACACATTTTATTTCTTTTTCTATTAACTTTTCAGTTATATTTTTAAGATTTTCATTTTTTATTTTTTAAACAGACATCTGATATATAGAAAACCAAGCAAAACATACATTCAAAACTTATCTTCTTAATGAACCTTTTTTTTTTTTTTTTTTTAACTTATAAGAAGCATCGAGTTTTACAATTTTATTAAGTAAGAGTCAGATGAAATAGAAGTTATGTTTTTTCTATTTCTACTTTTTGAGATTATTTTGCAACGCATGAAATTTGCAACAATCTTTCGTAAAATAAGAAATATAAAAATTACATAGTTTCTTACAAAAATTGTTTTTCTTGTTACATTGTTAATCGCAATCTTTTAATATTTTTCTACACTTTAAACCCATGAAGATAAATAAAATCTCTCATTTTTCATTAACTTGAAAAAATATATCAAAACATTTTAATCGATATTTTTCTTATAAGAAATTTTAAACTTTCTTTTTAATACATTTAATGTATATAACATAGTTTTATGGTATAATTTGAGTTTTTTAATCCTTATTCCTAATTTTATTTTAAATGATGAGTATAAACTAGGCGTAAAATGATACAAAATATTCTAATATTCATGTATGTATACCACAAATCTAATGTTTTTCACATAACGCTTATGCAGTAAAATTCTAATTATATGTATCAATTGGGGCCAGAGCCATTCGGATAATCAAAAATTCGGTTAATTGGATTTTTTTAAAAGGGCAGATTTTTATTAATAATGTTATGTTGAAAAATAGAAAAACCACATATTTTTTAAGAAAAAGAATTTTTGATCAATTAAAAGGCAACACTTTTACATGTTACGGTACTTAGAAGTGTTATACAGAAATCAGTATGTATGTACAGTGCTGCAAATGACAGTCATTACATGTTGAGCATCTAAGTCAGAGTGAGCTGTTTCACTGTCTTCATACATTTTCGGGTAGCAAAGTAGTACATTCGTTTGACAGTGATTATTTGTATACAGTCACACTTAAGTTGGCGTTCTATCTACTTCAAAGCAGTTTCAACGCAGGTTCACTAACAATGATCGTGTATCTGCTTCAACTTGGATATTAAATCATCTTCTTCGAGACTTAATAATTTGACCATCATTTGCAATTCGAAATCCAGTGTCTGACTCATAATCCATTCTATATCTTTACGACTAAATTCTGAGCATCCATGAATTTTCAAAAAAAAATGTTTCTGAATTCCGCAAGTAACACGTTTCCCTAATTTTTGTCTCTCTCTCTCTTTTCTCTTTCTCTCTCTCTCTCTCTCTTCTCTTTCTCTCTTTCTTTTCTCTTTCTCTCTCTCTTTTCTCTTTCTCTCTCTCTTTTCTCTTTTTCTCTCTCTTTTCTCTTTCTCTCTCTTTTCTCTTTCCCTCTCTCTTTTCTCTTTCTCTCTCTTTTCTCTTTCCCTCTCTCTTTTCTCTTTCTCTCTCTCTTTTCTCTTTCTCTCTCTCTTTTCTCTTTCCCTCTCTCTTTTCTCTTTCTCTCTCTCTCTTTTCTCTTTCTCTCTCTCTTTTCTCTTTCTCTCTCTTTTCTCTTTCTCTCTCTCTTTTCTCTTTCTCTCTCTTTTCTCTTTCCCTCTCTCTTTTCTCTTTCTCTCTCTTTTCTCTTTCCCTCTCTCTTTTCTCTTTCTCTCTCTCTTTTCTCTTTCTCTCTCTCTTTTCTCTTTCCCTCTCTCTTTTCTCTTTCTCTCTCTCTTTTCTCTTTCTCTCTCTCTTTTCTCTTTCTCTCTCTCTCCTTTCTCTTTCTCTCTCTCTCTTTTCTCTTTCTCTCTCTCTCTTTTCTCTTTCTCTCTCTTTTCTCTTTCCCTCTCTCTTTTCTCTTTCCCTCTCTCTTTTCTCTTTCTCTCTCTCTTTTCTCTTTCTCTCTCTCTTTTCTCTTTCTCTCTCTTTTCTCTTTCTCTCTCTCTCCTTTCTCTTTCTCTCTCTCTCTTTTCTCTTTCTCTCTCTCTTTCTCTTTCTCTCTCTTTTCTCTTTCTCTCTCTTTTCTCTTTCTCTCTCTCTTTTCTCTTTCCCTCTCTCTTTTATCTTTCTCTCTCTTTTCTCTTTCTCTCTCTCTTTTCTCTTTCTCTCTCTCCTTTCTCTCTCTTTCTCTCCCTCTTTTCTCTCTCTTTCTATCTCTCTTTTCTGTCTCATTCTCTCTCTCTCTCTCATTTTCATCTTCTCCCTCCTCTTACCTTTTATTTTCTAGACCTTTTCCTCTTCTCCTTTTTCTTTCTCTGCTTCAATTTCAATCAATGCGAATAATTTAAGTGCTAATGTATTTAAAAAAATTCCCTTGAGTAAGGAAAACGTTTCAAATATAAACTGTAGACCATAGTTTGGTTACAAATATTAAGGAATCAACTTTTAAAATTTAACATAAGACAAAACTAAATAATACTTTAAAAGAATTATAAAAGTTAGTTTTACTTTTCAGTATTTCTAAACTTAAATAATGCTTAGTAAGTACTTAGTTTTAATATACTTATTCACTTACAAATTATTCACAATTTTATAATTATTTAATTTTAATAATTTCAGGCTGCAATTTAATTTTAATAATTTCGAATTACAATAATTTTAGTATTACTAAAAATAATACGAAAAATATATGATAGTAAAACTTTGTTAAATGATAGTAAGGTATACAGAATTTCTTGGAATAAATTGCCGTAGTTATATAAAAGAAATTATTTTTATGTTTGTTTTTTTTAATTTTAAACCAAACTACAGGTGTAATTAAATCCATAGAAATTAATGTAAAGACTATTTCCTTACTTTTTATAAGAAGTACTTCAAACAAAAATTTATATTTTATATTAGTTGATATCAAAAAGTAATTATTGAATAAAAGAAATACTAATTGAGAATACTTAAATTAAAATAAAAGAAATACTAATTAGAAATACTTAAATTAAAATTTTTGCAATTTCTATATTTTTCTGTATTTTAAATAAGCTGCATTTTCTTAATTGTAATTAAAATTATCAAAAAAGCTAACTTGAAAGATACAAGAAGTGATAAATGAAAATATAAGTGAAACAAAAAATAATTTTACTCATGAAGGATAAATTTTCAGAAATCAAAGTAATCAAAAACCACATGATATTTCAAACATGAAATGTCAAAAAACATAATAAAAAACAAATTAATTTTCTGGAAGTTAAAAAAAACTAATCATATGCGTAAAATGTTTTTAAGAAAAAAGGATATACGAAATACAAAATCTTCGAAATGGACTTTTATTGAAAGATATTTAATAAAAATATATTCAGGAAAAAATGCTTTTTAATAAAAGTAGGATATATTAATTTTTATTTTTTATATTAAAAGTATATGAGAAATATATTTAATCAGTGCACTTTATTTAGAAATATAGTTCATAGACAGAAAAAGAATAGTTAATAATTTATTAAGAAAGTTTTTACTTTCATTTGAAAAATATATTTCTGATTAAAATAATAATAACAAAAAGTTGCAACGAAAAATAAAACATAAATATATAAATTTTTGTAAATTTTGCTTTAAGAAGAATAAATGAAAGTAAATGTTGAAGTCCTCTAAGTATAGCTGAATTAGTTATAAGCAAAACCTGCAAACTATAAAATATTTAATATAAAAGGATATAGTGTGTGTGTGTGTGTGTGTGTGTGTGTGTGTGTGTGTGTGTGTGTGTGTGTGTGTGTGTGTGTGTGTGTGTGTGTGTGTGTGTGTGTGTGTGTGTGTGTGTGTGTGTGTGTGTGTGGAAGTATATAACAAAAAGCAAAGTATTAAAGTATAAACAAATAATAAAGTATAAATATTAAAGTATAAACAAATAATAACAAAAAGTTGCAACGAAAAATAAAACATAAATATATAAATTTTTGTAAATTTTTCTTTAAAAAGAATAAATGAAAGGAAATGTTGAAGTCCTCTAAGTATAGCTGAATTAGTTATAAGCAAAACCTGCCATGTGTGTGTGTGTGTGTGTGTGTGTGTGTGTGTGTGTGTGTGTGTGTGTGTGTGTGTGTGTGTGTGTGTGTGGTGTGTGTGTGTGTGTGTGTGTGTGTGTGTGTGTGTGTGTGTGTGTGTGTGTGTGTGTGTGTGTGTGTGTGTGTGTGTGTGTGTGTTGCACCAATATGGAAATTTTTCTTATGGTATTTAAATATTAAATTTTGTTAATTTATGACTACTTCATAAAATTATTTAGTGTTTAGATTCTATTAAAAAAATCCAAATTTATAAGTCTGCCTCCAACTTTCAAACTGGAGTCTTCACTTATTACTTGATAAAGATACACATTATGACCCTCTTTACAAGCAGCAAGTTTGGAAGAAAACTCACTAACCTATGTTTTTCTTAACATAATTATTGTGATTTCCCGATTTCTTTACAAGTTAGGTATATAGGCTTAACATCCTTCCGTCGCAGTATATTTATAAATTTGAAGCTATTACTACAAATTCCGATTAGTGTTGTATATAGTTATTCATTATGGAATCAATCAGATCATCAAAGTCTGAAGTATAAAATTTCCAAGTCATTTTAATTCCCTTTCATAGTCATTGTACTCTCTATTTCATTGTAACTCTGTAAATAAATCATGTTGAAAAGAGTCCTGTTCGTACCACCATAATGTGTTCTGGAAAATAGTTATGGCATTTGATCCTTTGGAGAATATAAATGTCCGGTTATAATTAAAAGCTATACGTCGCCAATGATTACCACTGCAGAGCTATTGAATTTCTGCTGCTTACGAATGTCTGCAGCTTATGAGGTTGAGAATTCCTCCAAGTTACGACTATGGTTCAGTCTGTCCTTAAAATGACATATATATGGTTCAGTCTGTCCTTAAAATGACATATATATGGTTCAGTCTGTCCTTAAAATGACATATATATGGTTCAGTCTGTCCTTAAAATGACATATATATGGTTCAGTCTGTCCTTAAAATGACATATATATGGTTCAGTCTGTCCTTAAAATGACATTATCAATGAGTAACATTCTCTTTATGTCAGACTAAAAGCATATTTATGTGTTTTAAAACTATCGACAAGAGTAAAGATATCTTGCTGAATAGTCCCTTTACTTAACAGAACAGAGTTCAGAAAGAGACTACTAGTGGTTTTGCAGGACCCGTCGAAAATTACTCTTAAAGGAGCCGATTTTTTTTCTCGCCTATATGCAGCATAAATAGGGATGTAATGAATGACCTCTTTATTTCCCTCGTGTTTAATTTTTTCCATGTGTCCTTAATTTTCTAATTTTCCTTAAATTCTGGTTATAAATTAGTATATGTATCAATATCGAATTTGGATGATTTGTTTCAAGAAAGTGTAAAATATGATGTTATTTATATGCATATTAATTTGGCAGAAATTTTTTTCAAAATACCTTAACATAACATTTAATTAATTGCAGAACATTTTCCATTGAATATAATTCAAAACACACATTATCTGCAATGCAAATAATTTATTTACTATGTATTAAAAACTATGGTTTCTAAACTGTGTTTCTTTCAATTAGACTTTGATATATCATAGATTTGGTGAAAAAATGTTTTAATAAAAGTTTTTTTATATAAGTTCAAATGTTAAATAAGTAAAATCATAGAATAAACTTCATGAAGAATGAATGAATCCACAAAAGAAACTTGTTCACCAGTATGCATTAAATAGAAATTAGAAATATATATATATATATATATATATATATATATATATATATATATATATATATATATATATATATATATATATATATATATATATATATATATATATATATATATATATATATATATATATAAAAGTTAAAACATTAAATACATTTTATTTAAATCTTTCACATTAAAGAATTTTGTTTCAACCATTCAGTGCTGTTAAAACAATATGCAGTATATGATGATCAAAATATTTTTTAATATTACACTGCACGTTTTATCAGTTTTATCAATATTTTATTATTTCTTAAAACAGGAATATAAATATACACTCAATTGTTAAAAATTATCATTTATGTTGTTTTCTTTCAAAATAAAATATCATCTTTATAACTCTCATTTATTTTACATTGTTCTCTTAATTATTAATGTGTACATTGATTCCTAAGTATCACTCTTTATATTTTTAAAAGAAATTATATTATATATATATATATATATATATATATATATATATATATATATATTAATTTTTTAAAGAGCCGCCCGCCCTGTCTAGTGGTCAGAGTCCCTGACAACGGAAAGGAAGGTCCTGGGTTCGAATCCCGGTTCGGGCATGGATGTACTTTCTCTCTCTGTCTATCCTGTCTTTGTCCTTTCTGTGTATGAATGTGTTGTAAATGGTTGCCTACCCTATAAACGGGTCCCTATGGCATGTGTGTACTGAGGAAGTCGGACTCCACACCAAAATAGGGTTCAGTTGAAAAAGTGGAGCAGCGCACTCCATATTGCCAGCCTAGCTGGCACACGATAACAACAACAACAAGTCTTTAAAGAGGATGGAAGTCTGGGAAATATTTACTGCTTTTAAAATAAATTTCGCAAAATGTTTTTATTTTTATTATATATTTCTTATAATGAGTGACATTCTTTCTAACATTATTCTCTTATAAAATCCATCCATTTGCTTTCAACGGTTGAAGAATTGAAATTTTTCTTTCTAAAAAATCTAAATTTCTTAAACATTACATATAAAAGGAAAATAACACTAAAAAATCTGAACTGTTATAACTATTTATTCAAAATGAAATAAATTTAAAAGAATTCTCTTCTTTCTAAGATGATTGTTTTTCATTCAATAATGTTTCTCAAACTGTCAGTTTTAATAAAAAAATATCTTTAAAAGTGTTCAATTATTTTTTGCCCAGTATCTGAATTTAGGCGTGAAACACTTTTAATGCCTTCAAGAATTCTTTGATTTTAACCAATTGCTTCAAACAATTTGTTTTACAACTTTGTTTTTAATTTCTTTTCAAGAAAATCCCTCTCCTCATCCCAGAATAAAACTTTCTTTACATATGATGATAGTAAAAAAAAAGAAATAATACCTAGAAAATTCCTATACATTTACAATACGCTCCTGTTCCAATTTTCTTCGAAACAAACATTTTTAGTATTAATATATGCAAAGAAATATTAAATGTTTATTTTTGCCTCGAGTTCACATATGAATTCAGTCATTAAAAAATAAGAGCTACGTATTTTGTTAAAGATCTTTTTTCTACATTGCTCGAGATATTCGTGTAGTAACAGAAATTGGATTTTCAAACTACTTTTCCTCACTACATTAAACTTTAGTCAATCAAGCGTAAAATTTTTGAACTCTCTTATGAGATATTTATTTTTAAACTGCGATATAACTTTTCCATTCATGGTGTTTCTAATGGAAACACTTGAACTAAAACTCAAAAAATATTACTTACTATATGTATATATCAGACCTAGAACTAAAACATTTTTTTAAGATTTATTTTTGGGAACATGAATGCCACTGACAAAAGCATTTAAAAAAAGACTATGCATTTAAAATTAATTGATGAAAAAATTTGATAGTTATTTATCTTCAGAAAATCATAATAATTATATTTTACTCACAAATGCAAAATTCCTTCCCTCCTCTCTGCTAAGATTATTTTAATATATATTCACTCAAAAAGATGGATATTTGTATAATTGTTTTGCCCTTTCACTATTGCTGTCAGAGTGCAATTTTGTAAAAATATTTTTTCATAATTATCAGCTTTACAACCATAAGAAACCAAACGTTCTTCGTAATGTAAGAATATAGAAATTAAGAATTTGCTGTTACAGAAATAACTCGAATAAGTTCTATAGAGCTGGCAGTCGAATCGTTAACCTATGGTTAAAAAACTTGAGAGTTTGATTCCCTCTTTATGGATGTTTATAGTGGTCCAAACACCACTTTAAACTATTTAATGTGTCTAATTATTCCTCGGGTGAAAAATTGATTATTGAAAGAATGACAAGCCAACAAAGCAACTCATTCTTAAATAAGCTCTAGTTTATAATCAGGAATTAAAATTTTTGTCAGTTTACCGAAAGTAGCCATCATCCTGTAAACATTAATAAAAATAATTAAATTCCATTTGAATATCATTAAAATTATTTACAAATAGATACATTTATTTAAATAACGGATATGTGTAAGAGATATCCCTTTTGAATTAAATATATGAAAGCCTTACATATATGTACAATTCCACATAATACATAGATTAATACGTATTATATGGCATTTTTTGACCTCTGAAAGCATACTCGTAAGAATATTTAAATTATAACATAGCATAAGTGTACAGAATAGAGCAAAAACATTTGCATATTCTTACAGGAAAAGATTTGAATATTCAGCAGAAAGTTGTGGTGTTCTGTCTGAAAAAGTATGATTTTTCTGTTGTTTTCTCATAACCTATATAATACACAGCAAATTGTTTTTAAATAAACTTTAAAGTAAATTTTGCTTGAATTTTTCTTCGCAATAATCCTATAATTAATATAGATTTCAATTATTTAGTAATTACTTAAACATAGCTAAGAAAAAGCTCCAATAAAATTAGTACGCAATTGAATAAAGTACAAACTTTTAAATCACATTAATTAATGAAATTCTCAGAATAAACAGTCACAAACTATTAAAAAAACATTCATTGTAACTTTTAAGTTCTTATTTAAATTGAAGTTCTTTGTTTAGAAAATTCTTTAGTTGTCATGTATGGTACCGCAATAATATTCTAAATTGTGCTACAGTAATTTTATAACTTATAAGTCATCAAATATACATGTAAAAATATTGTTATTGTAAAAAACAATTTTGTCCTACCATCACACATTCTTAAGCAATTAGTTAATAGAAACAAAATATATGTCATTTTCTACCTTTCTTTCAAAACTATTTGCTAACTAGTCAAAAAATGGCAAGCGCGTCTGAAGAAAAAATTAGGTAATTCACTCTACTTTTCGAGAATAAGGTTTGAATTGCATTTCACTCAACGTTCAATTTTGAACCACGAAAAATGGGACCTTCACATTAATGCTTATTCTAAATAAAAACAAACATTCTAGATTTTACTGATAGAGCGTAAAATTTGGTTGACAAAATGGCCCAAGAAGAAATTTTTACAGAGTTTCAGAAGTAACAATTATACAGTCAACTAACATGTGACTACCAACTGAAGAGGAAGATTAAAATAAATGAGAGCAATACTGTATGGCCTAAGACTAAAGTTTGAATAAAAATCCATTACACTCCGAAACCGTACCAAAGAAATATATTTTTGTTCACTTCATTTTTTTCACTGTGTTTTTTTTCGATTTTCTTTTAATTCTGTATGTTTATTTAAATAATTCAAATTTTAAACTTCATATTTTATAACTTTCGATGTCTATTGGTTGCATGTTCTATCTGTTTACTATATATAGTCTTTTATCTACTTGCTTTATTGTTCCTCGTTTAACATTTGCTTCAAATATCAAAAAAAATTTTTATTATATTTTGGTAATTTTCTTTAAGTGTATTTCCACAAATAATTTTTGTACATAATTTTGTATTTATTTCAAATTGTGCTTAAGATATTTCTAATCAAAATTTATAAATTTACATATATATATATATATATATATATATATATATATATATATATATATATATATATATATATATATATACTTATATGTATGTAATGTATCACATATATATATATATATATATATATATATATATATATATATATATATATATATATATATATATATATATATATATTATATATATATATAATGAAAAATAAGTTGCCTAAAAATGGAAACTATTTTCAGAATTTTCCTTTTCCTTTAAAATATATTACTTATACCAATTATTTGACTCATCTTAAGAATTTTCTAACATTTATTCATTTGAATTGAAAATTGAATATAATAGTTTAGTATTAAAATTTTTATGATCATAACTATTAAAATATCTATTTAAAATTTGTGAAATAAAATGTATCACTAATTAACTAATTATTTTAATTGAAATTTTTTTAAACTGTTAACAAAAATAATTAGTGAATCTTTAATTGTCAGCGAGGAGAAAAATTATAAAACCTGATTTTCATCGTTAAAACTTATTCAACTTTTTTAAATTCATAATTTTTTATCAAAGAATGTAACAAGGATTTGCAAAAAAAAATAAGAATTTTCCCATGTTTTGGGCAAAAGTATTTTATTCAACTGAGAAAGAATTTAATCTCTTTGTAAGACAAAAATAAAATAATAAATGTAAAAAGAAAAATCACATAAGGAAAGGAAATAACTTTAAGTACGATAAATTTTTGATTCCTCAAAAAGAGTCGATATTTTTTTGAGCTTCAAATCAAAAAATCTTAATACACAGTCATTGAATGTTTTCTTTTAAAATTATGTATTTATTTTTAAAGCTTGAAATTTTTCAACTTTACCCTAATTATTTTATAAGACATTTTGATGTTTGCAGTACTTACGTTTTACTAAAAGAAATGAAGAAAGTAATATAATTTTAGAAAATTTAAATAATGTTAAAACTATTCAGCTAAACGAAAAAACTTTAACATATAACATACCAATCACGACTAATTGAAAAATAACCTTCAACGTATATTAAGGCTTGAAAATATCGTTAAAATCATTTGTTCGCACTGGAATTTGAAGATTACAAAGTCGTAAATTCTAAAAGAAATTATTTTAGTCTTTAATTACGAGGCATTTATTTTTTTTTTCATTTTACGTGTTCTTTTTAAGTTAAGAAGGAATGCAATTTATGGGATTCAAAGATAATTTATTTTTTCTCTGTGTTAATAGAAAGTGACTTTTAAATTATAAAAAAAGTATTAAGAAATATGCTTATTTTACCTCCTCAATCTATCATGACTAATTGACAGTTATATAGTTACTTAAACTATGTAAAGATATTTGAATTTAGCTCAAATTGTAGTTTCTTTTTTCAACAAGAAATTTTCTTTATGGTGTAAAAAATACTTCTTAAAAGTAAGAAATAGGACATAATTTATGTATATATATATATATATATATATATATATATATATATATATATATAGATAGATAGATAGATAGATAGATAGATAGATAGATAGATAGATAGATAGATATATATATATATATATATATATATATATATATATATATATATATATATATATATATATATATATATACAGGGTGATTATAAAAAAACTTTGCCAACAACTGCACTTCTAGCGTCCATTCTATTTAACCGATCAAGATGATACTTCAAATATAGTTCTTTTGAGATATGCGCTCGAGATTCTGTGAATGGCAATACAGTGGCCCTCGCGGTTACAGTTATAGTGACAGAAACTCGAAATTTTCGAATGGCAACGCCTACTTTTTACCATCGCAAAATGTTCAGCACATGCGAAAACCCTAAATAGCGTTGAAACGGTACCGATATGTCCGAAAACCGACGTGTTATACACATACAAACAGTTCTTCAAGGCGCACGGTGGAATAATGCATACGACAGAGACAAGACACTGCTCAATGATGAGAACACATAGAGAAAAAAATCTTTATTAATTTCAAACATTTTCCACATGAGTGCCATCACAGGCAATTACGCATTGCATGCGGGAGACGGTGGACAATGTCGCTGCACGCAACATGGCACGAGGGATGTTTCCAATCTCACGCCGTATAGAATCCTTTAAGTCCGACAATATTTGAGGATTGCACAGATAAACTCTGGATTTGAGATAGCCCCAAAACCAGAAATCCATAGGCGTCAGATCTGGGGATCGCGCAGGCCACGGAAAAGGATAATAGCGTGAGATGATGCGATCACCAAAATGCTGATCCAGGAGCCTTTTAACTGACCTCGCTATATGTGGAGGTGCGCCATCTTGCATCCAAACAATGTCATTGAGTGCATTCAGCCGACGCAACTCCGGTAAGACATAATTTTTCAGCATGGCTGCATACCGAGGGCCCGTTACAGAACATGTTGCAGGGCCAGTCGGGGTCGTTTCCTCAAAGAAGAACAGGCCCAGAACAAATGTAGCTGTAATGCCGCAACACGCAGTCACTTTGGCGTCAAATAATGGTACTGGCGCCACAGCATGAGGATTCGTCTCTCCCCAGTGCACACAATTCTTTGTGTTAATGGTGCCATTTAAGGTGAAATGCGCCTCGTCCGTCCATAGTATGCGAAGTGGCCAGTCGTTATCCGCATCATATCGTAACAAAAATGCATTTGCGAAGTCCAGACGTTGTTGTGGGTCACCCGGCTCCAACATCTGGACGCGCTGGAACCGATAGGAAACATGTGAAGTACCGAGCGCAAGAGCTTGCGGACCGTTGAGTTCGGAATATCCAACACGCGCGCTATGCCTCTTGCGGTTTCTGTGTGTCCTGCAGTCACTGTATGGTGCACTTCCATGACAACGTCCTCAGAAACAGTTGGCCGTCCGGAGCGCTGTTTGTCACAGGTGCAGCCTGTATCTTCGAATTTCCACACTAAATCACGCAGAGCTTGCAGAGTACATGGGCCGCGTCGTTGTCGATGATTGCGGCGATACACACGCAAGGCTTCCGCAGCGTTCATCCCATTTTGGTAATAGAATTTGATCAATTCACCGCGAACTTTCCAAGGAAGACTCATATCGTCGGCATGTGCGAGTTCCCGAATGACGACTTCGCATACCCGCTTGGTATTTTATAGGTTTCCTACACTGAATATCTGGCAACCGGCGTTCTGTGATTGGTTTCTTGACTCTGTCACATGCAAATTTATTGCGTGCGCCCAGATCGTGTT
Source organism: Latrodectus hesperus (assembly GCA_037975125.1). NCBI lineage: Eukaryota > Metazoa > Arthropoda > Arachnida > Araneae > Theridiidae > Latrodectus > Latrodectus hesperus. The sequence continues at coordinate 114,833,011 of CM075851.1, forward strand.
TTATTGGCCGGTTTTCAGAACTCTTTTTTGTGTTTGCAGAACACGTCCGTTTTTAGACATATCGGTACCGTTTCAACGCTATTTAGGGTTTTCGCATGTGCTGAACATTTTGCGATGGTAAAAAGTAGACGTTGCCATTCGAAAATTTCGCGTTTCTGTCACTATAACTGTAACCGCGAGGGCCACTGTGTTGCCATTCACAGAATCTTGAGCGCATATCTTTAAAGAACTATATTTGAAATATCATCTTGATCGGTTAAATAGAATGGACGCTAGAAGTGCAGATGTTAGCAAAGTTTTTTTTATAATCACCCTGTATATATATATATATATATATATATATATATATATATATAGAAAGAGATAGAAAATTAATGAATTAAAGAATTACATGATATAGTGACTGAAACATTTTCTTAAATATTTCATAGAGACATTCATAAGCAAACATTACTTAAAATGAACTGTAATAAATCTAAAAAGGTTTACTTCTCAATTTAGGATCTATATTACTTTTTAAAAAGGAAAAAGAGAGTGAAACAAATAAAAATTGATTGCTTGCATACAATAAAAAGACTTTGTTCCATTTAAGTAGTGTGAGAACTTAAATCAATTTTCCTTATAGTATAAATGTGCCCCACAAAAATCAATATTAACATAACTGCTGATAATATAGAAGCAAAAGTAACACTCAATATTAAGATAACAGAAGGAAAATTAAAGTAATTATTTCACGGTATATATAAGAATTGCTCTCTCAGTTGAGAATCAGTCTAATGCAGATTTGAAAAATATAACCTTTGCAATTGTTGTTACCAATGACACTTGGACAAGACAAGCTCGCTATGCTTTGGCTATGCGAGTTTAAGTCAATAGGGAGCGTCTTTCGTTTTAATCAGAGCACCATAAAGGTGAAAGTACGACATTTTGCTTTTCAAATCCTCCGATAGATGGCAGCACCAGATGATCTACTCCCTCAACTTTGGCATTGATCTGAAGGAGGAGTAAATTTCTCCATACCATTGCACCGATGGTAACTGCTCAACGATCGACCACAGGACCTTCGATTCCACAGATTTAACGAGCACGTGTATCGCATGTACCTTTGCAATAAATATGGTAACTAAACATTTTTGGATTTTGTTCATAATTGTTTTTAATTAAAAATTTGAGGCTAATCAGAACTACGTTGCATCAGTTTCTAAAAAGAAAAATGCCAAAAATCGATGAGGATAAAATGCATGATGCATGTGTACGAATCATCCAACAAAGTAATAAGGATCATTTGGCAATTTCTTGCACCATTACCCTGTACCAGTTTGATGGTTATTATTTTGCATGCAGAGCAGGAATCTTTTATTGTAAGAACTACATGGCAATAATAGCTATGAAAAAAATTAGTGGTGACGGAGTTATCTAAAATTAAAAATGTGCCCCAAATTGTCAGCTTTATTCATTCTGCTTTATTGTTTCAGTATCTTGTAATTCCCAGAATTTTTTGAGATTCATAATCTCTCAACTTCCTTCCAACAAATTTATACTGTGAACATATTAGTAAGCTCTCAATACTTATTTGTTAACAGCACCTATAAGTTCTCTTACTCCTATCATTATATTGATATTAAACATTATTGTAACTTGTTGTATCGATAAATACGTGGTATTTTATGTATACAAAAAGTTTTGCTCGATCCACATGGTTTCATTAAAGGAAAAATCATAAAATACCCGGTTCATTGAAAGTAAGATTATTTTGATGATGAAAGATTATTTGCAGTTTTAGTAAACTGCTCTGTCTTTATCAGATATCAAACCTCGATGATAAGTATCACTTTTTCTGTAAGAGACAATAAATTATGCATAACATCACCAGTGAGTAAAAGCGATTGTTATATACAAAAAATAGCTGACAGATGGTTGAGTGGTTAACGTTCCTGACTCCTGAGCTGTGGGTCCCGGGTTCGAATCCCGATTCAATCATGGATGTTTCTTTCCTTCTCTGTTCACTCTGTGTTTCTCTGTCCTTTCTTCTGTGATGTTGTATGAATGTGGCCCACTCTATAAACGGGTTTGTGGTGGTATGGCGCGGGTAACGCTACTCGCCTCCGTGACTTGGTTCATAGGTGCCCGATGGGTAACGATAACTGAGTAGCAGTTTATGGTCTTGTTGTGGCATAGGGTTCGTCACCCAAGTGTGCCCGCCATTGGAAAAAATATACAAGAAAACTTCAATAACAAATCTTTTACACAGACTGCATTTGATAGTTGTATTCTGAAATAAAATACTTCGAAATACTAATTAATCGCATATCGAAACAAATATCAGTAGTCATATAAATCTAGTATTTGTGATTAGATTTATACTATTAATAACTTCATAGTGTAGAAATTTTATGAGAAGAAATGCATAAATATTTAATGGAAAAAATTAAACCATGTTATCATGGGGAAATTATTGATTATGTTGGTAACTCTTGATTTTACTTCAAATATAAATTAACAATCTAATTCTGAATATTTTCAATTCACTCAGTTAAGTATATATATATATATATATATATATATATATATATATATATATATATATATATATATATATATATATATATATATATATATATATATATATATAAGATAAAACATGAAGAAAGGTGAAATCAGTAATATAAAATTGGAAAGATACTAAAGTATAATTAAATATAAAGTATATAAAATTGGAATATACTTTAGTATCTTTCCAATTTTATACTTCTGATTTCACCTTTCTTCATGTTTTATCTTATTTATATAGGCAAATCTTTCTTTAGCTGCTTTTGCGCTGGCTAGATTTCCTATTATGCATTGCAGTTCCAACATTATATTTTCAGTATTGTATTTATTACTTTATATTTATATATATCTTTTCTTATATTAATATATATATATATATATATATATATATATATATATATATATATATATATATATATATATATATATATATATATATATATATATATATATATATATTAATTCTTTTTTTCAGTTTGGATATTTTATTGATTCGTCATTTGAAATAGCTGAAACTAATAACTCACGAATAGAATGTTTTTCAAAGAAAACTATATTTATATTATAAAGAAAAGTTGGGGACATTTTTTATAATTCTCTTTCTCTGTGTCTAGGATTATTATTAAAACATTTTTAAAGCTACTGGTATGCATATACATGTCTAATTTTATTCTATTCCTAAATTTTTACACCTGAGAAAATTTTATACTTAATTTGTTGTTATGAAATTATTTGTTGCATTTTCAATGAAACATGTATAGCAAAAATAAACGTTTTTTTATTTGAATATATGATTTAATTCCATTCTATAGTTCATACTTTATGATTCAGAGCTTCTAGTGTTAACTAAGAAGCTGACTTTTATGCTTTTTTATTCAAGTTTTATTTATTTTGATTGATTAGAAAATGTTTTTTTGCAAATTTATCAAAACAGAAATAAATACATTTAAATAATTATGAATCTCAATTATGCTTTATTCGCTATTCAAGTATTTAAAACCATACCAAAAATTTTTTCACTATTCTTTTAATTATATTTATGTTTTAATCGAAAAATTATCTTCATGTTACTTAATTAAAATTTTTATAAAATTCTTGAAAATTTCTTTGTTACTTCATTGCAAACGTAACAATTTTAATAAGTTTTAAATTTTAGTGAAAAAAGTTTAATTTAAGTGATTATAATTTATTTGAAAGATAATTAATCATATATCTAAGAATAACATAAATAAATAAAAACAAAATAGTATACTCTAAAACACTACTGGCTCCAAAACCCAATCAAACAACATAATTTAATTTTATTTTCTACTTTTATTAAATTTAAATACTTTTTAAAATTTAAGCAAAAACTTTTAGTGATAATAATTTTTTAATTTTATAAGTTTTCTGTATATACTTATGAAAATCTTTCTCATTTATCCCACGAATATGCTTTCAATTTTCATTAAAACCAGAGGCAAAATAATACTATATTAAAAATATTTCTTTTTAGCTCTAAATCAAACAATAAATATTATCTAAAGAATAGTGGATTGTCTGAAGTTTGTCTCATTTTGCAACTTTTATGAAATATTGATTTATAATAAACTTTAATTAATAAACTATAAAATATTTTTCACTACCATAGGAGTACTTGTATTACTTACCATATAAATACTTGTTTAATATAAATAGATAGTTTATATTAAACAAGTATTTATATGGAAGTATATTAAACAAGCATATGGAAGTATACTTGTTTAATGAAGTATACTTGTTTAAGGAAGTATATGGAAGTTATATTAAACAAGTATTTATATGGACAAGTATTAAACAAGTATTTATAGTACAAAAATAAATAGTTACCATATAAATACTTGTTTATCTATAAAAAAAGTCTTGTGAAAAATATTTGAATTATCTAATAAGTAATGGAAATTAATGTAATACAGCAAAACATTTTTAAAGATAAACACTTATTCTAATTTTTCTATGCAAATATTCTTTTATTAAAATATTAAAAATCTAATTTTATCAATATAAAAACATATGTCTTAGTTGAGAAAGAATAACAAGAATGTGTAGAACTAATATGCAGATTATTTCTGAGCCCAATTTCATGAAGTTTATACAAAAATTTAAAAATCTAATAAATCTTTGAATTTATTCAACTGGAAAAAGAAACACAATTTATTTAATAGTTAAAAAAGATTTTCTAAAAAAATGATCATGAGAGTAAAACTAAATACCACAGAAAGAAAAATAGTCACTTAAATTATTTATTTAGATATATCACTTTTTTTCATAAATTTTGTGGAAATAAAAAATGTATACGAATTTTCTAGCATGATTGGAAAATATCTGGAAAAGCAAAAATGAAAATATGAGATTTTTATTTTTTTCGATAAACAACTAAATTGTTCTTTCTTTTACCCTTAATTATCATATTTTAAAAGAAATGCAATTCTTCTTTATTTCTTTAGTGGTTGATAAGAACTAAAATAAAAAATACTTCTGTACATCATTTCGTTTTTCAACATTCCTCGGGAATTTTTTGTTCGTTATGTTTGTTTTTTATATGTTCACTTATGTTTGTTTTCTAGATAACATCTGGTTGAAATTGAAAACTTTCTTTTTGATTTTATTTTCTCGCTGAAAAAACACACGGTTATTTTTTATTTCCTTTAAAGCGAAAAAATGGAAACCAAGAAACAATCGTTCGCTAAAACCTAGAATCTTCGTTTTTTATTAAATTCGCTGATAGGTTTGGCTACACCAGCTGTGGTATACAAAATATTCAATTTCATTTAGATACATTTCCCAAAAAATTATGTATAAATTCGTACTTTTGTTTTTCTTAAAATCAAAAGTATGCTGAAGACTAAATGTTCTTGAATCTGAATCTTCTTAATTTAAAAAAGATTCACATACTTTTATTTATTTCAAAAGAACTATATGTATTTAAAGAATAAGAAGGAAAATTAAATTATCATTTAGTTACTTTATTTGCTTACTGCAAAATTACAAGATATAAATAACTATTTACCATTTAAAACTCTTCTTAGTAGTAAGTACATTTTAAAATATACTTACAATTGAAAAGTGCATTAAATGGTGATTAGTAAGAAATTGAAATTTGATTGATTGAAAAGCTATAATGTTCAAATAATCTTCATTACTGGAAAATTACATTGCGTACATTTAAATAACTATGCAAATATGTACTCTTTAATACATTTTTAATTAAATTTTAAAACTTTTTACTATGAAGCAAATGAGCAAATAAAATACTTTTAATTTTATATAAATTTAATATAGTTAAAATAATATATTATCAATAAATTTATTAAAGATTCATTATTTTTATTAGAATTTGTTGTTATACGTCTTAAATGTTCTTAAATTTGAACAAAATTTCTAAATATTCGTGACTCATGCTATTTTTTATAAATGAATAAGGAAGTCAGAATAAAAAGTAGAAAACACACACCTTTATTTACACTAAAATGTTTGTAATCAAACATAAGATCTTCAAAACCACAAACCAACGAATATATATGAATGTAATACTATTTAACATTATATAATTTTATTAAAAATATTTTAAAGGTTATTTTTTTACTTTTTAAATTTTAACAAAATTTTTTAAATTAAAGTTGCTTTAGATTTTGAATAATTCAAATCACCATTTGAAGAGCAATGTTAAGTATTTCTCGAATCTAGAGAGAGAGTAATTTAATCACGATTTAAATGAAAAATAAGAATGAAAATCAAAACCCTTTTAAAATTAAATTTTAAAAATCTATATACAAATGCAGACCTCTTTATAACGTTAGAATCATTCATCGCAAAATCTTATTTATGGAATTTACTTGGTAAATCCCTCGAATTATTCAGAAGTGCTAAAGTTCACGACTGGAAACTGAGCAGAAATAAAAGTAATTATCGTGTTTAGAAACGTTTTGTCATTAGCCTTGATAAAAACTAATTACCGCAATAATGTAACGCATTCCAATATACTTGAGTTTAATTTAAGAACTTCCCGATTGATGGCTGAATGATTAACGTTTCTGACTCTTAAGCTAGAGATCACGAGTTCGAATCCCAGTTCAGGCACAAATGTTTCTTTCTCTGTATTTCTCTGTTTTTTCTTCGGAGATGATGAATGAATGTGCCTCACCCTAAATACGGATTTTGGTGGTATGGCGTGGGTATTGCTTACAAAGATGCCCATTGGGTAACGATAAATGAGCAGCAGTTTCGGGATTTGTTGTAACGAAAAATTAGTCCCCAAGTGCTCGCCCCTGTTTAAAAAAATTAAGAGTTTCGTTGAACGCACATTTACTTTTAAGTTTACTTTTACTTTTCATAAATTTTTAAAGAAATCTCATAAAAAATCACTATGAAATTAAAGAAGAAGTGTTATATATGCATTCTGAAAAAAAACACTTTATAGACATATTTATTCATTAAATGTAATTATGTAAAATATAAAATTTATTATTTCTTGAATATGAGGAAACTTGCTCTTGCACATAATAACATGACAAATGTTTTAAATAATTAGAAAATAACTGTTGTATTCTGAGTTAGATAAGTATATCTTGTAGGCATCTATTGTAAAAAATATACTAGTAAAAAAATGAATGAAATAAGTGGATAAATGATTCCCAGAAAATTAATCAACAATCTGAATAAAATGTACAAAAGAAGTCAAAATAAAGTATAATAATTTTCTAATTAGTTTTAATTATAGAACAACCCACGTAACCAACGAAAAAAGAGAAAAGGTTATCCCATGAGCACCTGACTTACTGAAATTCCAGAATAGCTCATGCAGTAAAATTTCATGCATCATAATAGCATGTACAAAGTACACATAAATATTTTCGATAAATATATTTTTTTCCAAAAACAATCGAGGAACTAAGGAGAATTTGTTCTATTGCGATGAAATTCTGAAGGCAAAAACATAAAAGTCCATTCATTAATAAATTTAAATTTCAGATACTCAGCATCTCTAATATTTTTCATTAAAAACACTTTTCTTTCATCAAAAATTTTTCTTTTGTTCCAATCTGTTTATAACACTCATTATTTTTGTACTACTAGTATCTTACGTTTATTCGCACAGCATTCTTTTTCCTATTAATTATAATAAAATCACATTATAAAGGCAGTCTTTTATCTGCTTATAACTATTTTACTAATCACGATATTATTGGCAGTTCAAATATTCTCATTAATAGCTCTGTAATTATTTTTCAATAAAATATTTAAAATTTTCCATTTCATCAAATTTAAAGGATCCTTTACATTTCAAAAATATTCGCAGACATTATTTTATCATGCATTACTTTATCGCAATCAATCTTTTTCAGTGTTTCTCCTCTGATGTTTTGCACTAGAGATGCCTGACCTGACATTAACTGCTATCAAGAACTGATCAGTGTTCTCACTCACTCCACTGTAAACTCTTACATCTATCGAATCAGAATACTTCCTAAAAATTAGAACATGATCCCTTTGATTATCGTTGGTGCACCATGGGTGGGGCTAAAATGTTTTTTTAATATCTTCATGTGGAAGAGGCATACTTTCTATAATGATAATTATATGGAATGGAAAACTATTAATTTATATGCATTATCATTAAATTATATGCATTTTTAATTTGTATGAATTTATATGCTCTCCAAATTGAATAAAAGTCTGATCCAGAAATTTTCCCATAAATCAAGAAATTAAATTTTTAAATTAAAAATTACTAGATTATCTTATAATGCAAATTAATCGAAAAATTTATTAGTTCAATTGCACATGCATTTTTCTAATGAAGTTCTTCTGTATGATTTTACATGTGATATTGTGGTAACATCCATTTCTTTAGAAATGGTTTCAATTATCCATAATGAATGAGTTATGCTTGCACTATTATCTTCAATTGCATTGTTAAAGGCCTTATATTTATTATAAATTAGTTAAAAGGTTTTGTTTTACATTTTTTTAGTTTTTATAGAGCAGATGTTACTTATGAAAACAAGTGTACACTCTCCGTTTAAATTTATAATAAGAAATAAATTTTATAATTGAAACTATTATTTTATACAATGGTCTTACGGGAGCAATTTATCTCTGCCCCTGTTCTCTTAAAAACCATTAGGATAATTTGAGAAAAAATTCATCACCTTTGTTTAGCAACAAAAAAAACATTTTAACCACTCTAACTACACTTGAGATAAATGAGCATCTAAAGAAATAATTTATGTTTTTAGCTAATGTGATGAATTATTTTTCTTGCATGCTCATGTTTTAATAAGAAAATCAGCTATACATAACTTGCTACTTTATTAAAGATATCAGTCTCTTAAAATGTCATGTCGCTGACTATAAAAACATAAAAATTTTATTTTTCAGAATGCAGTTAATATTTAAGGTCTCACAAAATTTTAAGATAAGCATTATTTATATTTCTTAAATGAACTTTCTGTATACTTTTCATACTAATTAAAAATTTTGGTAACGTCAAAACTTTCTTTTTAGATGGCACTTAATTTTTTTATATTGATTACAACACACTGAAGAAAGATTAAAAATGTGATTCCTGAGCTCTTATAAGTTTTCAGATTAGTTGAGAGGAGTTCTGAGGCTTCTCATGTGCATCTCTTCGAGTTCAGAGAGTTCTGGTACTTCAGAGGAGAAGAACACAAGACAGAAAATGACGAAAGCTTATGAATTTAATTGGCAAGTCCCTGTACCAGAACCCCTCCTCAAAGGATGTGTTTTCGATATGTGGGAAGAGGTATTTCATATTTATCTTTTTTTATCACATATATTGAAATAATTTACTTTTCTAATAAACCATTAAAAATGTGAATAGTAAAAATCATATCACTAATAAGTTTTGTGATGTTTTTATTTAACTTAATCTACATATTCTTTCAACATTCAGTTCAAATGAGAATTTTTAATAGTATTGTATTTCAAACTTTTTTTTACAATTTGTGTATTTTGAAGAAAGAGTTTAGAAACTTAATATTTCAATTAACTTTTTAAAATTTAGCGTTAAAAAGTATTTGATATTTATAAATTGTGTGTTATGAAATTTAATCAAATAAGCTTAAGGGGTTCTACTTTTAAAGATCATATTAAATACAGTTTAAAAAGAGCGTACGTTCCTTTTTTTATATTATCTGCGTCTATAATATAGGTAGTCTGACTTTCAACATTATTACTTATTTAATATGCCTATATATAATTTGGGAATATCATTTTTGTACACTGTCTAAATGCAAAAATCATTTTTTAAAACTTAATGCGCATGAACAACATTTGTAAGTTCTAATTCCGACTCCTAGCTAATGATTTGATAAAATTTTCTATCAATGCTTTCATTTTTTTTATTTTCAAATATTCATTTCGTAGTCCTACAATAGTTCAACTTTCATTGAATAAATTGTGTAAATACCGTTTATTGCGCAACAGATCATATTTGTTTGATATGGTTTATAAAAATGCGTTAGACTTTTCCATCATTGTTGTACTAAAATATAACTGTCTCACCAGATTGTGATGTGACAAAGCGGTTACAATCGCTCTTATATCACTAATTCCTTCCTTACTGTATATCATTGCTTGATTACACAACATCTTACAATAATTACATAAATACATTTAATTAGATGATCGATTCCTTTGAAAGATGATCAGTAATAACTGTACCTGCATTGATTTAGAAACTTACTCGAAGGAGCATTAATTTATTTTACAAAGTATTTAAGGCTGTGCTTGCAAATAAACATAATTAGGATATAAGTGAAGGTCTTAAAATCTATTCTTGCTGTGTACATAGTTTATATGGGACATTACACATGTTGAGGGGCAGAGCGGTAAATGCTATAGTTTGTATTTTTCATTTCTATGAAAGAGGTACAAATTTCATGTGATTCAGATGATTTCTTCTTTATGTTGATATCTTAATGGAGAACAGTGTAAGAGCTCTGAAAATGAATCAAAATAAAATTGGAATGAAATATTTTCCAACATCCTAAAAGAAATTATTATTATTACATTATTTTCTTAAACTTTAATATTTTTTTTCAAAAATTATATAGGTATAGTTTTTAGTATACTTTTTTGATAAAATTAGTTTTAAATTGAATATTTTTTACAATAATGGTACATTCATTCATTGTTGACTATTCATAAAGTTACACCTAACCGATTATTCTCTGAATAAACTAACTATTGTGACTTAAAATCATTTTTACCGTTAGAGTAGTATTATGATAAAGTGTATAGTAAGAATTTCCTTAAATTTATTTTATAAATATTGTTACGATGAGAAAAGTTTTTAATGCTTATAAGAAAGCAGAAATCTTTATTAATAGTGCATCATTTTTTTTCTTCAATAATTTTCAAATGGTTTACTAATCCAAAAAATAAATTAAATATTCTAAATCTACTTATGAAATAAGAAAACTCTCTTAATAAATTAACTTGCATTCAGTTTCTTATATTCAACAGGATTCTAAAATTAAGTTATTAAATTTGATTATTTTATAAATTGCAATAAAATATTTGCAGTTTCTGATATCTTTTTAGTTATTTATTAAGTAGTCAATTAATTTACTTTGTTTCAATGTTTCAAAACTTCACGCATAAAATTTTTAAATTGTTATAGAACGTGTACTTTACAGTTTTAACTATCGGATACTAATTTTCAGTTAGATAATTAACATCAAATAAGCTTTTATATCCCATTTTAAATTTTGAAATTTTTTATTTGATGCATTTGTACAAATAACCAAGTTTGACTAAAAAACTGTTGTTCAAAGTATTAAATTCATTACGATAAAATCAAATATTTCATCTGTTTAAAATATTTGAAATCTTATTAGATTAAAAAACTCTTGGTTTTTGAATATTTTACCACATATTTAATAACATATATATTTAATTTGTTATAATTTTGGTTAACTATGAAACATTTTAATAATGTGTAAGGTTAAAATGGAGCTTTTGTTATTTTTAAAACAATTTTATACACAATCAAATACAATCATAGGACAATATTTATCTTGCGATGCAAAATACTTTCATACTTTTAGGAAAATGTGATCACCATGGAAAAATTATACAAAGTTTAAATAAGTTAATGCTCAAGCAAATAAAAATATAAAGCTTATTAAAATTTATGTAACCAGTTTAAAAAAACCAAAATACATAAACAAAATACATTACATTTTTTATCTTGTTTAAATGACTTGTATTTAAGCTATCAAATAAACCAACCACTATATCATTTTGGATATATATTATTTTCTATATAATTTATTTTCAAATACATTCTATATATTTCTTTTAAAATCAAATACATTTCCAGGTAATCTACAATAGTGTCTAATTAATCAAAAAGAAATATATTCAATAATTATATTCTCATGTTATCAAATAGTAGTATTGTCTTATATAAAAAATAATTAATTTAAGAATTTCAGCTTCCTACTTTAATAATTAACTGAAAAATATTTCTTATTAAATAATTCTATTTAAAAATTAAATTTTTTATATAGAAGCTCTTCTTATTGACCTACATAGCTTTTTTTAACTCTAGTTATAAGAAACGTTATGAATAAAATGTAAATAGTTGAGGAATTAGATTGCTAGATTTAGTTATTAGCAGTGACAACAGGGTATATCTCCCGAAATAAAAAAGAAACCAACAGTTTTTACCAAATGCTAACTAGGGCCCTTTTGATTCTAAGAAGATTCTTTAAATCTAGGTTTGTTTTTAGAAATGCAAAGTTTATAATTTACAAAACTTTTTTATGCCTGGCTTTGACATATGATTATGATACCTGGACAGTGACTAAATTGGAGAAAAATGCTGTTGCAGTATTTGAAAGGAAGATTTTGAGGATTATTCTTGGTGTTGTGTAAAGGAGAGTAATAACTGGAAAAACAGATTTAACTAAGAGAATTAAATAGGATTTATAAATAACCTGATATTGTTAAATACATAAAATTAAAGAGAATGAACTAGATGGCTCATATGTTTCAAATACATAATAGCAACATTTTAAAAATGGTTCTGCAAGTGTAGACCTTCTGGAACTAAAAAGCGAAGAAGACCGCGATTAAAATGGGATCGGTGGATTTTTTCTTATAATTAAGGAGAAGAAGTGGAGGTCAAACATTTTTCAGTGTTCGTCATAGAATAATCTATAGAAGACATTGGCTCACACTATGTTTATATGGCCAATTACGATGATAGTTAAGAAATAATTAAATTCTTCGTTTTAAATTAGTGAGTCGAAGTAAGTAATCTCATTATTTAGAAAAATGTTTGTATTTAAATAAATTAAAGTAAAAAAACAGAGACGTCAATATTTACATTAATTGCAAGAGTTTTTAATTTACATAGATTTGAGAAACAAAACAATTTTGAATGTCATCTTTATCATAATATTCTAAGTTAGCTTCACATTTGCAACAATAAAGATGCGTTTGATATTACAGGATCATCTTAGTTCTTCTGTAAATTAATACAAATCTTATTTCAAACAATTTAAAATTGAATTATTCATATAAACCATATTCGTGTGTTTTTTTTTTTTTTTTTTTTTTTAGTGTATCAGCTAATTTACTTGGCGAATAAAATAATTTAACTTGGTGAATAAAAATACCTACTGTATAAAACCCTATTACTTCTTTCGACAAGTTTTGCTCATGTGGTAGAGTTTATAGACATTAAATACTGAGGTGTATTACTGATAAATTTATTGTATGCTTACTTATTCCAGAACTCGTAGTTGATCTGATGTATGTAAATCTAACTACACGGCATGTGGCAGCCTTCTGTGGTTATCAAACTGTCAAATTTATGATTGATGCCAAAAAAATTGCCATACCAGAAAAAATATTACATTCTTCAGCAACATATTTAAAAAATTGCCTTCCTTGGATTACTCTATAAAATATTACGTTCTTCAAATAATTCGATGAACGATTTCATTCTTCATATAATTCGATAGACGATTACATTCTTTAGATAATTCAATAAAAAAATTATCTTCAGATAATTCTATAAAATATCACATTCTTCACTTGCATCTCATTCAGTAGGAGTTTAATTAACTGTTACTTCAAAGCAAAAATTTACCAATAAGAAGACATCTTCACTTCTTTCATTCATAAATTAATTATTTATGTCACTTCAAAAAATTAAGAAATTAAGATCCTTAAAGGAAAAATTCTCAATAAAACTTTGTTTATTTTTATAATTCCTTTTAAAATAGATATTTGTTTCATAAATTCAAACATTTTACTTTTCATTTTTCTATTTGTGAGTTCATCATATTAAATGAATAAATAAATCACACCAGTTGATTAAATAATCTATTTTTTCTTTGATTTAAATGATCCATACGTAAAATCTATCATTACAAGCTAAAATAAATTTGAAATTACAATTTTATTCTAAAAGCATTATTTTTACAGGATAAAGAAGAAATAAACTTTGAACCTGATTCATTATTTCGTGTAGATGAACTCGGATTTTTCATATATTGGAAAAGTAGCAGAACGGTAAGTAATTAAATTATTTACTTCGCTTAAAATTTAAAGAATTAATTGGTGTAATCATATAAAATTCCTGCACAAAATGGAAATATTTGTAAATGTAATTTGTAAATAATTGTTACTTTTTGCTCTGTGAAATTCCTTTTTAATCAAAGGAATTAAAAAATAAATAATTAATAAATTCGATTTTAAAATATTGCTGAATTATGGACAAATCTTATGTCATGACTTGGTTAATAAATATTTTGTTCACGTTAGAATACGTAACTGTAAAACTGGAATTTTTTATGCAAAGAAATCCGTGTATACGTGGCACAAGTCTGCTTCATTGCCATAAATATCCTATCCTGATTTTTTCTAACTAATACTTTCTGTACACTCATTCGCAACATTATCTCTAAAAGCTTGACATATTCGACTATTTAATGTAGCAACTGATAAGCCTGCTTTAAAGTCGTTGAGAAAACAACATCTAATGAGCTCCTGAAACATTTCCATTTGTCTTTGCGATAGTACGAACTACGATTGTTGAAAATGCGTGGTTTTAAAGATCGGGAGCAGTAATAACAACTGGTATTTCTGTTTCCAACCAACAGTTTCCTAAGCCACGTAATTCAATAATTTGCATGTCCGCTCAAAGAAAAAATAACAAAAGGTTTAATGGTAATCCTATAGGAAAAGAAAATGCCCAGAAGAACATTTTTTATATATTATTACTTATGCTTCTTTCCTTTGAAAAGAAGTTATTTTAATATTCGTAATAAATTTTTAATCACTGGTTGAGTAACAGTCTAAATTTATTTTATTTCTTTACTGAAATAAAATATTTTAATCACTAGAGCATTAATTTATAACTGCACAATCTTTTCTACTAAGCAAGTTCCGTAGGCACTTTCATAATAATTTTTCTTGCAGTGAATTGAATTTTCTGATGAATATCATTGTTTTGAAGTGTTCCATTCATTCTAGCTGTTATTATAATTTGCTGAATAAATAATTAAATGCTGAACCACAACACACGGGCTATTTATTATTTGTTAAGCAATATACACTGCTGGACAATTGCTAAGGACGGATCACAAATTGCAATGTAGCATAACATTAAGCGAGACATGAGGCCTAGTAGGATAAAATATAGTTGCCATACTGTTCTGACATTAGAATAAAGAATATTTATTTTTCTGGAAAGTGCAAAAGCTGTGAAACACCTGAAAGAAAAAAAATGTTCACTTGATGATACATACGGAAAAATGGAACAATGCATCTAAAAGTCAGCAGGCACCTAGAAGAAAGATATCAATACGAGATATGTCCACCGTGGAGTGTGATGCAACATTCCACACGTCGTATCATACTTTGCACAACATTATCCAGCAGCTGTTGAGATAATTTATCCAATTCCTCTGGGAGTGCACGGATGAAGGTATTCTTGTTTGTTGGAGGATAATTTCGACCAGCAACTTGCCTCCCCAAAGCATCCCACTCATTTTCAATGGGGTTTATATCTAGAGAACGTGACGGCCATACGAGGCGTTGAATACCCTCACTGTCTAGACAATCCTGAACAGCGAGTGTTCGATAACATGTTGCGTTGTCGTCCATAAAAACAAATTTATCACCGACAGCACCACGGAAAAGACGAACATGAGAAAGTAGAACTTCATTAATGTATCGTTGGCCCGTCATAGTCCCATTCGCAACCACATGTAGGGCGTGCGGCCATTGATCATGATGCCGGCCCACACCATGACACTGCATGTCGGATATCGGTCTGCGGGCGTATAGTCCTCCTCCCCTCAAATGGCTGGCAACAGTTTTTAGGGGGAATTTTTGGAGATCTGCTTTCCTTGAACAGCAAGAAACTGATTTGCCTCCTGCTGGACTGTGGTGTGCCTGTTCCTTTTTGCTGATAAGACGAGATATCTGTCTTCTGCAGGCGTCGTACTTCTAACACGACTTCCCCCGTGTCGCCTACTACACACATTCCAGTAGTTTTAAATGATTTCCACAGCCGTGAAACAACGCTGTGAGCGATGTCGAACTCCCTGGCAACATCTGTTATTGTTCGCCCTTCTTCGATCATTCGGTCACGCATTATATCATCTGAGTGATGTCGGGAAGACATGCCAAAAATTTCAAGTTCGTCTATTAAATCTTTCCTGTAAAACTTTGACTTGAAACAACAACTGTCCACACGCGTCAAAACCCTTAAAGCTCTTATAAACGCTATCACGTGATGAACAGACGTGGAAAAAAATTGCATACGCATACTTCTTCATACTATAACCCGCACTTATTCTAATTTTCCACATTTTGCTTCCTTTCATTTTGTGGTTGCTATGGATGATAGTGTTATCCATCTTTAGCAATTGTCCAGCAGTGTAAATTTTATGTAATTTTCTATTTTTTAGAAAAACATTGCATGTTATTCTGAAATTATCGAGAAATATGTATTTTCCAATATATTTTGTGGATTCAAGGCTCTTATGGATAATTATTTCTGGAAACCATGCCATAATTATGATCAAAAACCTTTCTCACAAATGGTAGTGTTCACATTGTCTGTGTATTTCAATGCGATTAAGACTGAATTTTCGCAATACTTCGTTGAAATAATGAAAATTAAGAATATATTATTTATAGTTTGAATATTTTATACCTATTACTTTTTTATTTTTCAATATATAAGCAAAAACATTTGCACATGCTAAATTAAAGATGTCAGAAGCATTATCACGATTACTAACAATTCATTACTTTAAATAATTTACAAATGTTATCTCTATAAATAATCTATGCATGTTCTTTCTTTTCAGTATGGACGTGTACTAGAGTTATCACATGTTAATGATATTCGACGAGGGGGCTTGCCAAAAGTAAATAGAATTCTTTTCTAAAAATATTTTATACAAATATAGTTTTAGAATATTAAAGCCATTTCAAAAATGTTTGCTGCAAACATTTATAATTTTAAAGATGCAAAATTAAATTAAAAGTAGTAAAAAGCATGAAACTACAATAAATATTATTAATAGACTAAACTGTCATAAATATATTTTTGAATATTAAAATGAAAGATTTATTCGGATTTCACTTAAATAATAAATTCTATCTTCAGTGAAATTGAGAAATATATTTCATTATTTTCTAAGAAAGGCCTCCTTTATAAAGTATAGTCTATAATTAATTAAGAATGTTAAATAATTTAATATCAATAATTTCAAAATTCTTTACTTTGGCTTCAAAAAGTGTTACCAAAATCTTCCTCAAAAAGTATAATCATAATCAGTTAAACACTACGAGGTGTGGCTATTAAATAACGAGACTGACGCTGCAGCGGCATAAGTGCGCATGCGTAGTCCGCTATTGACTGTCAGCCGTTTAGTATGAAACTTTCTCTTCAAAATGCCCTAAGCCTCATTTGCGTAAGTAACACGGTTTAGTCATAACCTTCATTTCCGTTAACATTGTTATTTTATTTTGGCGAAAAAATGGTTAGTGTAATAATAGAGCAACGAATTGTTGTTAAATTTCACTTCAAACTTGGAAAAACCGGTACTGAAACTTATAATTTACTGAAAGAAGTGTACGACATGGAATGTTTATCCCGTACAAGAGTTTTTGAATGGTTTAAACGTTTTATAGATGGCCGACAAGACGTTGAAGATGATTCACGGTCAGGTCGTCCTTCAACGTCAAAAACGGATGAAAATGTCGAAAAGTTGCTAGTTTGATTCGGTCTGATCGTCGATTGAGTATTCGTGCAATAGCTGAAACTGTAAACATTGATAAAGAATGTGTACGGCAAATTTTACATGACAATTTGAACATGAAAAAAGTGTGCGCCAAAATGGTGCCAAAGATTCTCACGTTTGAACAACAAGCAACTAGCAAAAACTGGCCAAACACAGCATCCCACTGTTAGAGCATCCACCTTACTCGCCAGACCTGGCACCATGTGACTTCTATCTGTTCCCTAAGGTGAAATCTGCATTAAAAGGAACAAGATTTGAGTCCGTGGAAGCTGTTAAAGAGAAAGCGGCAAGAGTACTGAATGAGTTGACAAAAGATAACTTCCAGCACTGTTTCCAACTATGAAAAATTCGCATGGAGCGTTTCAGGGATAGAGAAGGGGTGTACATTGAAGGCGATTGTAAATAATTATGTATAAAATAAGAATAAAACTTTTTACAACGACAGTCTCGTTATTTAATAGCCACACCTCGTATTTGTTTGATTCTGACCGCATTTTCAGCAGTTTAATATATGGATTATTCTAGGACTTTAATTTAAGGAAGACGAAAATCAAGACATGAATTATGTTTTTCAAAAGAAATTAAAACAATGAAAAATATACGATTTTTATTAGGATTTTAAAAATATATGATCATTGTAATAATTAATATTAACTGTTATGACAATGTTAATGATGGGATATTTGTTAAATATTTCGTAATTCATATAATATTTAATACAAATGACTTTTGAAATCTGTGCAAGCACATTGAAAGAGTTTAAATAAGGGTAAATTAATTTTCATGAAAAGATATGTATGTAGATGAAGAAATTTTAAATAAAAGACTTACATTCAAAAACATATTTGAATAAGAAATATATATTTTATGACATTTTTGCTCAAACTTTTCTATAAGTTGTTGTTTTGGAATCTGAAAATTATTGTACACATCATATTGCTTCTAGATATTCTTTAGTACAACATTTACTTTTACAATTTTAAGCATACATTATTTAGTAAAAAGTACATGCATTGAAATAAAAGACAAAACTTTTCATGTAAGCTAATTTTCTCAAACTGCATCGGTCCGAATTCATGGTCAGAAAACAGATGATTAGAAATTTTTGTATCAAAAAACATTTGTTTGCTTGTTTTTCATGTAATATTGTAATTAGTTTAAGCTCTGCGGTTATTTTTTTTCTTAATATCTGGTTTCAAATCCAAAAGAAAATGCAATAATGCAGTTTAATAATGCACTTCTGATCCTTTACATACAAAATTATGTCAATTAAAATTCACATGCTATGAAAATTTCCTATAAATACTGTTCTGTAATACATTTTTACTATGGCTATATATATTGTATTTTAGTAGATTTTGTGCAGTTTTAATATTTTCAACCAAGTATAATTATTAACTCATTTGACAGCTTTAGTTTTAATGCATATAAAGTAAAAATATAAATGACAAAATTTTGCAAAATGATAGAGACAGATAATCTTTAGTCATATTTCTTTACTTATATATATATAAGAAAGAGAGAAATATAGATAAATTTATAAATGAAGCATCGAAACTGAAAAAATAATAAATTTTTAAACAATATTATTAAAATTTGAAAATTAATAAAAAAATTTTATAAATTTTAAAACTTTTTCTCTTATCAGTAATACATCTTTTTTAAAAAAATTTTATTTTCAATTTCGTTCAAGCAGATAATAAATTATTAAAAAGTATAAAATATAAACCATGAACTTTTTTATACTGCAGTACTTATTGTACTATCTCTATTTCATGTTTTTTTAATTTAAGTAATTGTTATTTGATTAATTTTAGTTATTATTAAATTTAATTATGAACTCTGATAGAATGTTCACATCAGTAATGCAAAGAGAAAAATTATTTTGTATAAATTACATTTTTTCGGGAGAAAATTCAAAAACTTTTAAAAGTTGTTCTCTGAGCTGCATGGAAAAAACTTTTCACACCCCATAATTTTTATTTTTTATAAAATAAATATTTAACAAGGCACTTCAATCATTTGAATGTTTAAACCAACGTATTTATCTCATAAAATGTTTTATTATTATTAAATTCAATTATAAGTTCTCAAACCGTATTAATTTAAATTCTTTTATTATTAGAAATATAAGTAACCCACGAGTTCTCACTGAGATAGAATAATGTTTTAGAATAATATCTAGACCATTAGTAAGCATGAACACGATAGTATAAATTCCAATTATGTGTGCTACTTTGTTTTAAAATTATAATTCATTTGCGATCAAAAGACCATAAATCGTACCAAGGATTTTAAAATTATTAAAAGACCCATTTCTGCAAGTTTCTTTTTGGCGTTGTAAACTGGAGCCAAAATTGCATAACTTATTAAAGCTAACAATGACTCTTGTACTTTTAATTAAGCAAAACAGTGTCATATCTAGACCAATTCAGAAGGAACATAGGGTGAATCATTCATAGATTGGGAAAATAAGAAACTTTTAAATATTCAGAGATGCAACCTGGACCGTCGCTCGCCTTCCATTCTGAGCTTACCACCATCACTTCTTTATCAGAAAATCTTTCTCTAAATCAGAAAAACTTTCTTTTAAAGCATCGGATAGAATTTTCAGATGATTATTTTGTTATAACCCATTGCTGGTTTTTTTATTTTTATAGGGTTAACAAATTCATAGATTTGATAGAACTCAATTACATTGAAGTTGTACAACATCATGATGTAATATCTTCGCCAAGCTTTAATGTTAATATAAGAAGTAATTTTTGTCTATTTTATGTAGGTTCAAATATAACATAAGAAATTTGTTTTAAGGAGAATTTCTAATTTAATATGTTTAAAATTTTATCAATCCGATGTAAGAAATTACACTTTTACGTTTCTTTGTCAAAGTCATTTATTATTATGAATGTAATAAAGTAATTATGTATTTATCAAGAATGATATTTTTCAAGTACCATGAGGGTTTTATTTTGGAATTCAAAAGAATGATTTTGAATTTCGTGCCTAAAGTCGATTGTCTTATAGCTGCATCTGTTAAAATTTTAATTCCATGCTAATGGAAAAGAACACAAAAAATATTCTAAGAACTAACTACATTAAAATAATATATATAAATTCAGCAAGCAGTAAAACAATATAAAATATTACTACAATAAATCAAATATAACTCAATAATTAGGACATTTTAGAATTTAATTTAAAATAAAGTCGGCATAATCATCTTTCAGATAATTTTTAATTGAGTCAAAGTAAGGGATTAAAATTGCCCTTAATAGAATTTATCTAAATTTCAAGCGGTTATCTCTAATTCCTCGGAAAACACGGAAAAGCTTCGCTTTTTTCTAGAGTGCAATTTATTAAGTAAATAAAGTTTTTATTAAATATTATGAAATAAATAAACTAAAATGTTTATATAATTTATTAAATAAATAAATGTAAGCAATCAAAGAAGATCTAAAATATCTATTCCGTTAACTAAAAATTGGTAAAATCACAAATTGTTATTAAATCTACAATCTTCAAAAAAATATTTTACCAGGCTTGCTTTTTTAATCAAATTATGGCAAATCTAGAAAAATATCAGTAACCAGTTAATTTCACATTTTAATTATATTTTACTAAATTTTCTATTGACCTGTCACATACTCTGTAACTATAAAAACATTTCTTTACCTATTCTTAACTATTGGTACAGATGTTAATACTTTTGGTGCGAATTTGAGTTTTTTAAATTTTGTATAATTTCAATTGTTATTCTTAACTTCTTGCTTAGAGAATAATCTAAGACTTCGCTTCTTCTATTTTCTCATTTGGCAAAGTAGTTACATACTATTTTAATTCCTACCTTTCATGTTCACTAAGTTACTGCAAAATTTAATGAAGCGTATTTTGAATTCATTGGTTATTTTTCTTCCAGGTTGTATTGTTCCGTTCCATTGTTTTCACTTATTTCTTTTTATATTTCATAATATTTTTTTTCCTATTTTACACAATATTTACACATTTTCGGTGAATGGAGTATCTGTAAAGGGAATTTTAATTAGAATTTAACTTTCAATTTCTCGGTAATAAAAAGTTTTGATAATGGAAGAGAACAACTTTGTTTATTTTATTTTAAGTTATATGATTGTAGATTTTTTTATAATTTTTACAGGATATTTTTTTCAATTGGCATTAATATCACTATTGTTCTTCTGAGGTATTTTTATTTATTTTCTAATGCTCTTATTTTAACTATAATAAATTCTAATTTATTGTTTTTATAATAAAAGTACCAATTTAATAAATATTAGATATATTAAAATATTATAGGAAATTTTATACATTTTTGCGAAATGGTTTGATTTCCCCCTTTTTTTTTTTTTTTTTTTTTTTTTTGCAGACTAAACTTAATACCTTAGGGCTTAATTTATAATTCATTATTAATTACCATTTATTACCATTAAGCATTAACAATATTTTAAAAGAAAGAATTATTATATTTATTATGTATATATTATTCTGAAAAATAGGCGAAAATTTTTTTATTCTATTTGTGCAACACTACTTTCTGTAAATAATAAAATACTCTGCCATTTGTGCAGCTAAAAATGTTAGTTTTTCCATTTTTAATTATAGAACTTGTTTATTTTAAGACAAACAAAATGAAATTCGAGGAAAGGAAACTAATATTAAATAATCCTTTGTACAAGATAGTGATAAATATCACTAAGCTCTTATGTAGTTGTAATTAATAAATACTTATTACTTTTAAAAACAGTTATAAGCAGCTTAATGAGCAACTGATGCTGATTAAAAAGGCAAATTTAAATAAAAATATAAAGTATTAATAATATGAAAACTTAATTCAAAGTCTCCAAGAAAATAATAATATGCAAATGTCAAACAATAAATTGAAATTTATAACAATTGATCGAATAAAAATATACACTCATGCATATAATTGTAAATACTAAAGTAAACTAAAAAGGATTATCAAGAAAAATTTACCGAGATCATAAGAAAATATAAAAGAAAATAAATAAAACTTCAAAAATCAATGCAACTTGAAAGGAAAATGTTCTTTAAAGTGAAATCAAAGAGAAATTTGCTCTTTAAAAAACTCAAATAAAACTGAAAGGTATAAACTGAATGCTCATAGGCAATCAGGCATTTAAATAAATGTTTATGTATATAGATTAATGATAATTATTAATATAATTGCAAGTAAAATTCATGAATTAGGATTTTTAAGTAAACAAAAATAAGAAAATGAAACTCCAATGTATAAAAAATTGAAAGAGCAAACATAAACATATAATTCAAGTATTTAATGATAATGAAAACACAAAATAAAATTATAGTAAGATATATAACTAAAATTAGGAAACTAGAAAAAAACAATTCAAATGAAGGCGTGAAGTAAATGTAAATACAATGCATTTTCGAATAATAAGTTAAAAATAACGACAAAAAACTAATATAATTTGGAATGACTATTCATTCAGTAAGTCAAAATTCAATTAAATGTTCTTGAAATATTCGAGTGAAAATCAGAGGTGTTGACTTAAATAACATAGCTTCGTCATTCAGCATCTACATGAGCTATCTATATAAGCGAAATTAAGGAAAAATCACAGTTACTAAAAGTTATGAAGAAAAATACTGAAGAAGGGGTGATAGTATATTCCACTTCGTGAAATCCAAAATGCATGAAGAATTTAAAATGAAATGCTTCAAACATTTCAAAGCGTAAACCATACTCCCAATTTCACTAAAACCAAAACTGGAAAGCATATGCAAAAATATACAGATTATAATCTAATGCGTCATGGCGAAACAAGCACAAAAAATGTTTCGCCATCATCTGGAAAACTATCTTGCAGAACTAATGAGAAGAAGGGAAGTAAAAGACACTTTAGCAAAAAATTTTAAATGGTACCGCGTTATTTATTTCTTCAAAGTAAAATTTAGGGCAAATAATAGCTATTAGTTTTTATTGTCTTATTGTTGTCGCCAAATTAGTCAGTTCAGCTAGATATTTGCAGGCAAAATGGAACAAATTTAATGCACAAAAGAAAACAAATTTATTTGAAACATGTCTCAATGACAGTTAATTTTAATAGATTTAATTACGAAAATCAAATTCCATACAATTCAAAATAAAATCATCGCATGAGCAATTAAGGATGCTACATTTTATTACGCTTGTCGGCGTTTCTTTTTAGTTTTGATACACAAATTGGTGCCTTTACTTTTGGAATTCTTCTTTTTTTAAGGTGAGAGGCAGAAATTAGCTTTTTATTTTGCTTTTGCATCATGGTTGATATTTTCTTCCCTTGTATTTTTGAATTGGCTTTTTTCTTTTTTGTTGCATTATTTTTAATAGTTTGTCTTTTGGTACGTTTTACCGATTGATCTTTGGTGGATTTGCATTCAACTTTTGAGTGTAATCCTGACTGGTCACTTGCTTTTGCTAGAATTTCTACTGGTGATTTTTCATTTGAATGTAGCTCATGTAGTTGCTGACTTATATCCATTTTTCCAGATCTTTTCGCTGGTACCAATGGATCACGGAGGTCATTTGATTCATGAATATTACTTGAATTAGATATTTCGATAGACATTTTGTTTCGGTTCTTAATTAATTAAACTTTTTAATCTTTCAACAAATTTTATGAACACATGTAAGATATGCTGACGAGAAAGGATGACGTTAATGATTAAAATTTTATTTTTATTTTTAAATTGAAACTTTTATCTTCACGAGCAAATAACTCAGAAAATATCGATCAAAATTGTTGCCCACCATGGTATAAAAAATCCTATTTACTAATATTATTTCAGAAATATTGATACGATTTTTAAGTATAAATAGGGTTGTAAAACTTTAGTAAGCAGGATAGAATATCATTCAAGAACTTGTTTACCAGTTTCTTAGTATGAAAATTAATCATTGATTGCTAATAATTGATTACTAATTGATTGCAGGAAGATAACCATCAAATTGAAAATTTGTCGCCCATCGTTGTAGAAAAAATTCCTATTTACATTATTTTAAAAATATTGATAGAATTTTAAATAATAAGAAGATTGTCCAAGTATAATAAGCAGGACAACTATAATTTAACAACTTGATTTACTGTTTATTAATAAACACGAAAATTAAGCATTGATTGCAGTCAGAAATGTAAAAATAACGATCTAGATACAGAGGCCGTATAATACAGGATGCCACATTCTGAGTTTGGTGATTTTTTGGCAGATTTTTTTATGTATCTGGCAACCTGGTTTTCATTACGTCATAGGTATGGAGACCTATTTGAATCAGTTGATTTTGGCAACCCTTTTATTTAAGTAACAGTACGTCATCTAAAAACATTTCTTCATCACTGAAAAAATTCACTATTTGGCATCCTGGATTATATGGCATATGTGCAACCTTCTACTCCATTTCTATTTTTATTTGTCTTGAAACTGTGAAAACTCAATTTGTAGGGAAATAATGTTTATTATTTGACTGAATCTGAAACTAATTTTTGATAAGAGCATTGTCACACCATTGATGCAATATTTCAATTTGGGGAGCGCTTAAAAAGTAATCCTAAATATTGATTTATTACTCGACAAGAATACAAAGTACAAAGTTCTTAACTTTATATGATTGATTAGTGGAGCAATAAGAGCAAAGAACCTCTCAAATCAAAGGGTCAAAACAAAAAAATCCTTGTTTCTTTTAATTGGTTGAGCGATTAAATTTTTGCTCTATAGTCACTTTTATAACACATAAAGTAACCTGAATCCATGATTTCAAAGAGATTCAAAATCACTTTGAAGAGCCGGAGCTCGAATGGTTAGCACTCAGGGCTTCGGTTCAATAGTTCATAGCTTCAAATCCTACTTTGAGCATAGATGTTTGCAATGATTCGGTATCCCCTTGAAACTGTCAATTCTGGTCTAATTAGATTAGCATTCGTTTGCAGACAAACCAAAAAAGTGACAAACAAACCATTTGAAACTACTATAAACATTTGTGCTCGAAATGGTAATCGAGCATTAAATTTCTGAATGAAAGCCAGTGATTGGTTTCTGTTAAAGCATATGTTATGGAATTTTTCATCACTATACTTCATGTATAAGCTTCAATATGAATAACCTGTTTGTTTTTTAACCATAAAATAGTTGTTTCTGTCGTTACAGTTGGAATCCTGAGTATGCCTGAGTTATAAGGATTCTCATTGGTTTAAAATATCCATGACGTCAAATAACGTTTAATCCACGTCAAACAGAATTAAGACGGCGTTGTAAATCCGACTTGTCAACGAATTTTCTACCTGTGTTCAAATCACATTCTTCGAGCGGACACAAACAAAGTGAAGTTTATTATCGAATAGTCTGAGAATATTGCCGAAGTTCATTTTGTTAATAAAATGATTTCTTATATAAGAAGCAATGCATCGGTTTGAGAAACCGTTTTTCATTGATTCAAGCCCTTCTTAACACATGTACAATAGTACAGCACAAAAAGCAAAATGAAAAACACGTGACAAAACATGCACTTTTTAATTAGTTTAAGTAAGCAAGGGTGATTTAAATTTTTAAAAACTTCATTAATTAAAAGAGTTCTAAATTAAACTAAAATTTTGTGACATGACAGCCCCTGTATGATAAGGTCTACAATTCCCATCTCTGTTTTCCTGATAGAGAGGCCCTGGTGTGCGAAGCATGTCTTGATTATGTAGTCAGCTTAACGCGACAGCCCTAGTGCTTAGTTCCTAAGCATATTTCGTGGTATAAGTATAATATATCCCCCCAAGAGATATCTCACCAAATCTGCCATTCTTTGTTTTGATTAGAGTGTTTTTGGTTTCCATTTTGGTTTCCCCAATTTGTATTACTGTTGTATTTTTTTTTGTTAAGTTTGGTTTTTTCTTGTTTTATGTCATTTTTATGGTTTTTTTAAGTGACAACAAACTTAAAATTGCTTGGAGAAAAACGAAAAAAGTAGTAAAGCTGACCAGTGAGGGATATATCCCTACCTAAATCAAGTAAAATTTTCGTAACATGTCTAGCACGATTTTCAAAATATCGATGAAATAAGGAGCTAACACCTACCGTCAAAATTTTGCTAACGATAAAATGACGTTTTTTATGACATATTGACAAGAAATTTTATAAATAAAATGGTAATCTCAAAATGGGAAACATGAGACATCCATGGAAAAGTATATAAATCAGAAATGAATTAATCGCAGAACAATTAAAAAGAAATAAGACAACAAATCTCGCCACATCAACAACTACCGATTACAAACTTTGTCACCGTCTAACAATTTTGCCCAAGCATCGCTAATGTCGCCAAATACATCGTGTTACATCGTACTAGAATTAAACCATGACTTAAGCTAGAACAAAGGAAAAATATTATAAATACTGCCTTAGAATTTTATTTTTGTATTTATGCAAGTGCAGTATTGCCAGATGCAAACGAGCACAATACTGAAAATAAGGCACGGGTGCTGTATAATCCATGATTCCAAATTCTGAATTTTTTTGGCGATGAAGAAATGTTGCCAAGGTGACGTATCGTGACTTGCGTGATGACGTAAATACTAGGGTTAAAAAATAGAATTTTCTGCAACATTCTTATAGGTCTCCATATGTATGACGTAATAAAAACGAGGTTACAAGATACATAAGAAAATCTGCCAAATAATCGCCAATCTCAGAATTTAGCGTCATAGATTATACAGCACCTGTGCCGAAAATAAAACTGAATGAAGTTGCCAGAGACAACAAAATCTTTTTAAAATAATATACAATATTTGACACTGGTTTTGCATTGGCTGACTTAGTAATTAGAAACATAAATATAATTTTTAAAAGAAGTTACTTTTTTCCGTGTTTTATCCTCATTAATGTTGAATCACATGATAAAATAGTCCTTATCAGTGTTATAGTTAATCCGGATTAAGAAACTAGTAGAATGTTAAAATAATATAAAATCATTTATTTTTAAATTCCTCTTGCCATGCATATATAATGATTTATTATGGTACTAATTCAAAAAAAGAAAATGTACAATATTAAATATTCTTTATTTTCATCAAGATAAATTAGATATTTTAATTAAATTTTGAAGTTGGAGTATATTTGATAAGCACTGGCGTTTCATTTTTCCTCGCTATTATATATATATATATATATATATATATATATATATATATATATATATATATATATATATATATATATATATATATATATATATATATATATATATATATATACGAGGTTTGTCCGGAAAATACGTATAAAAGTTGAATAGTAACTTTATTTTACTATTTGCAGTCACCGCCAGGTGGCGCTACTGCTGTAACCAATCCCAGCAACGCTCAGTTCGAGTCAGACCACTCTGTGTGTAAGTAGGAGTGTGCGGCTGTTTGTTGAAAGTTACCCTTTTTCACCTCCCGTCGGCATGGAGCTCTCTCTGATTGAGGAACAGAGCCAGAGAGTGAACTAAAATTTTTACGTTGAAATTTTGACACGTCTCAGAGCTCGTGTGGCCCAAGTTCGACAGGATTTGGCAAAAGGGGGCAGGTGGATGCTTCATAACGACAATGTGCCCGCTCACACGTCGCTCGTTGTGCGCGTCTTTTTGGCCCGAAACTCAATCACCGTGGCAGACCATCCGCTTTATTCACCCGATTTTAGCCCCTTGTGACTTCTTCTTGTTCCCGAAATGCAAAATGTTGCTTCAGGGGCGGCACTTAGGAGATGGAGAAGTCATAAAGGCAGAAACGACACGGCAACTGAACAGCACTACAACTGAAGACTTTCACCAATGTTATCAACAGTGGAAACCGCGTTGGCAGAAGTGTATCTCGTCTCAGGGTGAGAACTTTGAAGTAGACCAAATTGTAATACCTGAATAATTGTAAAATAAAGTTATTATTCAACTTTTATACGTATTTTCCGGACAAGCCTCGTATATATATAATTTATATCAAAGTTATAAGAACTAAATGATGTAGCATTTATAAAACATTCCAAACCTACAAAACTAACTTCCACTTGAGAATCACTCAAAATTCAAAAAATATTTTTAAGTGTTCTTTCAGTTTCTTTGCTTTAAAATAGATACCTGGTGCCCTAAGAGAAATTTCCCCTATATATGAGTCCCTAGAGACCAAACCATGCAACCAATCGAAGTGAAAGTTTAGATATTATTTGAATTTTCATCGAAATCTCCAGATTATGATGATTTAAAACAATAAACCTCTCACAGTTACGAATATAGTGACAAAATTTCAAAATTTTTCAAATGACAACACCCACTTTTTCGTGAGTAAATTGTCATTTAAGGTTTTTCCATGCTCTAAATAATTTTCACACGAAAAAAGTGAGTTTTTTTTAGACCTTCGGCATATTTAAAAATTGAAGAAAAGTTGCAAGATTTGAATTAGATTAATATCTCTAAGGTATAAGCGTTTACCTACATTTCTTCACAGCGATATAACTTCTTTTCAAGAAACTTTCTTCCAAATATATTAACCATAAAAATATTCATTTTTGTTAATCCACGTAATCAGAGATTCTTACATTCCTTTAATTGAAATAATTAATCTATCTATGAAATTGTAGAAAAATTTCAATAGATTTATGTATATATATACAAATCTATGTATACATATATAAATCTATTAAACTATATATATATATATATATATATATATATATATATATATATATATATATATATATATATATATATATATATATATATATATATATATATATATATATATATATATATATATATATATATATATATATATATATATATATATATATATATATATATATATATATATATTCCTATTTAAATTCTAAACATAGTCATTTTTCAAAAAAAATTATAATTATTTAACTCTTGAACTACATAAATACATGTAAATCTTATAAAATATAATCAGTTTTGTCTCCATTAGTTTTACATTTTTCATGAATATTTTTACCATTTTGAAAGATTTCATTATAAAAAATTTGATTGTAAAGCTAGAAGAACTACGAAAATTAAGAGTATTTCACAAAACAAAAAGCTAAATAAAACCAATTCGAACTATTGATTGATCATGAATTAAAAATATTCAAAATTCGGTGATATATTTTGACTAAAAAAATTATTCTTTTTCCATATTATACCTAAGAAACTTTCTTAAAGAGATTCTATCAGAAACAATTATTTTCAAAAGCTGATGAATAATGAAAACATGTTTTCTTTTCAGTAGGCTCTCAGAATCTTTAGAATTATGCTTTAAGTAAATCATCGTACAAAAACGCAATGCAAATGAAAAAAAAACTATCAAATAAAAGAATAAATGTAGACCTAATTTTATATCTAATAAAAATTTAAAATAAAATCACGTATGCAATGATAATTTCTCTTATCATTGTCAGTAAATTGTATCATTATCAGTATTTCAGCTAATCGGGATAAATATGTGAGGAGTCAGAAAAAGATATTTTGATAATTTGATATGCAGAAAAAAACGAGCCTTAAAACACTGGAAAATAATGATTATATATAATATTTTTATACAGAACAGTAGTAACCTTGACTAAAATTATTATATTCATTTGATTATTTTGAAATGAATTTTGTCCAATGCGACAAGGAAAGTATTACACATTTACAAAAATGGTGATTCGTTTAATAATCTGAAAGATTCAATGGATATTTTTATTTTTTATACAACTGAAATAAAACAAAACGAAAACTTTCTCTGGCACATATTGCTGAATTTTGTTAAATGTAAAAGCTTTTACTTTTAAGAAAGCAATCAAAAGTCTGAAATATTTCCTTTTTCTGAATACTAACTTGACTATCAACTTTGAAATTATTAAATATAAATCTATTATACAGGATAAAAGACAGTTTGTCAAAAATATCAGATGAAAATTCAGATAGCTCATGGAAAATATAAAAAAAACTATTTCAATCTGTCATATTTCTAACTATTTCCAAACACTGAGGAAAAATTCAAAAATACTGCTTCATAGTTTTGGAAATTAAAAAAATAAACAAATTCTGAAATTTTATTATAAATTCAAAAGGAATTCAAATTTGAGAAAAGTAGAAACAATTTTTTAAGATGACATTAATTGCATGAACATACTTCAATTTAAGTGTAAGTTGCATATGTTAAAACATTGGTGGAATACAAAATTAGATTGTTAACGAAAATTTAATAGGTAATTCTGAAGACTCTCTTACCTATAAAATTCAAAGCTACACAGTTTTTATCATTCAGTTTCTTAAAATATACGTAATAAGCAATAAGTAATATGACAAAGAAAGCGAATAACGTCTAATTTTATGGGTACTTCTTCATAGCTGCTTCATAGTTTTGAAAACTTTTTTAATGAAATTCTTTTTTAATCCCGATTGCTACTTATAAATGTTCATTTTCCAGTACATTATAAAATTATTG
Source organism: Latrodectus hesperus (assembly GCA_037975125.1). Classification (NCBI taxonomy): domain Eukaryota; kingdom Metazoa; phylum Arthropoda; class Arachnida; order Araneae; family Theridiidae; genus Latrodectus; species Latrodectus hesperus. The sequence continues at coordinate 114,864,356 of CM075851.1, forward strand.
TATAACTCAGTCAACTTACTCATTTACATAATATTATATTTATCACTTTATTCTATTATAACGCAACAGTTGAAAATGAAAAAGGTAGAAAATAATTTGGATATTTGAATAAAGTTATGTTTATTGATGCAAGCATAATTCCATTTTCCAAGCTTCTTGCTTATTTTTAACTTACATTCAGTTTCAAATTAAGTTGTTATACGAAGACGCATAACTAGGCAAATGTCTCTCCGATATGTGGAAAATAATTTAATCCATTTCATAAGTGCAATGGAAAGTAGAATAAACTTTGAAATCTGAATTGGAAAATATGGAAAATAAAAAAAGGAGAAATTAGCATGTGAAACATCAAAAATAATAAAAAAATTACCTTACATACAGGAATTTCTAAAAAATATGAAATAACTTATTACCCTAGTTTCCAGCATAATTAACAACTTATAGCAATAAAATTTATTATATTTATATTTCAAAATGTATACAATTTATAATATTTCAAAATATGCATTAGTGCAAGGTAATTTTGCTTACACACAAGATACTAGCAATGTCTTTTCCTAAATTTTTTTAAATTTATTTCAAAAAAACCATATGAATTTATTATTAAGTAACATCAAAATGATCAGATATAATAAATTAAAAAACTTTTTTTTTTACTTATGATCTGTATTTATAAATTCCATTTATGTCTTGTTTTTATTTTTTCATTACTTTCTGCTGATAATCTACCTAAAGCGAACTTATTTTTTTAAATATTTAAAAACTTATGAAAACAATATTTAAATTTTTAAAAGTATTATTTAATAATTTTATAATTTTAATAATTTATTTAATAATTTTATTAGTACAGATTTTTAAAAAACTTTACATGTTGAAAATAAAATTTGAGTTTAACATAAAATAAAATATTGAATTTAAAACATGTGCAATATTTAAAATTTTTTGAATTTAATTTATAAATTCAACATTTTCAGTAGTATAAATAATTAAATGAAAACATTAGAACTTTATTGCGATTTTAGAATTGAATGTTACTATTTTAACATGATAAATTAAAATTGCTATTTCTTAAACTAAAATAAGTATCTAAACTATATAAAGTTTCTTTAATAGGATATGGATCATTATAAAGATTTGTGAGATTATACACTTTGTCAAAAAAGTAGACGGACACGAAACTACACTTTAACTTCATGAAAAAAACATTTATTCTACAAATCGTTTGGGAAAAAATTGTCAGCATATTTATACATGCATAACTATATAAGAATCCAATAAAATTTATTGCAAAACAGATGACTTTACATTAATTATCATAACATTATATTAACAAATACAAAATGATGCTGGTAAAGTTGTCAAAGAAGTAGAAGACATTCATAAAAAGGGTGTGAAGTTTAAAGTTTTAATAAGAGGTTTTCTTACCAACTGCTGGTATTAGTTCAATTACACGGTTTGGCATTCAATCATAAAGTTCTTGAATGTCCTTTTGGCACAAAAGTATTTCATACTGAATCGAGAGATTCTTGGAGCTCTTTGACATTTTCATATTGCCTCCCTTGCCCATAAACATGTTCAACTAACATAGCCCAAACATTTTCGACAATATTGAGGTCTGGATTTTTAGCTGGCCAGGGCAAAACTTGAATATTATTGTCATCGAACCATTTTTTAACTCCTTGAGCAGTATAAATGGAAGCTCCGTCTTGTTGATATATCCAGTTTTCTCCTCCCCAATCAGATCCCTATGGTAGGATTAAAAAGAAAAATTGGTGGTAATAATACTTTTACCTTACCGGAGATTTCAGTCAATGATAGGTATAACTTATAATTTTAAACAGCAATATTCGAAACAAAGAGCTTTGCATTTACAAATTTTTAGTGTCCGTCTTCTTTTTTGACAAAGTGTGCTACAGTAAATTTTTATTAAATATTATTTATAAATATCGCTGAAAGACTATTCATGTAGAATTAGCAAACTCACCAAAAATAACTTTTTTATAAAATGAAGCTATATGAACATTTTGCATATAATTAGCACATCAAAACCTATAACAATTATTCAGAGAAAATAATTAAACAGAAATTGAAACATATAACCAAATTAGAGTTATGTATGAGGTATTATATAAAATTTGAAGAAATACTTTTAAAGTCAAATAAATATTTTTTTATGATTCTACATTTTAAGATATGGAAATAAAGTCTCTCATATTTTAAATATATGATTAGAAAAACTATCAGAAATTCGTGGTATAAAACTAAATTTTGTTAAATGAAGGAATGTCTTTATTAAATGAATGATATAGAAGTCATTTCTTGACAATTGTTTTTATTTTGTATTATTTATCATTTACAAGTTGTTTCGGTAATGTATTTTCGTAATGCATTTATAATGTAGAAGTCAGCATTGAATATAAAATACATTAATAAATTTATAACTTCAGTTCTTCCTAGGAGACATGACTGGATCACATCAAATGCATAAGTATTTGTTCGACTATTTAAAATTAAACAGTTAAGAAAGACAATCAACATAAGAACAGGATAAAAATAACAAAAGCATATTAACTATACAAATTTGTTACAAATTTCTTAAAGTTTTGCTTAACCCTAACTATTTATGGAGTGTGCCATTTTAACACTTTATTTTTGATAATCCTAAGAAAACTAACTTTCATTAGAGAGATAATAAGATTAGTTTATGCTTATAATTTATGTATACGATTTCCTGTATATTGGCACTTGTTACTTCTATAATAAAAAAGATTAAATGTTTAAAAAACAGTAAGCAATTTATAAGTTGCTCAGTTTAGATAAAAGTGAGGTGCTTTTATTAAATATAGTTATCCATAATCGAAATTTTAATTATATATAAAAAACAAAAAAGTCCATCAATGAATCAAAAAACAATTTTTAGTGACAATGATTGTTATCAAAATATATGGGCTAATTAATTAATATATAGTATGGAGTTTTGGAATAATTATGTAGTTAATCACATATTAAAATAGTAAAATATTTTCACTTTTATTCTTCAAATGTAATTATTTTTTAATTATTAAAACCGTAATATAATTACTGTTGCATGAACGTAAATTTAATATGCATTTGGATTTCGATCATAATTTTAATTTTAAGTTTAAATACACAACAAACATTTGCCATAAATCAATGTTTTCAGTTTTGATTTAGAATTTAATTCAAATAAATACGCCTTGAGCCAATTATAAACTGGAATTACTTTATCATAAATAATATTACATGACTTATTTTAAAAACAATTTCTAATATACTTTCAAAATCATATAAATTTTTAATAAAAAATTAAATGGTGTAAAAATATGGGGCCTTTGTATTGCATTTAACTTGGTATATTTTATTTTGATAAAAACTAGTCTCTCCGTAATGACAATACCTGGGTTTGTTCCATATTAGAAATAACTTGGCTCCGAATATAAGTCTAATAGTATCTTATATTAGCATACTTGGAGAAACTTGGTTTTTTGTTTATCCACTATTGGTTTATCTTGGCTCATCCTTCATTTGGGAAAACCAATTTCCAGAATAGGTACAATATTCACTTATCTTGCTATTACCTATATTGGAGAAAACTTGATTCCCACAAAAGGTCTATTATTAGTTTATGTTGGCATAGCTAAATTCGGATCAACTTTGCCTTCCATTAATACCTAACATTGTTTAATTTTATCATTCCTTATAATTAAAAAAATATGACTTCCAACATGTGTCCAATATTGGGCATATCTTGGCATAATTCATATTGAAAAAAACTTGATATAAATTTTAACTCCAATATTAAACTTATTTTGACTGATATTGAATTTATCCTACAGGTAATCTTAAGCAAGATTACCAATATTAGAAATATATGTTTTGTTCATTGGGAAAAATTGACAATACTAATCCATAACTATGATTTGAATCTGAATTGGTAAGAAATAAAATTTTATAAACTTTTCTGTACAAAAACAGTAGGTAAGAAACAAAATTGATGTGCTTAGTTGTTCGTTTCAACACTAGAAATTGTTTTATAAGCATTGAATTGTAACATTTCGTATGATATTATTACTTATACTATTGTTTAAAAGCTCTTATAAAGTGATTATTTATAATTTTGCAAATTAAAAAATTCATCTTTCCATATTAAAAACAAATTATGCATGAATTATTCTCGCGCTCAGTCTCAAGACATGTTTAATAACATTAGACAGATTAGAAATTTTAATTTGATAATCATAGCTAGCAACGGTAAAATCTTTTTTACTAAAACATATTGTTTTTCTAGAATATTTAATAAACTATTAAATTCCATTATTCTAATATGTTACGTGATCTAAAAATTGTACGAATCATTTTATTTCATTTGCGAAATACTAACCATAATCTGAGAAAGTAGTTTTCACAATTGTAAATTATTTCTCAATAAATGCAGAAGATACAAAATGAATACAAATTTTTTTTAAATAAACTTACATATCATTTTACATATTTTTATATATTATACATATATTTTATAAGTACTTTTCTTTACAAAAACAATAGTTAATAGTTTCATGAGATTATTTTGTCAATACTTTTTAACTTTTCCGCATTATAATTTCCTCGAAAATGCATTAGTCTTTATTTACGGTTTCAAAAAAAGAAACATTTGTGTTTTAAAGGTAGTGTGCAAACACAATAAAAATAAAAAGAGGAACATACACAGTAAAAGTAAGATAAATATATGTGAATGAGTTTCTTGTAAATAAAACAAGGCATATATTCAAATTACTTTCATTCATTTGCTGTTTAAATTAAGGATTTCCAACCGACGTGCGATCTAAATTAAAATTAATGTAAGACATATAAAGAAGATTGCACGTTTATAAAAATTAGAACCACAATCCGTTATACTTTTCCTTAAATAGCTGACTCTTCTTCAATGAATGAATAAACAGTACTGTCATTTATAATAGTACATAATTAAAAGTATATTATTGAAAGTAATAAATCGCAGAATTTTAATTATTGCATTTATTTTATTTTACATTGTAATTTTCCTCTTTCTTGTGATCATTTCTTTCTTCCTAGGATTCTAAATTCCTCACCGAACTGATGTCACGAAGTAAATTTAATTTAGATGATGTCTCCCTCACTATTTGCAGCGGAACAGATATGGTCAACATCAATTATACTCACGTTGTTTGCCCTGATGCTGAAACAGCGCAAGTAAGTGAGGGAAATATGAAATGTATCTTCAGTGTTAAATTTACCACAGACAATATTTTTTTCGTAGTGTTAGAAATGTTTATTTATCAAGAGAAAACATTTTATTTTTAGTTTTATTACAATTGTGCAAAAGATTGCCATTCAAAAATCAAATTTGAAGGCAATAATAATAATATAAAATATTGAAGTGAATGTGATTTAAGAAATTAATATATATAAGATTAAAAAATAACTTGTCTAACATTTTTATAATTTTTTGATTTCACGTTTCAAAATTTTAAACGTATTTATTTTGAACTAAATATTTCAGTACATTTTATTTTTAAGATATTTACTCATATACTATGTTTTATATTGTATTTAAAAAAAAGATATCCTTTCTATGGTAATTTTAATTCAAGAAGAGAATTTAAAAATGTTAAAATTTTCATCATTCCAACTATAAATTAATTCTATATGAACCCATTTTTATAATACTGTTTCACACATTCGTAAGAATTAATTTTAGACAATTTTTTCATATATATATATATATATATATATATATATATATATATATATATATATATATATATATATATATATATATATACGTAACGAATCAGCATTACAAAATAATAAAATAACTTAATTAGACCACAACATTATACTTTTTTTTCTTTCTCTACAATTATTCATATTTTCTCTACAGTTATTTATTTTCGTTCGCTACAGTTATTCATAGCGCATTTTAATAACTTCTGATGAAATACATATTATCATACTGTCATTGCTTAAAGCAAGCTATATTTATTTTTGCATTATAATACACGTCACTTATTTACTTAACTTTATTTGTAATACTAGTCAGATATTTTTCGATTCTAAATCAGTTTTCAAATATTGTACGTACGTCAAACGTCAGAAACTGGAATATAGTTTGAAATGAATGCATATTATTAATTATGCATTTTTGCTGTTTTATATATATATGTATATATATATATATATATGTGTGTGTGTGTGTGTGTGTGTGCGTGCGTGCGTGTGTGTGTGTGTGTGTGTGTGTGTGTGTGTGTGTGTGTGTGTGTGTGTGTGTGTGTGTGTGTGTGTGTGTGTGTGTGTGTGTGTGTGTGTGTGTGTGTGTGTGTGTGTGTGTGTGTGTGTGTGTGTGTGTGTGTGTGTGTGTGTGTGTGTGTGTGTGTGTGTGTGTGTGTGTGTGTGTGTGTGTGTGTGTGTGAGAATTTGCTGTTGAGATAAGTAAAAAAGGACATTGTCAATCACGTAAAATAAACCATACAAAGGAAAGCCTTTTCTTACGGGAAAAATAAAGAAACTGGGAAAAGACAATAGTCTCATTTAGCATTAAATAGTTACTTCTTAACAAAATAATGTAATTAATAAAAACGCATCAGAATTAAATGCATAATTATTAAAAACGCATCTGAGGAATGTCTGAAATAAAGCAATTAATAAAATAATGCTGTTAGCTAACTGAGATTTTAAAGATAACAGTCACAGTGAAAGAATTTTTTTCCACAAAATTAATTTCAGATTTTACTAACTTATCAAAGATAATCTTTTTTATAGAACCTCAGAAAAAATTAATGAGGAAAAATAAATCACGCAATCTGGAGTACGTAGTCATGGGATAGAATCTAGTAGCTTTCAAATGGACCACTTAAAATAGTCAAATAATAATGTGCAATAAAGAAACATTATTACATCAAATTTTGATACTAAATTTATTCACAAATATATGATAAGATTTTGTCAAACAAGTCCTGAAAGATGATGGATTAATGGTGGTTATTAAGTATAAATAGAATCGGTGTGAATTGATTACACATTCAACCACGATATTCGCAAACATTTTAGTATTTAAGAAGAATTTTGTGGTATGAGTCTGATTCTTTGTGAATTGTACACACGCACTCATTCAGCGAATTGAACACTTCTTCAGGACAAAATATTATTTTTATCATCGAACATAAAGAAAAATGGAAATAATGCATTTGTGACTTTTGAACCCTACAAGTCTGTAAAAGTGATGTCTTAGTTGATCTGACAGAACTTTTTGAAGATTACGTAAGTTCGCATTACAGACCTATAAATCGTTGAGATATCAGGAGAGCATAGAAAGCTTTGTGCACTTGTTCCGAAACTAAAGTTTTAGTGTACAACGTTCAACAACGTCAATAACAGTGATAATTTATGTTATTTTTTATAGTTTTTATAAATTTATTTCTGCTTATATTACTTTTATTTGTTATTTTAAAACTTCTTTGTGTGTGTATTCATATATATACCGAATTTCTGACTATTCTAATACTAATACCAACTTTTTTCAACTTTAAAAGCTATGGCAAAGTGGATTACGAGCTGTTACAAACAATATAAAAGCCAATAATGTATGTCCAGCATCCTGCCTCAAGAAGCAGTATGTATAATGAATATCTTTTAATTTAAATAAGAAAGTATTTTAAAATATTTTTATTTATATTTATTAAAACTAAATTTAATTGTAGTTTTTTACTAAAATTTTATTTTAATAGTTTAAAATAGAAAACTATATAGATATATATATAGATAGATAGATATTATTAAATTTTTTTTAATTTTAAAAACAAAATCCATAAACTAATTATCTAAGCACAACTTTTTACTTACTCATTTAGAGAGAAGTGAGACTATTTTAAAACTATATTCTGAACATCATATTAATTGTTTTGTAAGTTTGTTTATAACTTTGGTAATTGCAATTTTCCCTATTTTGAAATTTCATGATAGTTAAAATATTTAATAGTAATTTCAAAGTTTTTTTTATTTTACTCAGAAACAGTGGTATTGTTTTCAAATTTTATCTATTTCATTCCGTCGGTAAGCATTGGAAAGTCAGGATTGAAACTAAGTATAAAATTCGAAAAATACTAGAATAATTTTCCATGATTTCATATGCGAATTTATAATGATGTATTTTTTTCTGAATAAAATAATATCATATACTGTATTTTATGAATATCCTCAACTGCATTTCATGAAAATCATATAATGATTTTAAAATATTCATGTGTGTATATTTTGTATATTTCTAAAGATAATTTGTTATTTTCATGTTAGATTAATTTATTATAAAGAATTACGTGAAAAATGTTTTGAAATATGCAAAATAATGTAAATTTTTTTGATGAAATATTTTTAAAAATTTTTAAAAAAATGTTCTTATTATATTTTTTACATTTTTCAAATTAGATTCTTAAAGCAGATTTTAATTTTTCCTGTTACAAAAATATTTTAAATCGTATCAGGAATCATATTATGGAAATTTTAAATTTAAAACATAATTCTGATAATAATTATGAAATACAAATATTTAAACCTATTTCCTTTTTCCTATTCCTATTTCCTTCTAAACCTATTTCCTATAGAGTTAATAAAACTCCACACTCTTTTTCATAAATTCAACCTCAAAACATATACAACTACACAAGACTATTATGCTGATAATTTTAATCTAATTTCAAAAATCTTATTTCATTATCCAACACAAATCTATATCATCCACAATTTATGTATACGCTAAAAAATTAAATTCACTAACAGATTTTTTTTGAATATCTGAATGAATTTTGAATAATTTTTTTAATTAATTATTACATTTTTCTAATGAATGAGAAAAGAAAGATAGAATCAAATATTTACATATAAATTTTTTTCGCATAATAAATAGCAGAATTATTGTATTAATATATTTTAAACATGATATTTTAAATTTTAATAATTTTGGTGTTTCTAGCTGGATGAAGCTATGTTTTCTTGTGGATCCGAATGGAAAAATCCCAGTACGAAGGTAATACATTTTATACAGGGTTTCAAGTTTTAATGGTGTTTATGTGAATATATATAATTTATTCAGGGAAAGAAATACTCTCTCTCTCTCTCTCTCTCTCTGTCTCCCTCTCTTTGTCTCTCTCTCTCTTTCTAATTCCCTTTTCAAAAGTTTAAAAACTATATTTTACCATATGTCTTCTAAGGAAGATTAAATTAGATTGTGCTTGAAAACTTTGCACGTGTGTTAAGCTGTAAAACAGTGCTTTGTGTAATGATCTGAAGCCCCATTATAGCTGAGTAGTTGTTTCAATTTTATAACACGTGCAAAACTGTTTTGGAGACTTTTTTAAATTGCATGCATATAAAGAATTTTTTTCTACTTAGTTTAAGTGTTCATTCTAAATCAACGAATCCTATGCAAAAGTTTATTTATGATATCTGTTATATGCACTTTGTATCTGTATCTGTTATATCCATTAATTTTCAAAATAATGTCAAAAGAAGATGGAATAGATTTCACCGTAGCATAGCGGTAACAAAGCTGGATTAGATTCGGATTCTTAAAATAGAAAAATCTAAGTCTAATCCAGCTACTAATGCACTTTGAGAAATGGATGTTGGTTTCTATCCTCGGCATATTGCCCATTTAGGCTAATGCTTGGGAGCTTTCTCCCTCATTTGAAGTGATTACAGTCCAATAACTATGGAAAATCATTACGGAAGGCTATTTATATGATGGATATTAAAATGCGTCATAACTGCTTGGACCTTTCAATTGCTTACTGTGTAGAGTCAAAAATAAAACAAAATAACCTTATATGATTTTTTCCTCTCCCTCTCTGTTCCAAGATAAGATTCAACACATGTCTAGCTTACGTAATGTTTAATTCATTGCTCTTTCTTTAGAAATGAAGTGTAAGTGAGCTACAATTCAGCTTTCTGGAACATTATCTTCGATAATGTTTTCTTTCTTTTAAAAGCGGTAGTGTAAAATCATATAATTAAGTCAATCAGCATGAAAAAATTAATTTTTCTCAACACATTAATTCAAGTTTCATTGATCTAAAATATAAATATCTTACAGATATCAAAAATCTTTAACTTCTTGCAACATTATCAAAAATCTGAGTACGGATTGTAAAAACATAATCCATTACCACAAATGCATTGACTCCAACTTATCCATTCTTATTTTTTTTTTAGAAGTATGTAAGCTTGTGTGATTCGATTTTGAGGCAAATTCAGGAACACAATAATATTCTAGAAAAGAGGAATCGAAAAATTCCTTATAATATTCTGTAATAAATTATATTTTTATCAGATAAGAGTTTATTCTCCATTCTTTCATTGATTCTTCTGATCAAGATATTTTCACATACTTAAACATTTTTAATTTTATTTATTTTTTTATGAAATATTTACTTTTGTTTCATAATTGCCTTTTTTTACAAACTCTTTTTCTGGAAATCGTTACTATAAAATTTAAAGGACTTTAGAGATTTTTTTTATAAAACTTCAGCAGAAATTAATGTAATTTACCATTACATATAAAATATTTTAGCAATTTTCTTTTTTAACAGTTTATCAACAACTTTCCTTAATGTTGGAATTTCACTATGTTAAGAAAAAATTTTAGACAAGAAAGATTTTATATTTTGACAGTGGAGAGTGAATAATAAGGAATAGGAATGCGCGAGAAAAGTTACTTCATGAAATTTTTATCTTTGAAACTTTAATATTAGAAATCCATAAATGAATTCACTCAAATAAATTTAACTATTTGTTTCATAGAGCTTGGAAATTAATTTAAATTTCAGATTTGAATATAACCATTTATTTTTGATTCTGAGATAAGAGTTTTAAAGCAAATTTATTTCGTAAAATTAAAACAATTTTTGATAAATAAAACGTTTTAGATTAAAAAAGAGCCCTTATTAATAATACTTTATCACCAATATTACTGTGAACATCTATAAAGTTAATTATAAGTCGTTTGTTTAAAAGGATTATTTTACACTTTTAATTGAAGAAAAATAGATGGAAATGTTTATGATTCGAATTGTTGCAATTTTACTAAATTTGCTTCATTACTTAAATTTAATCTAGAAAGTCAAAATCTATTGTTGTTATTTTGAAATTGAGTCGAAAAATTTTCTATATATTAAACAAAAATATGTAATCACATCTTAAAGATGTGTGTTCTTTTACTATTACATATATTTATGTAATAAATTACATAAATTTAATTGATTGATATAATATGAGAGAAAACAAAATTTAAATATTTTTGTGAAATATTTTCCTTATTATTGAAATCGCAACTCTGAGTAAGAAAAAAGTGAATTTATATTGATAGTATATAAATGTTGCATAAATATATTGTATAAATGCTAATTGAAACTTTTGAAATAAATTAAAAATTGAAATAGAATACATTTATTTGGTAATAAGAATAAATTTATTCAATTTTCCTGGAATATATATTTTGATAATAGTTTAATATTTGTATTTATAAAAAATTTCATAATTACACACTGAAGAAAACAATTTTTATAATTACATCTATATAAAAAATTAGTAAAATTATAACTTAATGCAGATTTAATATGATTTACAATTTATACGCCAGTCACTGTACAATTTTACTCGCTAACCAAACTTGGACAATTTCGTAAAGTCTTCAATATTTTGATTACCATAATATCGCGATATCATTTTGAATATCGCGATTCTGCACAAACGCGATATTCGAAAATCGCGATACCACGCAACTTTTGACTCTAAATATTGCGATTCTGAATGTTTCCTTTTATTTCTTTACCACATAAAAGCTTCATGATTAAATTCTAAGCAGTCGATTTCACAAATTTTCTAAAAACAAATATAAAATAACTGTAAAAATTGGTGCTGCTATTAGAGCCTGATCAATAATATATAGAATATATACACGATCCTTTTTTTCATTTCTTTTTAATTAACCAAGCAAACCCACACACCTTACAAATACATTTTAACGCTACCGAAATAGCATTAACGACGAACAATATAGTAAATCAAAAACATGAATAGCATTCATTTCAACTAACAGTGCAGAGGTACATACTTTAAAAAATCTCTATATTCCATTTGGGGAGGAGATAACACTCAAGCAATTAAGCGAATCAATAACGTAAATAACATTTCTATAATTGAGCCGAACTATGGCCACATCTTAAAAGTCCTCTCTAGCACTACAGCGGCCCAGGTGAACAGTTGAATAATAAAGTTAAATAAATGACATAAATCATACAATATTTTATAATACTTGAATTTTAATTAATCAAAAAGTGATATATTTTTGAAAAACATTCAGTTAGAACAACTACAAGAGTTAGCAATCGAGATATTCTAAACAAATAATATAATCAATATCATTTGCTAAAATATTCAACTTTTCATTAATCGACCAGCTTGTACATTAGAACATAATAATACTATAATGACAGTTCTCATAATTTAATGGAAAACATGTATATACCTCTAATGTACCTACTACTAATATACTTCTAACTCAAATAAGTTAGATAATTTAATATATAAAAAAGTAAATTTGTGAATCAAATTTGATGATGTTTCACCATCATCAGTCATTGAAATATCGTCGACAGCGATCACATAACAAACAGTCTTTTCAAACGCAATTTCAATTTAAACTTTGAAATAATTATAACTTTAAAAAATATTATTTTTAGGCTTCAAACAAAATAACAAATTTCAAATAAAACTTTAAAATTCAAACAAAATGAAAATTTTGAATTTCAAACTTAAATATACTACACATTTATTTTCATATGCAAATTTAAAATAAATTACAAACTATCAAAATATATAACATCGCATTAGATTCAAGAGCTTCTAAGAATCCAATCAAATTCCGCTCTCATCGAAATACGTAACAAAATCCATTAAAATTCATCAAACACGAAAGAATCCATTCTAGCACATTAATATACTTCTTTGACTCATTTAACGCCCATAACAGGTGGTAGGATTTATTCAAATATTCAATTCTTTATCTTTATATAAATATTTATCATAACTCTTTTTCTTTCATTGTTTTTACAGAATTGCTCAAACATTTGCATCGGGAAAAACAGAAAAACTTGTTTATCAGTGCTTAGCGGATATTGGTCTACCCAGTGGAAAAGTAGGTTGAATGTTATTTATTCTCCATTGAAAAATGTTATTGATTCTGAATATATTATTTATTCTTCCTTCTCTCTCTTAGTAATTAATACCCTATTTTTATTAGGAATATAAATTTCAATAAATTTATTAGAAATATTAGTTTCAATTCTTCCTTCTCTCTCTTAATAATTAATACCTTATTTTTATTAGAAATATTAATTTCAATAAAAACAATTTAAAAACTTTTGATAGTGTTATTAGTTAATAATATTAATATCCATAAATGTTATTAAAATAGTATTTTTACGATTGCAGTCTTTCGAAGTACCCGAAATAAAAAAAAGAAATATCAGATTTCTTTAATAACTATATTTTGTTGACAGAATGATGTCATCGAGCCTGAAGATTTCACTGCGGAAAAATTCAATCAGATCTACCACAAAATCTGTCCAAGAAATGACATCGAAGAGTTATTTCAATCCATGTAAGTGATTCTCTTAATTTTTATTAGAATATTTTACTATGAATTCCGTGAATGAAAATCCTTTTTAGAAAATCGAAATGTGAAAAACTCGAAATATCTTTATATAATCAAAGTGAGAAATGTTACAAGTTCATATTTAGATCTTAAGAAAGTTTCATCTCAATATTAAAAATAACATAAGATATTGAAATTTTATTTATACGTAACTATAAAAAAATAAATCACCTTTTATTTTAGAATCTAATGACATTTCCTATACAAGTTCTTATAAGCTGAATACCGCAATCCAAATACTTATAGATTAAAAATGAGCTAATGAATAATCATGTTTCTTAAATTATGCTCCATAAAATTTCATCCGAGAACAAATTTCTTAATGGAGAATTCTTAAAAATAATTGCTATACTTAAAAATTTTTAAATGAGGAAAAATTAATTTCATTTAAGTGAAATGATATTCTTCAAATTTATGATATTTTAATAGAATATATGTTTAATATTAATTAGAAGAATTCGAAATTCTATTGACTTAAATTCGCATAGCTAAGGCGAGCTTGGATGAATTATTATGTTTATGTATAATACTGTAAGAAGAAGCTATGAAACTTTATATATCTTTTTTGTTTTAGAACGCAAGGAAAAGTAGAAACTATTAACATTCAGCAGCTTGTAACTTTTCTGAATGAGGTAAGTAAGCACTAATAATTTTAGGTCCCACTTCATTTTTACCAATTGCATATCAGTTATGAAATTACTTTTCATTCATAATGCGTTACAAATTTTATAAATTTAAAACAAAGATTTTGTATAAAGAAAAATAAGATTGTAATAATAAATTTACTGAAAATATAATAAAATTTATTTTCGTTCTCAATTCGATTGCTCTCAATATATTTTTTTATTTTCAGACAAACTTATGCAATGTTTTAGAAGTTTAACAATAACGATTTTTAGTTACTAATCGGAAATCAAAATGAATTGTATCAAACATTTGTTTTCAGAGTAATGTATGATTTTACTTTATAAAATGTTAACTAATGTAACTAGTACACTTTTATTTAAACGCATTATATAAAATATAAATGCAAATATTATACGTAATATTTTCATAAATCAGTATTTTATATTATTATAATACGTTAGACTATATGTTACTTTGTCGATATATTATATAGTGATTTGTAATTTAAGCTATTAACAAATCAGATATTTTTTTAAAAAAATAGTTTGACAGTAACAAAATTTTTTAAAAAGAAATAAGAGTTCCACAGATAGAAAATTATAAAAAATGGTAAGATAGATTAAATATCTTAAACATGAGAAAAAAAACTTTGATCTATATTTTTAAAAAATATAGAAAATTGTATAAAAATGTGTTAAATATTTATGAAACGAGATTTCATAAGAATTTTAAATACGATTTCGTTTAAAATTATTATTTTTTGTCTAAGAGTAATTTGCTTGCTTTCAGTAAGTTAATTAATTTTTTACTACATCACTTTCTTAGGCAAAACCATAGCTGACTTCATCATATTGTACCGAGCTCCACGGGTTCGTGTTGATTGAGAGTTGAATAAAGCAACCACTTAATGAACACAAGACTTTTATTCGTAAAAATTTCACTAGATAAACGAAATTCCCGCTGTAACAATCACAATTATACAGCTACAATTCGTCAGATACAATAAGAAACAGCTTCCAATCACAGGTCTCAAATACCTCAGACAGAGAACAACTAGCAGTCACAACTAATCGTCTTCACTCACTGACTGTCTTCACAAAACTCTCTCTGACTCTTCCATGTCGGGCGGCGGTATTTATACCTGACTTGGCGGAGAAATCTACCAATTTCGCCAAGGTTCTGGAAGCTTCTAGGCTATCTCGAAAAATATTGGTCCTAGAGCTTAGGTGATGGATGTTTCCAGAAGTATCGATTTCTCGCCAAGTCGCCAAAAATCTCGCCAACCGTCGCCAAGTCGCCAAGAATCTCGCCAACTGTCGCCAAGTCGCCAAATCATTAGGAAATCCGCTTTTAAACTACAACACGTCTAAATACCGCAATTTTTGCCCAAAATGTGAGAATTTCTGATCTGTCTGAGATATTTTAAGACAAATATAATCATTATTTATAAATTTGTAACATTGCTCCCCTCTCAAGGACTGCACGTCCCGGGCAGTACAATCCCCTGATAGGAGGCCAAATTTAATATAAGAGAATTTACATTTCAAGAGGATACATTACATACACAAGCAACTAAAAATACAAAAAAAATAGAAAAGATAAAAAAAATTATCTATACTATTTACAAAGAGACCATGGTCTACTAATTTTTACTCTACATTACGATAAGGAGCTAATCTATCATAATGTACTACCTTTGGTTTTGAAGAAGATGATTTTCTTATACGAACCACGACGTCGTTCAGTCTTTTTAGGACTGTGTAGGGACCTTCCCAGTTGGCTTGCAACTTTGGAGAAAGTCCTTTACGTCGAATCGGGTTCCACAACCAAACTTTGTCACCTTCTTGAAATTCACGTCCTGTCGCTCTTGTGTCATACCTTGTCTTCATTCTTTCGGTCGTCAGGTTGATTCGGTCTCGAGCGAAGTTATGGACATCTTCAAGACGTGCCTGAAGGTCTCGAAGGTATTCCTCTGGCGATGAAGATGTATCCGGTGGACGACCAAACTGAAGATCACAAGGGAGACGAAGTTCGCGACCAAAGAGCATCTGTGAAGGAGTATATCCGGTAGTCTCATGGACAGCACTGCGATATGCAAGCAGAAACAGCGGTAGCTTCAAATCCCAATCTTGCTGATTTCTGGAAACCATAAGTGAGAGATTATTCAAGATGGTTCTGTTAAATCTCTCTACCATGCCGTCCGATTGTGGGTGTAGTGGTGTAGTCTGCGTCTTGTCTATTCCGAGAATTTGACACATTCCTTTAAACACAACAGAGGTGAAATTTGTCCCTTGATCAGAATGGATTTGTAAGGGTGTGCCAAATCTGGAAACCCATTGTTGCACTAGAACCTCGGCTACTGTAGTCGCCTCTTGATCGGGGATTGCAAACGCTTCGGGCCACTTACTAAAGTAGTCCATGACAACTAGTATGTATTTGTTGCCATTTGAGGATCGTGGTAAAGGACCCAAAATGTCCAATGCTATCCGCTCAAAAGGTGCTCCTACGTTGTACCGCTGCAACCTTCCTCGGCTACGTTTCTTCGGTCCTTTACGTGCCGCACAGTCATCACAAGATTGGCACCATTTCTCTACATCTTGTCTCGTTTTGCTCCAATAGAAGCGTTCTCGAACTTTCTGTAGAGTTTTCATTACTCCGAAGTGGCCTCCAGTTGAGCTATTGTGCAATTCTTTCAAAACATCTGAAATTCTTGATTTTGGAAGAACAAGCTGCCATTTGAAATTACGTCCATCATCGGACTCCCATTTCCTGTATAAGACACCATTTCTTATATGGAGTGAGTCCCAAAGAGCCCAATATTGCTTAGTAGCAGGACTGTAGGTGGAGATTTCCTGCCAACTTGGTCTCATACTAGAAGATTCTTTCAATTCAAGAATTGGATTTATATCTGGGTCTTCTTTTTGGGCTTCCCTAAGTCCTTTATCACTCCATGGGTCTGGTTTCGGTGGAGGTGAAACAGTAACTTGGCGTACCGAAGGATTTACTAACTGATAGTTCTTCTCTACTCTAGAACAATATCGGCAGCTTTCATTACACGGCTTCCTTGATAGTGCATCAGCATTTCCATGAAGAGTTCCTTTGCGATGACGTATTTCAAAGTCAAACTCCTGGAGTCGTTGAATCCATCTGGCTACCTGTCCTTCCGGATTTTTAAAATTTAAAAGCCAGGTTAAGGATGCGTGATCTGTCCGGAGCAAGAACTTTCTTCCATAGAGATAATGGTGGAAATGTTCTATGGCTTTAACAATTGCCAGCAATTCCTTCCTGGTTGTACAGTAATTCCGCTCTGGTTTCGATAGACATTTACTCCAATAAGCAATGACATATTCTTTATCATCAATTTCTTGCGACAAAACAGCTCCGATATTTTCGTTGCTGGCATCCGTATCTAAAATGAATAATTTTCCGGGCTGGGGATATGCAAGAATGGGTGAAGATGTCAACGCCTCCTTCAGTTGTTTAAAAGCTTTCTCACATTCATCTGTCCATAGAAATCTCTGTTTATTTTCTGTCAACTTGTGGAGGGGTCTGGCAATACTTGAAAAACCCTTAACAAATTTCCTGTAATACGTGCATAGTCCAAGAAAACTTCTTAATTGGTGGACATCTTTTGGACGACTCCATTCCTTAACTGCAGAGATCTTTTCAGGATCTGTTCTTACACCTTCAGCAGAGATAATGTGTCCCAGATAGCTTACTTCACGTCGGAATAAATTACATTTGCAAGGATTCAGCTTCAGGTTGGCCATTTTTAATTTTTCCAGCACCTTTCGGATGTTTCTTAAATGGTCTTCGAATGTGCACCCTACAATAATGATATCGTCCAAATATACCAAACACGCTTCGTAGGAAAGTCCTCGTAATACTGTCTCCATCAGGCGCTCAAACGTTGCAGGTGCATTGCAAAGCCCAAACGGCATAACCTTGAACTGCCAAAGTCCTTGTCCTGTGGTGAATGCAGTCTTTTCTCGATCCTCAGGATGTATCTCTACTTGCCAATAACCACTCTTGAGATCCAAAGTCGAAAACCGTTGTTTTCCGGATAAAGCATCAAGTGTATCGTCAATCCTAGGAAGAGGGTAACTATCTTTTTTAGTGATGTTGTTTAACCGACGATAGTCAACGCAGAATCGGGTAGAACCATCTTTCTTCCGAACTAAAACAATAGGCGAAGCCCAAGGACTCTCTGATGGCTCAATAATGTCATTCTGCTGCATTTCCATCAGAAGATTATCCACCTCTTCCTGCTTAGCGAATGGCAATCTTCTCGGATGTTGTTTAATGGGTGGATGATTTCCTGTATTGATTCGGTGCTGCGTCAATTTGGTTCGCCCAACATCATCTGATTTCTTAGAAAAGAGATCTCCGAATTCTAATAATAGATTTCTTGCAGCATTCCTTTGTTTATCATCTAACTCTGCATTCTGAAGGAGTTCATTAATTAGAGTGTCAGGAGGCTCAGATAGTGTGGTTTGACAATTTCGGTTAATACAGGTCACTGGAGTGCAAGTCGCCAGCACTTCTCCTTCTTTTATTAGTTTTACCTTATTGCTTAGATTAGCAACTCTTACCGGGATTACATTTCGTGAAAGGTCGACGAGGGAAGAAGCCACTAGTACTCCTTTAACGCTATTGTCGGAATCTGGATATTCAGTCAATCCATAATGAAAATTATTATCTTCTGAAAGAGCTCCGGAAACTATTGTCTCAGTTCTTGGTGGTAATGTTATTTCACTCTTTGCAGTTATATGATGGACTGTTTTAATATCTGAATATTTCGTCTTAAAAATCGCTATGTCTTCAGAACATGAATGTAGTTCATTATTTTTAAAATCTAACTTGAAAT
This sequence comes from Latrodectus hesperus, assembly GCA_037975125.1. Lineage (NCBI taxonomy): Eukaryota > Metazoa > Arthropoda > Arachnida > Araneae > Theridiidae > Latrodectus > Latrodectus hesperus. The sequence goes on from CM075851.1 coordinate 114,883,597, forward strand.
TGTTTTCTTTGAGGAAATCCAATCCGAGAATAAATTCGTCATTTATATCAGCGACATATGCCATATGATGGTACACGGCATTACCAAATGCAATGTTTAGATTGACTTTTCCATGCACTTTAATCTTATCACCTGTCACAGTTTGGAGGGTAATGCAGGGCGGCGTCCAGATGAGTTTCTCACCAAGTTTGCGAGCCAAATCTGTCCTAATGATAGTTACGTTGGCTCCAGTATCGATTATCATTCTGCAGGGAACTTCGTTGACATGTCCCATAACGAAAAGTCCGTTGTCGCCGCTACTTACGGAAGAAATATGAAACAATTTGAAATGGGGCTTCTGACTCTCTGGACATCTCCGCCCCGCGAGATGGCCACATATTAGTTTCCCTGCTGTGGTGGAAGATCATTTCCACCATCTTTTCGTTTCGGGCAGTCTCTATGGACGTGTCCGACTGCACCGCAAGTCCAACACTGAATCTTCATGTTTCTGCCACTTTTACTCAATTCTAAGCTATGGACTTTTCGCCGCAGATCTTCAATTTGCTTTCTTAGATTACAGTCCGTATCAGTAGCAGAGACGGCTCTGATTGAGTGCCGGTCTTTACGCGCGGCCTGCTGGGCAGCCTCTATCTTATGTGCGTATACTAGGGCAGATCCAATATCTTTGACATCGGCGAGTCTAAGTGTTTTCTGTATCTCCGGATCTCGCACACTATCGATGAAGTGATGGAGAGCCAGATCTTGACGTGTCTCAGCTGGGCAGTCCGAAAATGCTAGGTGGGAAAGTCGCTGAATATCGGCAGCCAATTCTTGCAGACTTTCACCCGCTTTTTGATAGCGGGACTTTAACTGTAGTCTGCTATATTCTTTAGTGCACTTATCTCCAAACCGCAGCTCAAGCGCACTCGATAGGGCTTGGAAATCGTGCCTCTGCTCCTCCGGAAGCGTCTCGAGGATGTCAGCCGCGTCTCCTCTTAAAGAAGCCGCCAGGTGAAAAGCTTGGGCTCGGGGATTCCATCCATTAGCTTCCGCTACCATCATAAACTGGGTCTTGTATACTTGCCAGGATGATTTCCCATCAAATGTTGAGAGTTTAATATTGGCTAGGGAAGGCACAAATGTCACGTTGGGTTCCTCATGTTTGTTTGATATTTGCTTCTCCAAGCTTTCAATCTTCTTATTCATATTGTCTAATGCTTCTTCAACGTTTTCTTCTATCTCCTGAACTTTAGTTTCAACTGAAGTTACCTTATCTTCCATTGCAATCATCTTCTCCTGAATGATGTTGGAGAATTCTTCTTTAACACTTACAATGTCCTTCTTAAGTTCCTTTTTAAGCTCCTCCTGTCCAGATTTTATCTCTTTCATCACCTCGGTTTTAATCTCTTCTTGTCCAGCTTTCATCTCTTCTTGTCCAGCTTTCATCTCCTCCTGTCCAGATTTTATCTCTTTCATCATCTCGGTTTTAATCTCTTCTTGTCCAGCTTTCATCTCTTCTTGTCTAGCTTTCATCTCTTCTTGTCCAGCTTTCATCTCTTCTTGTCCAGCTTTCATCTCAGCCATCTGCTCCGCTAATTTTTCGAGAAGACTTTTCATTAAATCCATATCCATTTTTCTTGTGACACGCTGCATCAACTCTTCAATCCCGATTCTGACACCAGTTGTACCGAGCTCCACGGGTTCGTGTTGATTGAGAGTTGAATAAAGCAACCACTTAATGAACACAAGACTTTTATTCGTAAAAATTTCACTAGATAAACGAAATTCCCGCTGTAACAATCACAATTATACAGCTACAATTCGTCAGATACAATAAGAAATAGCTTCCAATCACAGGTCTCAAATACCTCAGACAGAGAACAACTAGCAGTCACAACTAATCGTCTTCACTCACTGACTGTCTTCACAAAACTCTCTCTGACTCTTCCATGTCGGGCGGCGGTATTTATACCTGACTTGGCGGAGAAATCTACCAATTTCGCCAAGGTTCTGGAAGCTTCTAGGCTATCTCGAAAAATATTGGTCCTAGAGCTTAGGTGATGGATGTTTCCAGAAGTATCGATTTCTCGCCAAGTCGCCAAAAATCTCGCCAACCGTCGCCAAATCGCCAAGAATCTCGCCAACTGTCGCCAAGTCGCCAAATCATTAGGAAATCCGCTTTTAAACTACAACACGTCTAAATACCGCAATTTTTGCCCAAAATGTGAGAATTTCTGATCTGTCTGAGATATTTTAAGACAAATATAATCATTATTTATAAATTTGTAACAATATGTAATATTGTATTTATAATTTAAGAAAAAAGTTAATATAGTGACAAAAGAAGCGACATAATTGGGTTTTTTTTAAATTAAAAACCTTTTTTATATTTAAACAAGTTTTAAAAATTGTTGTACATTCTTCTTTAAACAACAGAAGAATTCCCTTACACGTATTCTCAGGAGTACATAACGTTTAACTTAAAAAAATCACTTCATTAAAATTGGCTTTTGTCTTGCAATTCTTATTTTCTCTTCAAAATAAGATTAATTTCTGATCTCTAGCGCCAAAGAGATCCACGGCTAAATGAAATTTTATGTCCAAAATATAATGAAAAGAGAGCTGCTGAAATCCTTGCTGTTTACGAACAAGATGAACAACTTGTTAAAGAAGGTAAAACTTTTTAAATAAGTTCCTTTTCCCATTATTCTTTTCATGTTGATATGTATAAAGAAAGAGAGTTTAAAAATCTAAATTATTATGTTTTACTCTGATTTATAAAATATGAATACATCATTTTATGTAAATTATTTAAAAATTAAAATTAACAAGTTCTTTAAAGTGTTTAATTTATAGTATAATCGATTTATATCAAACCAGAAATTGCTAATTATCTCCCCAAAGAATCCAATTAAAATTAATCAAAAATTTCTGTTTTTCTTTTAATTTAGAATATCTTTATCATAAATCTTAGTAAGATTGTATGTAGTTGGGATAAAATGATTAGAGATTATTTTTGATTAATAGAAAATTTTTTAATAAAATTTAGCAGTTTCTGAATTCTTGTAAGAACTATTCGAGAGCTCATTTATCTCATTTTCCGTTTTGGAAAAGATTTATATGTGATATAAGATAAATCAACTCTTTCGCTGATGACATTTGACTGTGATTGCAAACTGTTTGCCATAATTTTTCTTAACTGTAATTTGTATATTGTGTTTCCACTCTTCATTGATATCTGTTGTATTCTTTAATGAAATATAAATTTATTGTTGCTGAGAAAATGAATGCCTTTAATAATTTGTAGTAATTAATTATCTTACTTCTCATTGCTATTATGAACTGTGTAAACATAATAAGTGAGATAATTATGTTTTGGAAGCGATTTATATGTGATATAAGATAAATCAACTCTTTCGCTGATGACATTTGACTGTGATTGCAAACTGCGTGGCATAATTTTTCTTAACTGTAATTTGTATATTGTATTTCCACTCTTCATTGATATGTGTTGTATTCTTTAATGAAACATAAATTTATCATTGTTGAAAATGAATGCCTTTAATAATTTGTAGTAAATAAATTATCTTACTTCTCATGCCTATTATGAACTGTGTAAACATAATAAGTGATATAATTATATGTTTTAATATTAAACTTAAGATCAATGCGTACATTAAGGTTTATAAATTGTATTTCAAATCTTAGGTAAAATGAGTAAAGACGGTTTCATTCGTTATTTGATGTCCGATGAAAATGCTCCAGTGTTTCTGGATCGACTGGACATCTACATGGAGATGGATCAGCCTCTAGCCCACTACTATATTAATTCTTCTCACAATACGTATCTGAGTGGCAGGCAGTTTGGCGGAAAATCATCTGTTGAAATGTACCGCCAAGTTCTTTTGGCAGGTTGTAGGTAATAATTTAAGTTAGGAAGATTAATCTGTCGTAATAATATCCAATTTTCTAGTTTTAAGGAAGCAAAGAATCATGAGACAATAAACATTTTATAGTTATAGTTTTTATAATTTAGATTTTAATTTTGTAACATCGAAAAAGGTTTTTTTTTTTATTTTTTGATAATTTTTTTTTAAGTAATTTCTGATTTGAAATTTTCCAAGACAATTATGAGAAATATTTCTAATTATCGTTATTTCAATTAAAAATACGCATTTTTAGAAAACATGCATTTCGTTATTCAGGTGAAAAAATCTGATTTTATTTTTTAAAAAAAACTCATTTTAGAAATGCCCATATTATTTTATTATCAACTGATCGACAAAAATAATAAGACTTTCACATAATTGAAACATATCTTCTCAAAAATACCTAACTTTAAGAACCTTGAGTTTTTACCATAATTTGTAAAAAACGGTTTAATAATCAGTTATAAAAGCAATTCATTTAATAATGGACACAAAAGTTTTTGATTATATACAATATTGTTAATGATGTATCGTTTAAAATAGAGTAATCTAAATTATTAAGCCCGCTGTCTTAGTGCCCGCTGTCTTGTCCCTTCGCGCTCCCAATGCGCAGGCTCGAGATTCAATCCTCGGGTTGGCCATGCTCGACTCAGACTTTCATCCATTCAGAGGGTCGATAAACTGAGTACCAAACATGCTTAGGAACTCAACTCTGTGAGTTTCGTGTTAAGCTAATCATTTAACCGGGACGTATGCTTCGCCCCCTTGGGCACTTGGTCAAGAAAACAGATATGGGCATTGTAAGCTTTGTCCCACATTGGACTGGCATATCACATGTTTAGTTTAAAATAATTATTTTTTTTCAAGCACTAACTTATATCTCTTAAAAGTACTTTTCATATTCCTTCAATGTTTTTCTTAGGAAGACTAGTTGTTCAATGTGGAGTCTTTTGATAATTTATGTAATAAGAGCAATCTCTTCCATAATGGAAAAATAAAAGATTTGAAAGATCAAGCATTCCATTAAGAACAATTTTAATTTTATATAGAATTTTTTAATCAAAATTTGGTAAACTACTGAAGATCCTGTAGGTTTTCATAATTTTTAATGTTCAGTGAATTTTCCTTTCATATTCAATTTTTAGCAAATTACCTCTAAACTTATGCATTAAAGTGAATGCTTATAAAATTTGAAAAATAAATTTAGCATTATGATCCTTCTTTAATAATTTTGGTATCCCTAATCTTTTCAGTTGTCTTTTGTATATTGATACGTTCTTCACAAGGACTTCTAGCCAGATGAAAGATTTTAACAACTGTTCAGTGTGTTAACTGGACGAGCTTCATATAAACCATTTAAAATTGCTCTTGGAATTTTACCCCATAGAATGTTTATTTTCATGTATTGTCATAGTACTTAGGGTGCTCGCCGATTCCACTTAAAAAACTATTTCAATAGCGTATCATATTAGAAAGCTTTTTAGTACAGATTTCTTTCTTGCAACTATGTGAATAACAAAAATAGTTCTTTAATTTTTATTATCCATTTCTAAGAGAGTTTTATATTAGTTACTATATTTAGGAAATAATATTCATCTTAAGAAATAATCTTTTGGTATAACTGTGTATAATTCATAAAATTTAGATTTAATAATATATATATGTAAGTAAATGTTTTTATAGACTTCTACCAGCTCTTTGAAAACCATTCGTTTCTAAGTTCAGTATTTATGATTTTCTGTCTCAAAATAAATTATTAATGAAATTTCAATGTGTGGACTATAAATAATTTTGATAATTAATAAAATATAATTGTGATAACTAATAAAATTTATATTTAATAATTAGTGAATATATATATATATATATATATATATATATATATATATATATATATATATATATATATATATATATATATATATATATATATATATATATATATATATATATATATATATATATATATATATATATATATATATATATATATATATATATATATATATATATATATATATAATATATATATATACATATATACATATATATAATATATATATATATATATATTTCAGCTATTGGAAAACCAATTCTTTCGTAAACTAAATACTAAAAGATTATCGTGTCTCAAAATTAATATTAATGAAATGACAACAGACTGAAAATAATTTGAACAATTCTCGTTTTTAAATAGGTGTGTAGAACTGGATTGTTGGGATGGGAAAGGGGAGGACGAAGAACCAATAATTACTCATGGTAAAGCTATGTGCACTGATATTCTGTTTAAGGTATGCATTTTATTTATTAAAAAAAGGTTTTATTTATATCTCACGCTAAATTTTTGTAAAACAAAATTGAGAAATCGACTTAAAAGAAGCATTTTGATAAAAAAAATTATTTTCAAAATTATTGACTGATGTTTAATCTTCTTGGTATATTATCTTATTTATAATTCAAAGGTAATCAAATTAAAATACTTTGAGCGTAGGATTAATTAAATCAAGAATTAATTTAAATTTTAATTTTTTCATCATATATACAACGTAGCTAGTATATCTAATCTGCAAAAAAAAGAGTGATAACAATACAAATAGAACAAAAAATAGTTTAACAACTCTATCATGTATCCGGTTAGCTCTAAGTTAAATGGATAGAAGATAAATGAGTCATACGTCACTGAATTTCGAAAAGAAACCATATTTATAATATTTCTAAAAATATTTCTGCTTAAAATAAGAACATACACAGCCCGACATTGAAAATGCAACTCAAGAAGGAGTTGCCAGAAATTGACGGAACTCGACAAATAGAGAGAAACAGCAACAAGTAGTAAGTGATCTGTGTTTCAAAATGATATGCATAATACAGATCAAGAACAGGCTCGGGTCAGTAGATCTCGACGCCGCAGGCGGACAGCCTATTCGCGAAGCGAGTTTAAGGCTAAAGGTGTCCGCTACGTGAAAAGACCCATCACAGAGAGACAACGAGGCCCCCCTGTCGGGCCCGGAAAGTAGAGCCGTTCCAATTGCCGCGTTCCGAGCAGACGAGTTATTGCTCTGTCTGACCGATACTGGTCTGTCATCTAAAGTCTCATGGCTCGTTGCCGGAACAAACCAGACAAGCCCAACCACCCACCCAACGCGTATGCGCCACTTCTCCATGTTTATATAAGATTAATACACATCACAAAGCCCGAGCGCGAGATGAGGTCCACGCAGTGAACGTCACCTTTACAAGTGCAGGCTGGGGAGGGAATGCCCTCATGGGGGACTTTGTGGGAAGGTGGGCCGTATTTACGCAAGTCTAGAGGGAAACCATGAAAACCTCTAGAACCCACCCCGAGCTGACATGCAACTCTGCTGCGGTTACAGAAAGAGCTGCAGCACGCCCTGAGTCATTTTCGATGTGGTTGAAGTCATCGCCGGAATAAAAGTTCAAATCGGTGATGTCTTCTTTGGTCACTGTGTTCAGGGTTGGTGGTCGCGGTTGACTTACTTAGTTGTGCAGAAGAAAGTCCATACTGTCACAATCTGTTGTCAAACTCGCAGATCCTGTGCTGTCACTATTAGACATTGACCGTCTGAGAAACCACTTGTGTGGCCGGCCAATGTCTCATTTAATAATAATTCCATGTCTTTAGAAATCACAAAAACCTTGGCCCGCACTACACTAAAGTTTGTGAAGACGCAACCTCAATTCCTGCTATTCTCCAGGCATGCTTGTGTCGTCTCAGTATTGGTATGGTCTAGAGTCCTCAGACGAGCTGGTTTTGAGATCCATGTGTTGGTGAGAATCCAGTCGAATGGGCTCCATTACCTAGTCACAACCGGTGGTTAGTCCATTGCTCCACTGCTTGGTGCAGAAGCTCCTCAATAAGGTGAGGCGTGCCTATTTCTCAAGTTGGTGAGGGCTGCCATTATTCATTGTTTGTGTTTGTGTTGACACTGTTATCCTCAAGAAGGTGAGGCCTGCCTTGTTGTCTGTTTGTACATGTTGTTGTGTGTGATTTGCACAGGGGAAAAATTAGTTGTCGTTCACATCTACTGCTACCGGTTTTATAATTTCTAGTTTCTTAATAATTTGTATTAGTTTGTTTTGCGCCGTTTTATTGTTTAAGATTAGGTCGCTCCACGCTGGTATGTTGGTATCCGTTGGTCTGTTCAAGTGAAAAGCTGATGTCAGCGGGCAATCAAATGCATAGTGTTGTGGGTTTCCTTCTTCTCCACAAACGCAGTCTCCCGTCGTGGCCTTACCCATCCTGTGAACAAAGGTTGGGAATTGACCGTGTCCTGTGAAATATTGGGCTAATTGTTGTTGGCCCACCAGTCGCTTTGTGTTCACTTTCGGAAAGAAGGTATGTGTGTACCTGCCTGTGTCTGCTATGTCCACTCATCTTGCCACCTATTTAAGATTTCATTTAGCACTAACTTCTTTAGGTGCGACTGAGGTAACTTAATTGTGTTCACCTGTGGCAATTGTGTCGCCCTTTTTGCTGCTTGATCGGCCTCTTCATTTCCTAATATGCCTGTATGAGCTGGTACACAGTATAGTTTTATTGTGTTAGTTTTTGTTAAATCAAGAAGCAGCTGTTGTGTCTTCTGAATGTATCTGTTTCTCTGTTTGTGTTTTGAGATTGCGTACAGACTGGAGAGATTGTCTGTTAGTATGTGTGCTGTAACTGGGCTTTTCTCTTTAATCCATTCGGGTCAGTAGATTGTAACACCACCGTGGACGGCAATACACGAAGCAACACATCTAGGCACAGAGTCCATAAGAGTATGGATGGCGTCCTGAAGAATGGTTCCCAATTCCCTGTCAACCATTTGCCAAAGTACATCTTCTGAAGGAGACAGTGGCAGCATCAACAAATGACTTCCAATCATATCAAAAACGTGTTCGATTGGTGAGAGATTTGGCGAGCATGGTGGCCAGGGAAGCAGCTGTGCACTTTGCAGGGTATGTTGGCTGATGTGAGCAACGCGCAGTCAGGCGTAATCCTGCTGGTAAAGTGCATTGGGCACTCCCTGAAAGTAGGGAATGTGACTAGTCACAGCACATCATCCATATAACATTTGGCTGTCATAGTGCCATGAATACGAACTAGCGGTGGCCTAGAATCACATGCAATGGCTCCCCAAACCATGATACCACGTTATCCTACGGTGGGGAATTCTATAATTTCTACAGGATTAGACCTGTCTCCACGTCGACGCACAAACGTACGAGGTGACAATCGCTGAAGAAATGGAAGCGAGATTCATCTGAGAAGACGATAGATCCGTCGCCCATATCACCCTAATCCGGTACCAGTCCAGATGTTGGTGTCTATGCTGTGGGGTCAATGATTGGCTTCTTAATGAAAGGCATGAGCACGGGTCACTTGCAATCAATCGACGCAAATGGTTCTGCTCGATATTAGAACATCCAGGATGTTTTGCACATGCTGCAGAATTTCGGTAGACGTGCTTTGCGGGACCGCCACAATCTGCTGTTGGTCACGTCGGTTGCGTCGATCCACGCGTGTTGCGTCCCTCTGGCTGCACCGGCATTCCGCAAACGTTCCACAGTTCCACGTTCCAAACATCTTCACCCCAGTCAGTGCACTGGGGACGCGTCCAGGTGTCTGTCAGCTGTGATTTGCTGTAAGGACCAACCTGCCTTTCTCTATCCAATCACAATGTCTTTCATAAGCTCGCCGTCTGCTGAAACCGACTCCGTCGACGATGGCTTGGTATTCACCGTATTTACAGACGTTCTTTACGACAAGAATAAACTTTTAAGGTTAATTTTCCATGCAGTCATAACGGCGCTAACATTGCACACTCTGCCAGTTCCTCACCTTATATCTTATTTTACGTACGCAGGAGAGCTACAATTCATTTGCATACCTCAGTAAGGTGCATCTACCCTGAAATTTGTATTATTTTCTGATCACTCCTTCTTTGTGTTGATTTCCAATATCAGGCAGTGTGTTTATAAATAGAGGAAAACTACATCCAGATAACAATCTCATCAAGATATCTGGATTTCAAAGTGATTGCAAGTGCTAAAATTTTCAAAATTAAACTGTTGTTAAAATTTGTGAATGATAAAATGGTTTATTGATAAAATTAATCTATGTCTACTATAATTTAAAAACGATCTCATTAAAAAAATGTTGTTCACCATAGCATGTTGTATCAACTCAAATGATTTGGCAGATTAGGTGCATATAACCATTAAGGTTAACTGTGAAAGAATATTTTAAATAAACATAATGATATCAATTCCTTTTCAGGATGTCATATATGCCATAAGAGATTGCGCATTCGTAACATCAGATTATCCAATTATACTCTCATTTGAAAATCATTGTTGGTAAGTATAAATATATACGAAACATATTTATCAACTTATACATTAAGTACATCGAAAATTGGTGCTTTTTCTTCCAAATAATACTGTGCTATTTTTAGAATAATAATTTCATTCATTGTATCAACATCTCTCATTCAAAAACAAAATATTAATTATTAATATTACTTAAAGTGAATAATTATGAATAATTAATTTAGTGAATAATTAAAGTTGTTTATGCGAAACCAAAATAATTGTCATGACTGGTATATAATTTAAAGTACTCTATTTTTTTAATTTTGTATTGTATATAAAAATTAACTAATGAAAATTTTTATACTTCCAATCTATGATTAGTAGATTCATATAAAATTCTCAATACCGAAAACAAAATGTGATTTTTGTAGTAATTATTTTACACATACTTTAATATTTATTCTTAATACCCAAAATCTAAATGACGATTATAGTATATTCTAATAAACAAACTTTTGCTTAATAAAGAATGCATCAAAATATGCATCTTCTGATTTATTTTTTCTTTCATTTTGCTTAATAACGAAAACAATCGGTTCGGTGAGATATTTATCTGTTGTCTTTATATAATTTTATCATAAATTAATTAACATAAATTCAGTTATAAACATAAAAATTAATAATTTAATTGTTATGCTCATAGCTAAATTTAATAACTGAATTAAAGGATTAGTTTAATAAAATGAAATTAAAAGATTGATAAAAATATTTTAATTTCACTCTTAGCAAGCAGTTTGCAATGAATTAAATTAAGTATTGTAACATTGCTATAAAAACAAAAACACATACCCCTTCTAAAATTGCAATTTATGGGTCCTGTAATATTATGTGTATATTATATATAGTATAATGTAATTATAACCTGTAATATATATATATATATATATATATATATATATATATATATATATATATATATATATATATTATTTAAAAATTCAGGGGATGTATTACAAAAAATTAATAAAAAATTGAAAACACAATACTTGAAAATCCTCGAATTGAAACTTTTCCATGAAAAAGTGTCACTTTATTAACATAGGTGGTGTTTTGTAAATTTAAATGATAATTCCTGCGAGTAAACTGATTGAAGTTTACAAAACTATTAGCTTATAAATTTTTAGTGATAAATATTGAATTTTAATTTAATTTTACTTCATAAAATTTATTATGATAAACCTATGTACGAAAACTTATTTTAGAAATCTATTAAATACATTTATAGATTCTACTATATCTATATCAAGACTTCTCATAATCGGTTTTGAATAAATACAACTATTTTAGCATTGTTAATAACTGGATCCAAAAAATACAACATTATTTTTGTCCGCTAAGTTGTATACTTGATACATTAGTTTATAAATATATGCATGTTTGCTTCAAATTTAATTTGTATACGTGATCATAAATTAACACGAGGTGTTCAGAGCTCTATTAAGTAATATAGTAGACAAAATGTAACGAAATTTGATGAACATTCCCAACAAAACATTTGTCTTTCATTTATAAACAAAATTAGTTCCAACTATCATTCGTAAGGAACTTTGATGCTATATACCAAGTAAAATGTTTCAAATTGCATAAATACTTATCCATATAGCGACTTATGGAATGAAATGAAAAGATAGAAGTAATCTAATCATTCAGATGTAAACTACTTTAGATGGTCCTCACATTAGGTTAGTGCGTTTTGCCAATTTAATTTTACTATCACGTGAACGAGATTCCTAATGTTGTCAAAAGAACTGTTGAGCGAATTGAATTCATTTGACAGGAAAATGATCGAACGAACTTACGAAACATAATTTGAATCTGCGGGAATTTTATTATGCAAGTAAGCCAGAAATTCAGACCAAGAAGAAAGCAACAATTTAAAGGATTTTCAACTGAGATTATATAAAAAAGATCATGAATGTACTAACATTGTTCGAGCCATATAGAATTTCGTATACAAAATCATAAAAATGTTGCGTCAAGAATTGATTTAATTATTATTGTAAAAAATTTCTATGAAAGAATTTCCCAATGCTGTTGCAATCATAAAAACTAAATTTGCTTTAAGACTCTTCTCTTACATAGCAATTAATGATATATCCATGATTGAAACTTTTCAGTCTTGTTTTGTTAGTTCCTCTGAAGAAATATGCATAATTATTCGTTTACAAAAATTTAAAACAATTAAATGTCTAATTATAACAGTTTTATTTCGTAATTATTATAAAATCATTTCTAATTTTTATATTATTAGAAAAGTTGAAATAATACAAGAATCAGGGTTAAAATTCTAAGATTAAACAACAAAAGTGTACAAGATCCTCATACGATAGTTCCAGTAAATTTACACTTTTTATTTTTATAACAAATTTGCGCAATTGGTCGTAATATAAATTAAAAGAATAGTTTACAAGATATCGTTATATCAATTAAAATTATTTAGTAATGTTTAGAGAGTACGACAATATGTATTTTTTCAGGACGTGAGTACTTTATCTCACATTTATTTGATACGTATAACACACACACATATTAAATTAACAGTTGTTTCATCAAATTTCTTGTTGAAAACAAACAGTGATGATATAATCAAGCAAATTATTGCTTAGGAATTCAATATTTAAGCTCCCATACATGAATTCATTTAATTTTAATCGAGGTTACCAAAAACAATTACCGAAATAACTATTGCGTGTATGTGCTAATTACAATTTAATTGGTAGTTTTATTAAAACAATCCAAATAAAATAACTAAACATTTTAATTAAGAAACATTTTTAATAAAGCATATATTTAAAATCAAACTAACCATATAATCGTTGAATGTATAAACCCTGATACTTATTTTTTTTTTTTTAATAAAAATGATCATGCAAACACATTAAATTAATTTGAATTTATATTGATATTTGAAATATACTAGTAATACTTGAAGATTTTATAAGGAAAATACATGAATGCGAATGTATTTTTTGCTTTATTATTATTAGAGTTATTATTGATAATAAAATGGTTAGAAAATTCCTGAACCCTTTTAGTCTTCATGTCAAAATTTATTTAGAGTTCATTTTAATTTTGCGCATTCAATTTTAAATGAAATACATTTGTATATTTTAAGCTAAAAAAATATAAACACTTTTATTTCTAAACTAATAGTACATACTTAAATATCGAAATAACAAAATCATTTCATCTCAGATGAATGAACAAGTAACATAATTAAATCAAAGACAGAAAAACATTATTTTGATTTTCTCATATCTTCGAAGTAATTAGCACATAAAATCGCAAAAATAATTTTTCACGTTGTTTTGATTCATTTAACATCAATTTTTTAAGTAAAAGCAGTTTTTTTTAACGTTTTAAGTATCAAAAGATAATTTAATTGTTGTTTATCTTCAAAAAGACTCTTCTAAATAAAACGTTCTATATATATTTCAGCAAAAAACAGCAATACAAACTGGCTAAATATTGCGATGATATATTTGGGGATCTTTTATTAAAAGAACCTTTGCCTGGATTTCCTGTAAGTTGTATTTTTCACACTCTTTTTAAGTTTATGATTGTTTATTCGTAGTCAATGGCTGTTGTATGTTATGCAATATAATTTTAATTTTGAAGCATATATATCTTGTGAAACATCACTTAAATGGTATTGTCTTCCAAGGTGAATAAAACTTTGTAAAATATGATTTTTTTTAAATTTTAACTCGAATTTGAAAAACAATTTACAAAATATATAATTAAATAATATGTAAACATATGTAACATATATCATAATAACTAATTGATAAAAATAAATCTATTTATATCACATTAATGAGTTGCACTTTCGCCAAGAAAATAAGCTTTTCCTGCAAAATGATAAGGTTTCCAACTACATTTTTGAATGCTGATCTTGAAAAAAGTGCTAAAAATATTAAATTTTAAAAAAATAAGATATTCAGGTAATATATTAAATTTATTCATTATTTCTTATTTTAAAATTAACTTATAGCTCCAATTAAAAAAACTATTGTAAATACCACAAACGTTCGCTAATTAATAATATCAAGAAATACAATTTTAGTGTTTTAATTGCATGTGTAGCATTAAATATTTTACTTCTCTTGGGCTTCATATGTATACATTTTAATATAATTTCACGTAATACAGAAAATTGTTGCTTAATTTTAAACGCGATATGTATTTAAATTAATGTCAAATCAATTTGAAATACTAAATGTTGCTAAAAAATGCTCAAAAATTAAGTTTTTTAAAAATATGTTCCCTTATCGGATAAAAAATTAAATAAGATAATCTTAATTTCTGTCAAAAATACAGTACATTCGAATTTTTCTTAAAGATATTTGTAGAAATAAATATTTTGAATATCATATTTTTTCCCAATGAATATAATTCTAATTCAGTAAAATTTACCTTGAAATACGAACTCATAAATATATTATCATTGAGATATATATATTTTATATATCTCACTTCGATAATAATTAATATTGTATATTTATGAGGATATGTTTATGCATTAAAAACTACCATTTTAAAACACATAATTTCAAATTTTAGTTAGAACCTGGAAAGCCACTGCCAAGTCCAAATGACTTGAAAAGAAAAATCCTCATAAAGAATAAACGATTAAAACCGGAAGTTGAAAAAAGTAAGTTTGGGCTACATAAATTTTCTTTAACGAACACAAATTATTCTTGCATGAAAAGTAAAGCACATTCAAATCCTGATTTTTTCATTTTTGTTTCATCGCTACAACAACTAAATTTTGTTCAACTTTAAATTTTTAAAAATCTTAGGAACATTATTAAGTTTAAATGTTAGTCACGGTTAAACTTCCTTGGATATAATTCATAATATAGTTTAATAGTTAAAATAATTTATTATATAACAGCTGAAGATTTTTGTATAATCCCTTAAAAAATTAATTCTGTATCATTATTTTTCTGTATGTTTTTTCCTTTATTTTATTTCATTTATTCACACAGTTAAAAATATTCTTTATAGCATTCAGACCATTCATATCAAAATGCTTGTAATTTTTTTACATATGCTCCCTTGACATTGGAAACCCGGTGTTTTAGTGGTAGCACTGGGCAAGGTTGACCCAGCCTTTCATCCCTTCAGAAATCAATAAACTGATTATCAAGCATGCTTGGGGAGCAAATCACTGAAGGTTTCGCGTTAGGCTAAGCACGTATTTGGGACATGTACTTCATCCCCCCAGGACCTAAATCTGGAAAGCAGATTTGAGCACTGTAGGTCTTATATGTATGATCTGTGGATCATCAGCGAGGATTGCCTCTGAAATTCTAAGATGCTAAAGGCAGAAGATACGTTTAATCGTAGGCTTCATAACTCGACACATACTATTTCAGAAAACACCTCCATAAAATGTGACTATTTCAGCAAGACCTTATCTGCAGGAAATGTCCTACGCAAGAGGAAACGGCAGAGCATATCATTTACGAATGCGAGGCCTTGCCCTCCCTAGATTAACATCTTTAGGCATCATCCATACTAGAAAGTTACTCCTAGACTCCATTAAAGGGTTATCGGACTTTATTAATAAAGTGGGTGACCCGAGCAACTGGAACTAGGAAACATTGGGTTTGGAGTTAATAGTACAAAATGCTGATAAAAGTAGAGGTGCCCAATGACATACAAACCCAACTCTAAGAAGAAGAAGGTCTTATATGTGCTGCCGTGCTACTCCTTCAGTTCTTAGTTTCCCCCCCCCCTATGACATTTGTAATAAAGCTTTTAATTTTTAAAAAAATCAAAAGCAGCATAAAAACTATATATTTAATAAGAAATTTCGTCTGCAATCCCAAATTATTTATTAATATTAAATTTTCATAAAAGACACCAATATTACTTCACATTTAGTTGAAAATCTTTATAGATAAGAAAATTTTCATTACAATCACTGATATACATTATCAAGCCTTTTAAATAAATATTAAATATGCCTATATTTAAAAAAAAATGCCAGAGCTCTATGTAAGTTTTAATAATCAAAACAATATTTTCATAATGCTTACAAATCATGTCACTAAAATCTAGCGATTATCTGAATTATTCTTCAATTGAATTTCATGAGATATTTTTACTTTGTGAAATATCAGTTTCATTTATATTTATCAGTGGTGCTTTTAGATGAAAGCCTTCGTGTATATCATAAATAATCTAATACTCTACTTCTTTTAAGTTATATATATCGCCTATAATCTATATTATTTCCACAGAGGAATTGGAATTGTTCCTTCGAGGTCAATTGGGGAACGAAGAAGAAGATGACGAATCTGAAGCGACTACTGCTAATTCTGGAACTGCTCAAACACCAGCAGAAGGTAAATAGTAAAAAATATAAAAATTAGAAAAAATTGCTATTTTTTTACTTTATTTTTCATGGAACAACTACGTAATATTTTTCCCTTACTGAAAGTCAGTGTTTAATAAGCAAAATAATTTTATACAAATAGAATTGAACTTTAAATAAAATTTAAAATAATGTTAAGTAATTAAGAGCATCTTTCGCGTAATTAAGGTTCACTTTTAGCAAATGTTGAATTCAGAAATAAAATAGTTATCAGTTTTTTAAATATTAAATTTAAGAATATTGTAGGAATTTTAAACTCTGCCGTTTAGTTATATAAGTAACTTACATTTCTACTTAACATTATATTAATTCTATTTCTGTTCAACGATAATATTATCAGTGCTTTAATGAGAAATTAATTTATGTCAATTTCATTAAGCGTATATTTTTAAATATTAAAATAATAAAGAGACAAAACAAAATTTCAAACCAATATTACATTGTTATATTTGATGTCTAAACAAAAGATTTTTTTAAAGAATACTAAGTATTTTTAAAGGTCTATAGCAGTGTAAAGAAAAAATTGAAAAAGCACACATATTTGTGATTATTTATTTTTACATAATATACAGCATACAAAATCAAAGATATAGTTAAATAATATCCATGGATGATGTCTTTGGAAACCAAATAAAACGATGTCAAAAAATAAAAGTTTAGAAAATAAACATTTTTATATAGGGGTCGAAAATTCATGCGTACGAGGTTTGTCCGGAAAATACGTATAAAAGTTGAATAATAACTTTATTTTACAATTATTCAGGTATCACAATTTGGTCTCCTTCAAAGTACTCACCCTGAGACGAGATACACTTCTGCCAACGCCGTTTCCACTGTCGATAGCATTGCTGAAAGTCTTCAGTTGTGATGCTGTTCAGTTACCGTGTCGTTTCTGTTTTGATACCTTCCACATCTCCCAAGTGCACCTCCCGAAGCACCATTTTGTATTTCGGGAACAAGAAGAAGTCACAATGGGCTAAATCAGGTGAATAAGGCGGATGGTCTGTCACGGTGATTGAGCTTCGGGCCAAAAAGTCACGCACAACGAGCGATGTGTGAGCGGGCGCATTGTCGTGATGAAGCATCCACCTGCCCCTTTTTGCCAAACCCGGTCGAACTCGGGCCCAGCTTTGCAAGAAACTTGATTTTGATGCGCTGTTCCTCAATCAGAGAGAGCTCCATGCCGACGGCAGGTGAAAAAGGGTAACTTTCAACAAGCACTGTCCTACTTACACGCAAAGCGGTCTGACTCGAGCTGAACGTTGATGGGATTGGTTACAGCAGTAGTGCCACCTTGCAGTGACTGCAAATAGTAAAATAAAGCTATTATTAACTTTTATTCGTATTTTCCGGACAAGCCTCATATATTCAAAATTTAACAATTTTTATAATTGATATTTCAAAATTATATAATAATATAAATCCTTAATATTCTCCTAATGTATAGTTGTTTTATTTTATTATATCTTTTTAAACATTATCATTTAGTACTGTAGTTAAGAAATCAAATATTCTTCTTTTTTTCAGAAAAAAAAGTAAGTTAAACAGTGAAGCAATTAGTCGAGATTTTTTCCAGGAATTGAAAAATTTGACAGGTGTATAAGATTTATTATATTATTCAATTTCATTTATTAACAAATCTTTTCAGTATGGTTTAAAAATATATTGTATTTCATAGGAAAATATTTGAATTGCCGAAATCTAAAACTAATTGCCTAATAGAAAATATATTCTATTAAATTAGAAAAATAAATTATATAGGGTGAAACTGTATTAAAAATGAAAACATTAAGTAAAGATTGTTAATTTATTATTGTTAATAATAAAATTATTCTATAATAAGAATAATTGCCTGCACATTTTTCTAAATAAAGAAAGTTTTATAAGTTTACTTTTACCCTTAAAATATCTATTTATAACATATTTATAGCTGACACAGAAAATTTAAATTGAATTCTTTATAAGTTCCTAACTTAATTTGTGACTCTAAATTTAAAATCTATAATGTTTAATACAAATATAATTTCGTTCAAAGATGAGAAACAATATTTTGACTTGTTTTGGATAAAATTATGACCTAAACTACACAACCTTTCATTAATAACATTTATCACAGTTCTTCTGTAGTTCCCTGAAACAATTATCGCTATAAATTTCCTAAGGTCAACCCTTTAATTTTCTTTAGTATCAATCTTCTTCATACAACTTTACTTTTTTAAAAAAATGAAAATTTTAAAGTTATTTAAATAATTTGGTTTTCTTCAATTTTATTTACAATAAGAAATTTACACACTATTGCGATATGGATCGAGGTAAAAACTCTTTCATGCTTCACTAGTAATTATTCAAGTAGATATTACTTTTGCAAGTCAAAGTTCAAATCTTTTATTGTATTATTTCTTATTAACAACTCAATGTAAATTCAGGTTGATTAATAATATACAAGTTTCTAATATACAGGGTGACAACTTTATCCTGTTGACGAAAAAATATTGTATTAAACTAAAAACATGGAATTTATTTTCAAAAAACTAACTTTACTTAAGTCATTTGTTACTTAGATAAAAAAAAATATTTAAGTTTTTTCAAAATAGTACACTTGGGTATCGATACAGAGCCTTAAACGCCGCGTAAAATTTTCTGCAATGGACCGTAGTCCATCAGGCGTTTATTTAGCCCATTGCTTCTTAAAAGTAGCCTTTATGCATTCAAAACTTCGATATGGCTTAGAGCATACTCTTAATTGCAGATTAGACCAAACACTATAATCCATTGGGCTTTAGTCAGGTCACATTCACACAGCTATGAAATCTGGAAGATTTGCTTGACACCAGTCTTGCGTTGCTTTTCCTCTATGAGAAGGGGCAAAATCTTGTTGAAGAGCTCAAATGCTATTTTTAAAATGTTTTTGGGCCCAAGGAAGTGAAATCAACTGTAAAATCTCATTGCAGTACATGGTCTGATTCATTTTGACGCCTTGATCTATGAAAACCAAAGGAGTTTTTCTATATTCACAAATGCCCCCCAAACGATAACTTTTCCTGACGTTCTACTCTTGTGGAAGTTCCAGGACAATCAGATGACCAGTAAGGGTCATTTTGTCGATTATAGGATTGTTAAATTGTGAAAAGTTTTTCGTCGGTGAAGATGAAATGTTCCCATGCACCTGTTGCGGACTTTCGAAGGAAAGCGCGACATCTTTGCAACCGCGTACGCTTATTTTGCTCAGTTAGTTTCTGTACTTTTCGAAGTTTATATGGCTTAAGTCCAAGTTCTTCTTTTGCAATTTGTGTGACTGACTCTCTATTATCCCCTATTTCTTTAGCTATTTTTCTCATTGAGTTTCTTGGATTTCGGTTAGTTCGTTTCTTGATAATTTTGCAAATTTCATTTGTATTCACAGTTCTGTTTTTGGTTTTCGGGGTCTATCACCATCATGACCAAGCTCCAAGAATCGTTTTATAGTACGTTATACTGTTTGTCTGGGAATATTCAGCTTCTTGTCAATCTGAATTTGCTTTAATCTAGCTTCAAATAAAGAAATTATTTGCCGTCGTTGGTTTGGCATACTATTTCAAACAAGGAAATAAAAACTACCTATTTGTTTTACTAACATTAAGATCTCTTAAGCAAATGCAATTATTATAAAAAGCGGTGGACATGAATTAAACTAATCAAAAGTAGTACAATTTTGTCAACAGTATGAAGTTGTCATCCTGTACTACCCAGAAAAACCACAATTTAAAAATATTCATGATATATTAAACTTTATTCAATATTTACATGATATGCAAAATATTGAAGCAAATACTTGCTTCTTTTATCCACAATATGGAGTAACGAGATACGAGATACTCATGTATCCATACATTCTGGGATAAAATCAATCTATATCAGCAGTTAACAATTATTTTTATGTCTAAAAAATCAAAAACTTGTACGCACATAAAGATACACAGGTAGGATAATGCTCTTTACTGAACCAATTACTTGTTTGGTTGAGAGAAGTCTGCATTAACTTTTCTTTTCCTAAATGTTGCCATTCCACAATAAAAATATTCACATTATTCATTAGTTCCATGTAAATATCCCGCAAGGTACTTAATAATTAGTAAGACTTAAGTTGCTCTATTTGTTTCAAAATAGGAAGTATCTGAAGAACAACTGGCGATGGCTAATTACCAATATACAGGTGCAACCACACATGTGCATCCCTACTTGTCAGCAATGATTAATTATGCTGAACCCGTCAAATTTCAAGGGTTTGATGTTGCTGAAGGTGATTCTCAATATATTTATATAATTTTATTATGATCACCATTAGTTTCATATAGTAATTTTGTAAATATCTTGAAAAAAATTATCACCTGCATATTATCTCACAAATGTGACTGAGTAAATTTTTAAAAAAATAGCAAAACTGAGTACCTTACTAATTATAATTTGATTCTTAATAATGGCATTGTAAAACTCATTAGAATTCTTATGAAGATATTTTTTATGCATATAGATTTTTAATTTTAGTTTAAATGCATTAAAATGCAATAACAATAAATTAAGTATTCGTAAATTAATGATATTTTTTTTAATTCTTTTCCAAAAAAAATGTTTTTTAAAAAGCTTTTAAACTTGTATTAAACATACAATTTAATGATGATTTATTAAATTAAATTATTTAAATTTGATAAAGATTTAAATGATAATAAATTAGAGCAATTAGTGATAATTGAACACAATACACGCTGAAAACATTAGTGTTTATATACAAATTTAATTCGTACCATTTTTTTTTTTTAAGAATGCCTTACTTAATTTACATTTCTATAATTCAAAAATTATATTTTTTATATAAAACTATCACATCCATTATATTAAAAATTGTATACTACATTTGTACAGTGATTTTTTAACTTCTCTTCAATTACTCCCAGAACTACTGAATATATTATAATAAAATTTAGTATGTAAATAAAATGTTATTAATTGTTATATTGTAGTCATGATACACATACAGAAGCACTTTCATATACGAGTATAAATAACATTTTCATAAGAGGAAATTAAAAACAGCATTTTAAGGATTTAGAAGGACATCTTTTGGTGAACACTACATGTTTTTAAATCGTTCATAAAAAGATGCAGTTTATATGACTGCCTAATACAACAGGCCCTATTTTCTCAGATCATCATATCCATTCTGAAGACCATCTCAGTTACGAATAAGTTTAAGACACCTGATTAGTTAAGCTATCTAAGTAGTTAAAAAAAAAATATCATAATATAACGGCAATATAATATATATAATAATTCATACTTAATTATGTAATAATTATATACATATATATATAGCATATATTGATGATATATATATATATATATATATATATATATATATATATATATATATATATATATATATATAGTAAATTAATGTAACAAAGAGATTGTTGTAATGCAATATAAATTACATCCAATAATTTCCCATTTCCTATTTTTAATAATATAAAAAATTATTACATTTTCAACCTGGGGCCTGAGCAGCTACCAGGCGCGTCGGTAGGCGGTGGATCACCGAACGTCCTGTAGGAATGACAGGATAGCCTTGAATATAGAATCAGAGGCCGCGAACCAGCTCCCGTAAGCCCTGATGTTATGCGTTCCGTGCCTAGGGCTAATTGGCACCGCGGTATTGGTGTCTTAACGGAGCCTCTAGTTGCCTGGCAAACTTCTAGAGTAATTTGCCTTGCCCAGTATCTCAGGCAATGCTGGGTGGACTTATATTACCTGAGCTTATAAATTGTTATCTTGTGGCTGAAAAGACACAAGAAATAACAATCCTTCCTGCATCTAAAGGTGATGCCTCTGAAGTTGACCTTGCTGAAAAAGACAAGTGAATTCAGAGGCTGTCTTGTAAAGGGGCAGTAATGAATCCTTCACTTGAGGTAGAAATGACCTCCAAACCATCTTGTGGTGAAAGTCAGGAAGCTATCCCTAGTATGACTGACTCTCTGACCAGATGGGACTATTTCAGCAAGACCCTATCTGCTGGAAATGTCATACGCAAGAGGAAACGGCAGAGCATATCATTTATGAATGCGAGGCTCTTGCCCTCCCTAGATTAACCTCTTTAGGCATCATCGATACTAGAGAGTTACACCTAGACTCCATTAAAGGGTTATCGGACTTTATTAATAAAGTGGGTGACCCGAGCAACTGGAACTAGGAAACATTGGGTTTGGAGTTAATGGTACAAAATGCTGATAAAAGCAGAGGTGCCCAATGACATACAAACCCAATTCTAAGAAGAAGAAGATTACATTTTCAATGCTAATATTTAAAAATAATGATTTTCAATTAAATTCAATTGCTGCCCGTCCTGTCTAGTGGTCAGAGTGCCTGACTACGGATAGGGAAGTCCTGGGTTCAAATCCCTGTTCGGGCATGGGTGTACTATCTCTCTCTATCTATCCTGTCTTTGTTCTTTCTGTGTATGAATGAGTTGTAAATGGTTGCCTACCCTATAAACGGGTCCCTATGGCATGTGTGTACTGAGGAAATCGGACTCCACACCAAAATATGGTTCAGTTAAAATAGTGGAGCAGCGCACCCCATATTGCCAGCCTAACTGGCACACGACAACAACAACAACATTAAATTCAATTTATTAATCAAATCACATATTTTATAAGAAAATCGTCTTCAATAAGGTTAATATTCTATTTTTCTCTTTTATGAAAATCTTGCACATTGATTTCTCCATATGTGTCAATTGAAATTTAAAAAGGCCAAACATTTAATACTGGATCACAGATAGCTGTTTTTGTTGTTTTGTCCCATCTAGGCTGGCAGTATGGGGTGCGTTGCTCCACTTTTCCTATTTCCACAACGTAATTTGGTGTGGATTCCGACTTTCTCGGTACACACGTGTCATTGGCACCCGTTTATAGGATAGGCAGCCATTCACAACTCATTCATGCAAAGAAAGAACAAAGACAGGAGAGAGAGAAAGTGCATCCATCCTCGAACTGGGATTCAAACCCAGGACTTACCTATCCACAGTCAGACACGCGGACTACTAGACAGGGTTGGCGACGGAACACAGATAGGATATACGATATTAATAAGAAATTTACTTTACATAGTTGCTTAACAGTAGTTCCTTAACAAAGAAATAAGTTGTATGTGCTTTAGAAAGGACATTCGGGGCATCATTTTTAATAAAGTGATATCATCATTGCTTAGTGTTGGAATTTAGTGCGATGTCTCAGCTACTGCAGCGGCTCTAGATGCCAACATTTCGGGAAAGTAAGTGTATAATCAGGCACTTCTCTCAAAAGTAGCTCCTCAACAATTCGATAATACTACTTATTTTATTCATTTTGCTGGTGCGCTATTTAATGATAATTAAATGAGCTCAACTCTTAATAACTCTAATTTTTTTCTGTTCATGATTATATAGATGTATAGTCTGGAACTCAGTCGTATTGTGATATTTCCGATTAAAAGAATGACAGATTTTGAAGAAAATCCATTTGTCTATCGATCTTGATGGCCGCTATATTCATATACTATGTAGATATATGTAGACATACATAGCGTTGCGAGGTAGCCCGGACTATACCTTAAGGTTTGGAATATTCAGCTATTACTAAGCGCCTCTTAATTCTGACTCACGGTCAGATGACGAGATTACACCTGAGCTATCCACTCCTCTCTACATCCATACCCAGGAAAGGACTTTGAATGTCACAGATTAACGTGGACGCATCACCAATCCACGAAGCTCCAGTAACCCAATGAGGAAAAATGTCACCACCCTCCCAATCACTGCCCATAGCAAATGGCACTTCACTCTGCTGATCTTATGAACAGCAGAAAAAAATTATTGAACCACTAGATCTCCATTTGGGGAAAATAAGATCAGTGGTTGATTCATTTTCATGAGATGTTTACATTCCTTAAAGAATTATACATTTCACTCTGCTGATCTTATGAGCAGCAGAAAAAAATTATTGAACCACTAGATCTCCATTTGGGGAAAATAAGATCAGTGGTTGATTCATTTTCATGAGATGTTTACATTCCTTAAAGAATTATACATTTCACTCTGCTGATCTTATGAGCAGCAGAAAAAAATTATTGAACCACTAGATCTCCATTTGGGGAAAATAAGATCAGTGGTTGATTCATTTTCATGAGATGTTTACATTCCTTAAAGAATTATACATTTCACTCTGCTGATCTTATGAGCAGCAGAAAAAAATTATTGAACCACTAGATCTCCATTTGGGGAAAATAAGATCAGTGGTTGATTCATTTTCATGAGATGTTTACATTCCTTAAAGAATTATACATTTCACTCTGCTGATCTTATGAGCAGCAGAAAAAAATTATTGAACCACTAGATCTCCATTTGGGGAAAATAAGATCAGTGGTTGATTCATTTTCATGAGATGTTTACATTCCTTAAAGAATTATACATTTCACTCTGCTGAACTTATGAGCAGCAGAAAAAAATTATTGAACCACTAGATCTCCATTTGGGGAAAATAAGATCAGTGGTTGATTCATTTTCATGAGATGTTTACATTCCTTAAAGAATTATACATTTCACTCTGCTGAACTTATGAGCAGCAGAAAAAAATTATTGAACCACTAGATCTCCATTTGGGGAAAATAAGATCAGTGGTTGATTCATTTTCATGAGATGTTTACATTCCTTAAAGAATTATACATTTCACTCTGCTGAACTTATGAGCAGCAGAAAAAAATTATTGAACCACTAGATCTCCATTTGGGGAAAATAAGATCAGTGGTTGATTCATTTTCATGAGATGTTTACATTCCTTAAAGAATTATACATTTCACTCTGCTGAACTTATGAGCAGCAGAAAAAAATTATTGAACCACTAGATCTCCATTTGGGGAAAATAAGATCAGTGGTTGATTCATTTTCATGAGATGTTTACATTCCTTAAAGAATTATACATTTCACTCTGCTGAACTTATGAGCAGCAGAAAAAAATTATTGAACCACTAGATCTCCATTTGGGGAAAATAAGATCAGTGGTTGATTCATTTTCATGAGATGTTTACATTCCTTAAAGAATTATACATTTCACTCTGCTGAACTTATGAGCAGCAGAAAAAAATTATTGAACCACTAGATCTCCATTTGGGGAAAATAAGATCAGTGGTTGATTCATTTTCATGAGATGTTTACATTCCTTAAAGAATTATACATTTCACTCTGCTGAACTTATGAGCAGCAGAAAAAAATTATTGAACCACTAGATCTCCATTTGGGGAAAATAAGATCAGTGGTTGATTCATTTTCATGAGATGTTTACATTCCTTAAAGAATTATACATTTCACTCTGCTGAACTTATGAGCAGCAGAAAAAAATTATTGAACCACTAGATCTCCATTTGGGGAAAATAAGATCAGTGGTTGATTCATTTTCATGAGATGTTTACATTCCTTAAAGAATTATACATTTCACTCTGCTGAACTTATGAGCAGCAGAAAAAAATTATTGAACCACTAGATCTCCATTTGGGGAAAATAAGATCAGTGGTTGATTCATTTTCATGAGATGTTTACATTCCTTAAAGAATTATACATTTCACTCTGCTGAACTTATGAGCAGCAGAAAAAAATTATTGAACCACTAGATCTCCATTTGGGGAAAATAAGATCAGTGGTTGATTCATTTTCATGAGATGTTTACATTCCTTAAAGAATTATACATTTCACTCTGCTGAACTTATGAGCAGCAGAAAAAAATTATTGAACCACTAGATCTCCATTTGGGGAAAATAAGATCAGTGGTTGATTCATTTTCATGAGATGTTTACATTCCTTAAAGAATTATACATTTCACTCTGCTGAACTTATGAGCAGCAGAAAAAAATTATTGAACCACTAGATCTCCATTTGGGGAAAATAAGATCAGTGGTTGATTCATTTTCATGAGATATTTACATTCATTCCTTAAAGAATTATACATTTCACTCTGCTGATCTTATGAGCAGCAGAAAAAAATTATTGAACCACTAGATCTCCATTTGGGGAAAATAAGATCAGTGGTTGATTCATTTTCATGAGATATTTACATTCATTCCTTAAAGAATTATACATTTCACTCTGCTGATCTTAGGAGCAGCAGAAAAAAATTATTGAACCACTAGATCTCCATTTGGGGAAAATAAGATCAGTGGTTGATTCATTTTCATGAGATATTTACATTCCTTAAAGAATTATACATTTCACTCTGCTGATCTTATGAGCAGCAGAAAAAAATTATTGAACCACTAGATCTCCATTTGGGGAAAATAAGATCAGTGGTTGTTCATTTTCATGAGATATTTACATTCCTTAAAGAATTATACATTTATAATATTTTTTTAAAGCAGACAAGACAATGCTCTGTTAACTATCCAACTTTAATAGTGCTGTTGTCAAGTATTATAATAAAGTGCTTTGCAATCAATATATGAGAATTTTTCTTTATTTTATGAACAACCAGTTTTTGTTTTCGTGCAGGATATCATTCAACCACGCAGTGTGAGACTATTGCAACAACGTCTTCTACTTTTTAGCATCTTGATTAATCCGCCAGATCTTCAGGCCATTCAACAATCTCAATATTAATCTGTAAAGTTAGAAGTTGAAAGTTTAATAAAAAGCCTTAATCATCTCAAAATATTTTAGCCTCGTTCAAAATTTGATGCATTTATGATAGGCTACAGTGAAATAAGACCATTTAATCCTCTTTACCTCCTCAGAACATATGATGTTATAAACTTCCAGAGTGGTTTCAATACCTAATATAGAGCACATATTTTGTATTTATTCATATTAATATTAAATAATGTTTTACGATGCTTTGATCACTTTTTTATATATAGAAACACTATATATTTAAAGAACTATTAAGAGTAGTTAAAACTGATTTTTTGATACATGTATTTTTTGTAACAGAGAGCATTACAGTACATTAGTATATTTTGAATATGCATATAATGCGTTTTTTTATTGGTGGATAAATCAATTATATTCTTTACTTTGATTTATGGGGAAGAGTATTTATAAACTATGAAAAAACGATCAGTGTTAGTAAAATAACGTAATAAAAAGTTTTGAGTATAACGTAATAAAGTATTAATCTATTGATTTTATGTTACTTCCTTTTTTAGAAAAAAATATACATCATAACATGTCATCTTTCGCTGAAACTGCTGCTCTTGGATACTTAAAATCCCAGGCTATTGAGTTCGTGAAGTATCCTTTGCATACTAAACAATCATTGTAATATTCTCTATCTCTATTTAATTTAAATCTCTATTATTGAACTCAAATTTAAAATGAGTATTTCTGTAAGAATAATTTAATTTGTATTTAAATAATATTTAAGCTCCAGATAATTTTTTGCGATTAAAGAACATTAATATAAAAACGCTGTAATTTCTTTTTATTTTATAACTACAATAATTCCTATTACATTAGTAAATAAAGATACGATTTTTATAATGTAGTATGCATTTAAAAACTTCCACAAATTTTTTTAAAAAAAATATTTGAGTTGCCACTTACAGACCTGAATTAGAATTTCATATTTTTGATATTTTTCTTCTCATTACTAACTTAACAGAATTAACTAATAATTAAACTCATTAGTTAACTACTTAACTTATTGCAAACGCCTTTAACTGCTGTTAAGGCTGATTTCTTTAAAAAAGGATTTTTTTCCATGGGTTAACAGCTTTTAAATTTCTTTTAGAATCTTAAGCTATATGATCTTTTTCATTTATTTCCTTTAGAATTGCTTAATTTTTGTTTGTATTAGTAAACCCAACATGACAGAAAATGACAATGATGTTCATATTTTAGAATCTTTATGAAAGAATTTAGAATGTTTAGAAAGAAATATTTGGTTAAGATATTTTTTAATCTTAAAGATATATAGGGTGATCTTTTTTAAAGTGACAGTGTTTGGAGCGCCCTGTAGCGCGATCTAATAGCCGGAATGGCACCAAACTTGGTATTCAGACTAATCAAGACACGGGAAAAATGATTCCGTGAAAAAAATTTTAGTTCCAAAAATCGCCGCTAGGTCATTTTGTAGCGCTTTACAATGTATAAAATGTGAGAAAGAGAAATACTGACACATACAATCGTACAATTAAATTATTAATGTTTATTTATTACAGTAACTTCCCCGATGAGGAATTAGACCACATTCCATGTGAGCTCCGTTCTCAGAAATAACACCGTGCATTCTGCGTGCAGCGTTTCCCACAGCCGAACGTAACATGTCACGAGGAATATTCCGCACTGTCTTTATTATGTTGTCCTTTAGAATAGACAAATTTGATACTCCACCAACATAAACGCCTATTCCGATAACGTGAGAGGCATGGCCACTAGAGCTCGTTTACTTCAGCAGAGATTATTTGTCGGATCTGCCTACTACTTGCTATTACTGGCAACTGTCATCGAACAACATTTGCATTTTGCTTTAATATCTGTGCTTTATGCTAATTCTCGTTATTGTAAACTACAGCAGCGCCACAAAATGGCCTAGCGGTGACTTTTGAACTAACACCTTTTTACGGAATATTTTTCCCATGTCTTGATTAGTCTAAATACCATGTTTGGTGACATTTCGGCTATTAGATCGCGCTACAGGACGGTCCAAGCACTGTCACTTTCAAAAAGATCATCCTGTATTTCTGCAATTGAATTGCATAAAATATAATAAAATCTGTAAATAAATAATCAATATAAACATATCTTTAACACAATATTGCTCAACCTTGACACTTTTGCCAGCTATAACAAACGCCAGATGAGTAGAATATATCCCAAAGGAACAAGAGCAGATTCTAGTAACTACATGCCTCAGGTGTGTCAAATGTAAAAAAAAAGTATCTGAAATTGCAAATAAGTTTCGCTGAAAATACTTATTTTTTATGTGTTTAATACTTGAAAACAGATATTCTGGAATGCAGGATGCCAGATGGTCGCCCTGAACTTTCAAACATCGGATCTTCCAATGCAGCTGAATCAAGGAAAATTTGAATACAACGGTGGCTGTGGGTGCGTAAGCAAAGTGCAAAAATAACTTACCTTGACATCATATAAGCAATCTTTAATTGTGAAATTTATTTCAATAATATATATAGAGCCTACACATTTTAAGTGAATGTTTTTTTTTTCCAGATACCTTCTGAAACCAGATTTCATGAGGCGCTCAGACAAAACATTCGATCCTTTCGCAGAATCACCTGTTGATGGCGTCATTGCAGCACAATGCTCTGTCCGCGTAATATCGGGTCAGTTTCTATCGGACAAAAAAGTTGGTACATATGTAGAAGTTGACATGTACGGTTTGCCAACGGATACCATTCGGAAGGAATTCAGGACGCGTATGGTACCTGCGAATGGACTCAATCCTGTTTACAATGAAGAACCTTTTGTTTTCAGAAAAGTTAGTATGTTTTTTGACACGAATACTGGCAAAGAACTGGCATAAATACATTTCTGTACTAAATTATTTGAGTCTCACAGCAAATGAATTTAAGATAATGAATTAATATAAAAAAGTTAGTAATATCATGTCCGATTAATATATGTAAAAAAAGAATAGATTTAAAAGAAAATTTTTACATTTTTCAAAACTCAATTGACAACGGGTTTTGAATCTGTAATTGGGATTAAAAAAATTTTAATGGAATTTACAATGTACAACTTCTTGCTTCTACCAAAATGACTGACCTAACATTTAGTAATAATGAAATATGAAGTATTTTAATAAATAATCTCTCAAATGAAATTAAACACAAATTTTATATTGAATACGTATAAAGTTTCATGCTTGCTTGTGGAATTAAACTGTAGCGCTTTTTGTTAAAGTAAAAATTATTTGTGTGCTGGATAATATATAATTTAATATAATATCCAAGTATATAAAAAAGTAATAAGTATACAATGATTTTCTTTGATTCCTTTTATTTCTTAAACTATATTTAATAATTCAATCACTTTTTTTATATCTAATGATTAAACAAGATTTTGCACTAGTCTCTATAAGTCGTTAAAACATTATGATAATATTCGTAATTACTTATTGTGAGTATGTTCTGTTTGAATTAAGTTCAATATTTGTGTGTGTGGTAACGTTTTACAGTGCAATCAATTCATTGTTAGTGCATTATATATCGTAATTGTAGTACATACAATTAAGTTTGCTTTTAACTAAAAACTTATTATATTCAATAAAGGTTTTAAAACCGAATAATATAGCATAAAAACCACAATGTTATATGTATACTGCATATTAAATTCAACATAAGAAAATATTGTAAATAATTAACAGCCCTTCCAAAGGTAGCTGTCGTTTACATGAAAGTATAATTTTGCCTCCCCTTTATCGTATCATATGAATTAAATGTGAATTCTCAAAAGAAATTTTCCAAGACAATTTTATTTTAAATTTGTTCATATTTTAATACAATTCCTTCAACGTTTACTTTAATAAAATGCAATGTTTTCAGAATTTCTGAAAAAAAAAATTCTAGATTTCAAGCACCGGTTAGAAAATACAGTACTGCTGCTCAAAACACACTCGTTCCTATAGTATTTATTTTACAATTGCAAAATAAATATAAACAATAATAAATGAAACGGAATTAAGTAATGAATTTTAACTTTTTTACAAAATTAATATGAAGCCATAAATGAATTATTAAAAATAAAAATAGAGACAAAAAGTTTTCCTTTTCAGTTGTTGATATGAACATGTTCAAAATTAATTTAGGGCAAATAATCTCAGTTAGTATATTTTTAATCTCAGGGCATAAAAGGGTATTATTTTCCTGCAACTTGACAAAAATTCCCCGCATCAATGTGGTGTGGATGGGGTGACCCGTGATGTCCTAAGTTAAAACATGTTGAAAGAAAAAAACGAACAATATGTTTCCCAACTGGTTGTGAGGTGAAATAGCGTTTTTAAAACATATGTCTGCTGACCAACTTGTCTAGTGGTCAGCGTGCCTGACTACGGATAAGGAGGTCCTGGGTTCGAATCACGGTTCGGGCATGGATGTTCTTTCTCTCTCTCTATCTATCCTGTCTTTGTCCTTTCCTTGTATGAGAGGTGTGAATGGTTGCCTACCCTATAAACGGGTACCTGTGGCATGTGTGTAGAGCAAAGTCGTACTTTCACCTTCATGGTGCTCTGATTAAAATGAAAGACGGCTCCCAATCGACTTAAATTCGCATAGCATAGAGAGTTTGGCTTGTCCAAGTGTCATTAGTAAACAACAACAAAACCTATGTCTAATTTCATTTATTTTCAGTTATTTTTGTAAAATGCTTTCCTTAACTCTAGGTAATTATTTAGTACTGATAAATTTTCAAGTGATTATTTTACTGATAAATTATTTTAATTTTTTTCACCGGATGGTTATCTCCCTTGACTTGTCATATACCCAGCAACTCGTCAGCATTAGATGGAAACAACCCTGATTATTTGCAAACAAATTCATATTACCTACATACACATTAACAATTTTATTTGATTCGTTAATTTGTGAATTCACCTTTAAATAAATACGTTGCAGGATCCATCTTTTATATACAACAAACATGATTCTCTCATATTTTATTGATATTATAATGTATGTATCATGAAAATAACTTAGCTCCATATGTAAGACAATGTTAAAATGCCTTACAACAGATTTCAACTGTTATGGTATCCACTACGGGGTATCTGTTGTTACCTTTAAATAAAAATACATTTATGTAATCCCTATAAACAATATTTCCGCATTTCTTTAAATCTGAAGAGTTACTTTCTTCTTCACATTAAAAAATTAGTGAATCTGTTGGTTCTACGTAATTAAATTCTTTAGTCTTACTAATTTTATTTTCAAAAAAAATAATAAATTTGCAAAAAATATTAGAAAATTTAAAATTATTAAATGATTCATTCATGCATAAAAATTTATAATACCTGAAATTATATTCATGACATTCAATTTATAATCACTAAGAAAATATATTTGATCCTTAAAAGAGAGAGATTTCGAATCTCTGTCAATTGAAACATTTGCTACTATCTACGGCAATATAGATTCTTTGATTCTTCTTTCTTCGTACAAAACAATAGTAAATTACTTCTTAAGAATTAAAAATCCTTCAGTATTGCTATCCATTTCAGTATTGAGATTTTTAAAATAATTATTTGATCATTTTTATTCAAAATTCATAAATACACTTTTAAAATTATACATTAAATAAAGTTCGTTAAAATAGATAGTTTATTAAGGTTATCTAATAGATTTTATCTCAGTAAATTATATTTACTTAACATTAAAAAATGTATAATGTTAACATAGGTAATATCAAGTTTGTGTGATTTAATATGCTTCAATTCCACCTTCTTGTCTTTTGTGATTAAAACTATAATCGTCATACAGATTTCAATTCTTTACTTAACATATATATATATCTATTATATGATGATAAATTTATTTAGAAATAATATTATATGATGTAGAATGTAATCACATTGTATCGCATCCTAATATGTTAAGGAAAAAAGTTTTTAAATATAATTCAACAGCATAATCAAAAGTGTATAATGTAAAAACATATATATATATATATATATATATATATATATATATATATATATATATATATATATATATATATATATATATATATATATATATATATATTATATGTATATATATACACATATATATATATGTATATATATATATATGTATATATAGATATATATATGTACATTACTGGCCATTAAAATTGCTACACCAAGAAAGCGGCACACCACACACGTGAAATTTGCATGACTGGTAGAACTTGCTGTGATATGCAAATGATTAGATTTTCAGCGCATTCATACAAAGCAAGTGACAGTAGCGACATCTACAATGTGTATAAAACCAGAGATTTGACAGCAGTTTTCTCATACTCAATTTCCGTTTCAACGTTGTTCTCGGCAAAGAAAGTTGTCGTAATGCCTCATGTAAGAAGAAGAAATGCCTATCAGCACGTGCCTGACTTTGATCGTGAAAGGATTATAGACTACCGGGATTGCGGTTTATCGTACCGCAATATTGCTGCTCGCGTCGGTCGAGACCCCATGATTGTTAGCAGAATATGGAATCGATGGGTTCAGGACAATCATATGGAACGTCATGCAGGATCTCAGCGACCCCCCATCACTAACAGCAGAGAAGACAGACATCTTATCCGCATGGTCACAAGGGATCGTACAGCCACGTCACGAACCCTGAGTCGAGAAATGGAGTCATTTGCAAGGCAACAAGTTTCTCCTCGAACATTTCGACGACGTTTGCAGCACCATGGATTGTCTGCAAAGCGACCATGGCTTTGGCTACCATTGACGCTGCGTCACAGACAGGAACGCCTTCAATGGTGTGGTCAGCGACGAACCTGGACGCGGGAAGGGCATCATGTCATCTTTACAGATGAATCTCAGTTCTATATACAGGACTATGATGGCCGCATCCATGTTTGCAGGCATCGTGGAGAACGCGGATTGCCAGCTTGCATTGGACATCACCGTACTGGCCCATCTGCTGGAGTGATGGTATGAGGTGCCATTGGATACACATCTCGATCACCTCCTGTTTCCATAACCAGCACTTTGAACAGCAACCGTTACATTTTCGATGTGTTAAGGCCCGTGGCTCTGCCCTATCTTCGAGGCCTCCCTAATGCTTTGTTTAGACAGGATAATGCACGACCGCATGTTGCCCGAACTGTTCTGAACTTCCTTGATACAGAACAGGTTCGACTGTTACCCTGGCCAGCACGTTCTCCTCATCTGTCACCAATTGAGAACGTGTGGTCAATGGTTGCCGAGCGATTGCACGCCATCACTCACCATCCACTACTGTCGATGAACTGTGGCATAGTGTTGAAGCTGCATGGATTGAGATCCCCGTACATGCCATACAATCTCTGTTTGACTCCATGCCTAGGCGGATAAATGCTGTTCTTGCAGCTAGAGGTGGCTGCTCTGGGTACTGATTTCTCAAGAGTCTATACATCCTAATTTCCTGTAAATCTAATCACTTGTTCTTTCCACTATAATGTATGTGTCCAACAAATATCGTTCTTTTATTTGCATTCCTACTTGATGTAGCAATTTTAATGGCTAGAAGTGTATATATATGTATATATATATGCATATATATATATATATATATATATATATGTGTGTGTGTGTGTGTGTGTGTGTGTGTGTGTGTGTGTGTGTGTGTGTGTGTGTGTGTGTGTGTGTGTGTGTGTGTGTGTGTGTGTGTGTGTGTGTGTGTGTGTGTGTGTGTGTGTGTGTGTGTGTGTGTGTGTGTATTGTTCATTGTTCTTAGAGAAATTAAATTATTTACATTATCACAATACTTATCACTGAATATATATAGGAATTTATATGCATACATATAAAATGTACTAAGAAAATAGTATTGTGAGTGAATAACTGAGATGTCAACTTTGTATCTTAGGTAGTACTACCAGATTTAGCAGTGTTACGAATAGCAGTTTTCGATGAAAATGGAAAAATGCTTGGACAGCGTATTTTACCTTTAGATGGCTTACAAGCAGGTATATCAGTTTAAATTAATTATTTTCAAAAAAAAATATATATATATATATATATATAGCATAATCATGAAAACTGTTCAATAGGAATGAAAATTATACAAGCGTACTTATAAAAGCATATTAATATATTAACATTATGATTAATGCTACGCTTTACAATTTTGCATTAAATGGTATGTTTACAAATAATGACATAAATCCTTACTAATAGATTTTCTAGAAATATTTAATATAAATATATATATATATATATATATATATATATATATATATATATATACACACATATACATATATATATTTTTAATATCCTGTAGAAAACAAAATTTCAAAATCATATATTAATTTTGACTACTTTTTTGTAATTTTTATTACTTAAATCTTCAGAATAAACATGATTAATATAATGCTTTATAACATTTACATAAAGAACAAAACTAAGAAAATAGAAAATATTTTCAGTATAAATTATATAATAATTTATTTATAAATGGATTGTGCTCTCTAAATTTTAAATTTAAACCTACTACAAAATATTTTGGTTTTGCGATAAGTGATTACATGAATCATACGATTATGTAATAATCTGTTATAGTATATCTTTTCATATTTAGTAAGAGAATAACAATCTTCATGCCTATTTTAGGGTTTTCAGGCAGATTTTGATAGATAATAGCTAGAGTAACAAAAAATTTACCTACGAAAGAGGATTTATTTGACTATAGGACTACAATTTGAATTCTCTCTTATCATAAATATATTTCTAAGAAGATTTAAAACTTAACTCATGATAAAATCCCTATTATTTTGAACATAAATTCTTCAATACAGGGTTGAAATATAGTCATACTAGAATATAAATCAATTTTTTGCCTGCTAAGCTGATAGTAAAATTCTGCTCCAGCAGATAATAAATTAATATTAGATAGCGTAGTGTTTTTCAGTGTTACAATCCCCGTGAGAATGCATTATTTTCACAAAAATGGAAATATTAAGAAGAACGCGAAAAACATGTCGGCATTATTCTTTTACTAAAAAATTATAAGTTGAATTATTGGATATGAAATGTTCAAAAATTAAAAAGACATTTAATATGATTATGAAATTTAGAAATTGATGAATAATTTCTCCAATAATAAATAAAATGAAAAAAATACGGGCCGTGGTAGTCTAGTGGTTATAGGGTATCGGTCTTCCATCCGGAAGGACAGGGTTCGATTCCCAATGCCGCCAAAAACCCACCGAGTACATACGATATAAGTGCTCGTTAAATCTGTGGAATCGAAAGTCCTATGGTCAGTCGTTGAGCAGTTACCATTGGTGCAATGGTCTGGATAAAATTTCCTCCCCTTTCAGATCAATGTTAAAATTGAGGGAGTGGATTCTCTGGTGGTGCCATCTATCGGAGAATTTAAAAAAGAGCAAAGACGTACTTTCACCTTTATGGTGCTCTTTCTTAAAACGAAAGACGCTCCCAATTGACTTAAATTCGCACTGCCAAGGCATAGCGAGCTTGGCTTGTCCAAGTGTCATAAGTAACAGCACAACAGATTTCTTAAGCTGATTACTTATCATATTTTCTGTTGAATAATGTATTTTTTAAAGATTTGTTCAGAAATTTCAGACACAGTTACTGAAATTTACATATTATTACATGATTAAAAATATCACATTTGCAAAGTTTCATTGGTAAAATTTAGCTCAAAACTAAAGTTACAATTTCTCTCAACCAAATAAAATTTTTCTTATAAAACACTCACTAAATGTTTTCTACATATTCTGAAAATTATTAAAAAATTATAAGAATAAACGTTTTTAAAAATTTACATAATTTTGTAATCATTTATGTAACAATATTTGCATAAAATTTAACAATATATATAAAAGAATTTTTAGCAATGTTTTATTTACTCTATTTTATTATTATTATTTTATTCTATAATACTGTTTGCTTACTACAGCACAGATTACGCAGTCATTATCATAGATATATTTTTACTTTGTCACTAAATAGAGAAAACTATGTTGAATACGAGCTTGGCTTGTCCAAGTGTCATAAGTAACAACAACAAAAAAATACAATCCATTTATTAAAATTAAGTGAGTGAAATTTTTTCTATAAAAATTTAAAAAGTTCACGTAAATGTGTTTAATATGATCCTCATTAACACTGTCTCTGAAATAATAAGGATTTAAAATACTTTAGAATTCTCTTAATTATTATTCAAATTTATATTAAGAAATATTCCCGCAATATATTTTTCTATATTTGATACATAATGACATTTGTATAGCAAAAATTGTGCAGAATATTTAGAAGTGAAAAATAAATACACATTAAGACAAGAAAATTTAATTTTTAAATTTAAACACACGTGTAAAAGTATTGAAAACCAAAAACAAATAAGTTTTAATATTTTAGAAAACAATTCATGCGTATTAGTAAACTTAAATACAAATTTATAAGCTATATTAATTATTTAATGTAATAGTGACACAAAAAATTAAGCTAAAGTTTAAATTCTGATCTGCACATATATTAAACGACTGTCAGGAAAATATTAATATGTCAATAATTATCAATATTCACTGTTATTACCTTAATGATGTATCAATATTTATAAATTATTTGAATTTATTTATACAAGCATCAAAACATATTTACAATTTTATATTCATTACAATGTAGTTTAAAATAAAATAAATCAATAAAATGTCCCAACTTTTTTGTTTGTTTCAAAATATCAAGAAATTTTCACAGCAGTATAATGTTTTTTTCATATTTGAATTATTGGTAACTGAGTAATTCAGTATTTTATTTCGCAATGAACATTAATTAAAATTAATAAATAGTAAATACTATAAATAGAGTGATTCATTGCTATTTTTATTTCAATAGGTTACCGTCATGTCTCTCTAAGAACAGAAGGAAACTTTCCCTTATCGTTGTCTATGCTTTTCATATGTGTGGAGCTCAAGATATATATACCTGATGGGTTAGGAGGTAATTCTTAGTTTCATCCATTCATCACACTTTTACTTCGGATGTTTTGAATATAAATCCTCTAATAACAAAAACAATTTAATTAATTGCAACTAGATACATACAAGATAAACCTATTCTTCTCATTTCAAAGCTTTTCTTTTATAAGGGATTGAAATTTAAATTTTAAACTGTTTATTGCAAAATATTAAGGAATTTTTGACTGAACTAACTTTGAACTGTGTGTGTGAGAGTGTGTGGGGGTAGGGGTGGGTTTGTGAGAGATGAAACTTTTTTTCTTGGTTTGGACCATCCAACTGTAAAAACTGATCTATATATATGCCAATTCCAAAAAACATTCGAAGATGTAACAATCAAGTTTTACTTTTGAATAAAGTGTTTTTCGCATACTAATAAAACTGATAACTCAAATGTCTTAAATGAAAACATTTAAGAGTTTTCAGAATTAGAAATTTAAAAGTAGTCTCTGTCTCAATATTTTAAGCTTCCATCTTTAGCTATAATTCAAATTCCATATTTCACAAATAACTAAACTTTCATCTTTTGAGAAACTTTGTTTTCCTTGAAAATTTTAATCATGTGTAAGAAAAATTGACGCACAAATTAATGCAATTATTTACATATGCTTTGTTGAGAGTAAAGTTGTCATAGTTTATAGGATTTTAATAATGATTATGATATACACAATTTAGATGAACAAATGATCTGTTTACTTTAAATGGTTATAATTGAAAGATGGAATTTTCAATAGATAACCATAATAAGAATAAATAAGACTTTCCACTTTAAAGATGCTTTATATGAAACTCAAATTTGTTATTTCCTATATTGTTACTTAGTTATAAGCGTTGCGTATTTTTAAATGCAACGGTTATAACATTGAAAAAGATAACCATATAATTTAATAATTTAACTTTATGCTTTGAAGCTACACTATTTTATTATGTATATTGTCAATATAGACATTTATATAGCGAATATTTTTAACTTAACAGTTCGTAGAGTTTATAAGTGTATTTGAAATGCAAATGAAATCCATTCGAAATACTTCATAATTTTCAAAGCTATTGTTTATTTTTATATGCTTGTAAAATATTGTTATAAATTGAATATAAACTTTACATGCTTGTAAATGAAAGTAATAATCTCATGCAAATCATAATAATAAATAAATAAATCAATAAAATAAAATGATTTTCCTCCAATTTTTCTTGTATCATTTAGAAAAATATGTCATCCAAGAGAATTACTGCTAACGCGATCGTATTTTGCTTACGCTTTAATGACATGCATTTCCGAAATTTCTTGCTAGATTTAATGGATGCTTTATCGGACCCTAGAGCTTTCCTGTCCGCTCAAGAGAAAAGAGTGGCTCAAATGAAGGCCATGGGAATAGAAGAGGCTGATGTCCAAACGAATGACCTAAAACTGGGTAGCGTCAAAGCTGGTGGGAAAAAGGACGATGATAAGAAAGGTAAGCTTTAATAAACTGTTCATCATCTATAAACAATATCAAATGAATGCAAAACATTTCATCCCCCACGTGTTTATTCAAATGCGAAATAATACATCATGCTTTCTAGTGATTGGCGAGAAAGAATTTCTTATTGAACACGTTTCAGTGACTTTCATTGCTTGTGGACACTTTTGTAATTCAAAAAATATTATGCATTATAACATTTTTAAATATTTATCTTTTTCAACGGAATGCTTTTAAAATTTGGTTACATGGCAGTATTTATATATCTTTGAATGAAAAATTGGTATATTGTTATGTTAACGAATCGAAGTTTTAGCGAAAAGGTTTTAGTTTCAAAACCAGCACTAGCTGAAGATCACCGTATTTTCTAATGGAAGTGCGAGAATGCCAATCAGTCGTGATATTGGTGTCGTCCAATTGAAATGATACCTTTGAAATATCAAGCCAAGTTTTTATCTTCCCTGTTTGTTCCCTACTTAAAAATAACGCACTTCCTGGCTACTTCCCGAGCGACTATAGCATACTAATTATATGCTGTATAAATTCTATTTATAATTCGATCATATATATAAATTTCCATCAATTCTGTAGAGTTGAAAATTTTGAAGTGTTTGTTATTGAGGAGGGCGCTCCGTGGCTGAGTGGTCAAAGCATCACTCCGCTAATTGCTTGAGAGCGTAGGAGTGTGGGTTCGATTCCCACCGTGGCCCTGGGTGTTTTCTTCGTTATCTTCTGTGGTTGTACATCTGTCATTGTGCTATTTGTCCTATTATCGACGAAGACTTACAAGCGGATCTCAAGAATCAAGCATACAAGTCTGAATATATGTAATTAATAAATAAATAAAATTATTGAGGAAAAATTTATATTTAAAGAACGTAATACATAAAATGTCGTTACATTAAATTTAACATAAGAAAGCGCTTTTAAAAAAAAAGTTAGATGAAAATTTTTATCGTGCTTTTTAAGAGTAATAGTAAGCATATTTCTTACTTTTACCTCAGTATTTTTATTCAAATCTTTCAGAATTAATATTAAAAATCATATTCAGTTATTTTAATAAACGTAAGGACACTTAATAAAACCGATTCATCTGAGGTGAAATGATTAATCACTTAGAAGGTTGTCCAGTAATGGGCGACATGCATTTTAGTATGTAATTCCAAAGATAAGAGAAAATCTGAGTCATCAATAGAATCTGATATGGATTCAAATAAACAGCGCATACAGATAGTACATTATACAAAAATACTAAACACACAATGCTACTTAAAATATGAATTCCTCCACATATCTACTGAGGTATTTTCTTAAATAAATGAACAACTGTTAAGAGAGGCCTATATAATGTGATTTAATAAGTGATAACTCTTTATTAAAATATAAAAAGTATACTTAAGTTTTATCACTTTAATCGATGAAAAGGTATGTAAAAATAAATGAAAAACAGAGATGAATATTGTTGAAATCGTCTAAGATCGAGTTTTAAATTATATTCTTAAAATTTCGGAATATATTTTGAATATGCCAAATAATTTTATACGTTTTAAAAAACATTTTAAGAGATCTTGGATAAAGACAATTTTTGTTCGCTAAGATCAACCTTCTCTATTATTGCCATAGACTAGCTTTGCTTACCTATCGAAATTCCTCTTCAAATTTAACACTAAATGGATAAATATTTTATTTTCTCAGACCAACAAAACAAAACTCTATATTCTTGATCATTCTAATTCACATCAAAATGGAAAAAAGTTGCTTCCATGTTATCGTTATTTCTAGGGTTTTTCAAATTAATTAGGAAGAAAATTGTGCACCCTAATCTTACAGATTTATCCATTATTTTCCTCTTAAGAATGGCACACATAATTTTGCAACAGACTATTGAAGTGCTGTAAAATATTTAAATACTTGAAAGATTCGGAATATAAAAACTGAGCATCCACAGTTTGCTTATAGTAGTTAGGAAATAAAAAGTTTCTAAGGTTTACTTAAAATGGAATTATATTCTATTGGCTGTAGATTCAATTACACTTAATAACTTATCCCATTTTTATCTGAAGAATTCAACCTACAAAAACATACGTGAAGTATACATTTTTTCATTTTTACAAGCACTTAGAGTTGATTAAACAATAACAATTCAATATGTAAAAATATTTCTTCATTTACAAAATTGAAAATATATTATATCAAAATAATCATCCTTGAAAAAATTAGTAAATATGAAAAAAAGAATTAGTCTTAAAGAAAATCTTTATTAGTAGA
The DNA here is from genome assembly GCA_037975125.1 of Latrodectus hesperus. Classification (NCBI taxonomy): domain Eukaryota; kingdom Metazoa; phylum Arthropoda; class Arachnida; order Araneae; family Theridiidae; genus Latrodectus; species Latrodectus hesperus. Next base: position 114,925,684 of record CM075851.1, read on the forward strand.
AGAGTAAATTTACAAACGTCAAGGCATTTTTAATAAAAGGAAATTAACAGGAACATGCACGATTTTATTTCCTTTGTTTGCCGCACTATGGTAAGTTTTGCATGCAAGGACAAAATAAATCAGGAATATACTATTTAAAGTGGATTCCGAACTACCAGACCTCCACACTCAAATTAAGTCAAATCCACGAACTGTTGAATCCAAGGTTATAATCCAACTTGGAACGGGCATAATGTGGATATCGTTGTTGTATTTACACTTTCTCATTAGGCATGCGCCTAAGGATTTAGGGATCTAAAAGTTATTTATACAAGTTAAAAATATTTTTAAATAAACCGAGATTTAGATTTCTTGTAAAATGTTGCTTTATTTTTATTTCACTAAATAAAAATTATTTTCATTTTTGACAACAACGACAAAAATTTTGATTGAAATATTTAAATATTTTTAATTATTATAGCATCTAAATTGGTTTATTCTCATAAGATTATTAACTTCATACAAGACAGCATCTTAATTAACCGGCATCTATATTTTTTCACCAACGCATTTTTTTCACAGCAAAGAAATAAGCATGCATATTTTTCTTTTTTATCAGAAGAAAGCTTTTTCTTCCAGATTCGATGGATTATATATTTTTAAATGAACAGCTACGTTACAATTTGATTTCAATGAAAATCGAAGAAGTTGAGTAATTAAGTGAATGGCCTATAAATATAAATGCCCCAGTTCCTTTATTTTTTACCGAAATTTTATGTTTTTATTTTAAGACAAAAATATTTTCTATAAATATCTATTTATTATTATTTAAAATAACTTCTTTAAAATTAGATTTTACCTAGAGTGTACTTTGCTGGAAGATTAAAATTCTGGAGATGTGACTACTGTCATTTTTAGAGAGATTTAAGCGTCACAAAAACATCATTTTCTGCATTCGATACAGTTAATTATTTTCCATTTGAAAATTTGTTGCTCATTTAAATTTTGAGTTAGCATTAAAACTGAAAACCAAAAATCTAACATATTTATCTGACGCATTTCCTCAATCAGTTATACTACAAATCAGTACTCAACATTCGGCAATAAATGCACTAAATCCATCAAAAGTGGTAAATAAAATAATGACAATTACTTTATTGTAATTTTTATTTATAATAATCTTAACTATAATTTTTTTCATCTTACAGAGAATGTTAAGATAGAAGCTATTACACAAGAAAGCTTGAAACAGTTGAAACCTTTCCAAAAGTTGAGAAAAAAGCAAATGAAGGAACTAAATGGCTTAATGAAGCGCCAACAAAAGGAAAAAGCAGCTGTTCAAAAATATCAGAGCAACGCAATTGATAAATACCTTAAAGGGAAAAACCAGTATGTAATTGGTATTAAATATATCATTGATATTACATATATCATACTTACTATTGCAAAATAATCCTGAATTTGAAAAAAATAGCAAGGCATCTTATTTAGGTTCTTTTTTATTACTAAATCTCTAAGCTTAATAGTACAAATCTATCATAAATTTAAAAGCGAAAAAACAAGCATTTATATTCAAATTAAGTATTATGGTACGTAAGAATTAATAAAAAATCACAATAATCTAAAAATTAAATATCTAATTTTTTTATAAAAATTACGCATGCAATTTTTTATGAGCTTTTTGTTAAGAAATTTCAAAAAGAATTAAAATTATTTATTTTAATTATTAGGATAATAAATAGCATGTTCTAATGTTGTATAGCTCCATTGTGCACAAATGAAAATAATAATTGTTCATTAAAAACTCTTATTTAAAACTACACTATTTCTAATAAATATACTGCAAAATTTTAATTAAACTGATATCCGCAAATAAATATCACAAATCAGAAAACTTGTTAAAACTCTAAAAATTCATAAAATCACAATAAAACTTGATTTTGCAAATGAATGTATTATGCTTTGAAAGAATAACAATTCGTCTAAATCTAAACTCGCTCAAATAAAATAGGCTTAAGTTCCGCTTTTATACCCGGTTGAATAATCCAAGCAGTAAATCATTCACTCTAAAATATTAAAATTGTAATTTTCTTATAATATTTTGTTGCATTATTTTAATAACTATTTGCACAGTACTTAAGGTTTATTTTACTTCATATTTTTGGAAGAGCTTACTTTTGGTCTTTTGAGAATTTTTAATATAAAGTGTTCGTATAGCATTAATATATTTTAGAATTTTAAACATATAACTTTTGATTTATAAATGTTACATATGATTACCCTTTTCAACCCCTGTTGGTTGCCTCAAAGAGGTGAGGGAGTAGCACAGGGCGGAATAGACCAAGCCTCGTAATTTAGGAGTTTTCGCCTGGCAGGGTCACCCTTGACGTGAAGGTCATTCCATGGTGCCTAGCTTAGTAAGTGAAGTTGGAGCGAAATTAGTCCTCTGCTTTAGGATGATTCATGTCTCTTTACATTCAAAAGCTGTAACATTCCCCTTTATCTATAATATTTATGAATTTTGAAATCCTCTTTTTTTATCAGTTTGTGGTTTTATGAATCTGGTTTAGCCTAATGGCTAACCAGATAGGGTATATAAGAAACAATAACACATATGATTACATCAATTTACTACAAATAATGAACATTTACTAGTAAAAAATTATTAGTAAAATTAATAATTTTATAAATTTTTGTAAAAAAAAATTATAACATCCTAATTTATGTATAACAAATAATTATTTATATTTCTGCATAATCGCTTATTCTTATTCTGACTAAATGAGAATTTATTTTATTATTATTGTGAAAAGTGAAAATAGGGTGATTTTGAAACTAAGCATTTTGTATTAAATTTAATTTTTTAAGCTTGTTCAATAAAGAATAAGTATGTTAAAACCGGTATTGGTTGAAAATTAAGAGGACAATACTGATATTTCTTTTATGCAATCAAAAAGTGGAAATTAAAAACTCCACTTTGAAATTTAAAGATTTAATTCATTGCAATTGATTAGTTGATAGCTTGTAGATTTAAGTATTGTTGATTGTAAAGCATAAAAATTTTTCAGCACACACACAATCCTATCCATTTTCTAGCTACTTTTATTAGGAAATTTCCAAGCATTTAACCCAACACAGAATGGCATGCAGAAAATAGAAAGACGATGATAACTTCCATTGTTTAACAATGGGCTTGGATTGAATTCTGAAACTCTCATCTCGAAGAAAAATATATTATCACCAGGCCACGTTAAGCCTTTCGCTATTTTATTAACAAAATTCCAAATTTTTCGCAATATGCACAAACTCAAACTTGGATTTGTCCTACTGGTGCTCGAGTACCTACTCTTCAAATCAAGCCTTTCCTATAATGAAACAATTACATTATTTTTCGGTTAATTGAAGCAAATATAAATTGGTTTGATTCGCAAAGATAAGGGCATCGCAAGCGATATTCGACTACTTGAGAATTCACAGTTGCAAATTCATAAAAAATTATAAATCTGTAATTTGCAATGCAGGAGTCATCCATATGCATATAATAGAAGTAAGGCTGCCATGAAATAAATTGTGATGAGACATAATTCAGAAAATGTTACTGCGATAACAAGTAATAAGTATATTCAAAAAGGTAGAATGAGCTGTTATTTAAATTGATTCACTTTTTGAATTCGTGAATAAGATGCATGTGAAAGAAAATTGGAAAAAATCTGCCTGTCAAAAACAGTTCATATGCGGATTGTAGAATATTTGCTTATACTTTTATTTGTCGAATTTCATTCGAATATGTTTCGATAACTGATTTCAGTAATATTTTTCAATCAAAAGGTTAAATATTTTACGATCTGGAGCACTGATATAATTTTTAAAGTTAACAAGAATTTTTTTTATGTAAATTTAACTGATTGTAGTTTAGATAGACATTTGCGATATCACTAATTACAAATTTTTATAAATTCCCAAGTGTATCAAGCATTTTGTTTGAGATAAAATCCTGAAATCAATGTGAAAATTTTGTGACAATTTTTTCTTTTTTCTTAAATATATGCTATTTTGCGTCTTTTAGAAACGTACTGTTTTTCAAAAGAGACAACCATATTTCCTTTATGTACCCAATGACCCAGAAACGATCCATTTTATCACTTGAATATATTAGACTGAAAAGCTCATTTCGTCCTATTTTTTTTATCATTTAAAGAAAGCCAAGATAAAAATCATTGTTATAATGATTGTAATTCTTTTGTTTCATTAGTACTCTTCTATAATTATTAGGGAAGAGGTACTGCAAGATGCTAAACTGAAAGAGTTAGTACTAAATCAAGTTCAACAGTGGTCTGAATTAGACGAGAAACTTAAAAATGAAGAATGGGAAATGTTAAAGACGCATGCAAGTCAACAAGGTGAAATTCTGGATAAACTTCTGGTGGTAGAACAGATGAAACAAATGAGACAACTGGAACAAAAGTTTGATAAGTAAATTTTTAAGTATTAAATTTTTACCAAAATCTTACAGTTTTTAAAACATTTGTATATTAAATTTTTTCTCTAGTCTTCAAATTTTATCAAGAAATGAATTTGCAAAAAGATAACTACGTTATAATGAGATTACATATTAAACAATTTTTTAATAATCGATATAGACACGCATTTAAAATTACAAATATTATCCCATAATAATAATTAAAAAAATAAATCATCAGATAAGAAGAAAACTGATTTATTCTTTGAATAATATTTTATAACTTCAAAATAATTTCTTAATGGAAATTCAAGTTGAAGATTCCTTCACAATAAATTATAATATAAAAAACTTCGAAACTTTTTTAATACTTCCTGTATTTTACCTTTACACTGAAGAAAATTAATATTGTTAATTTTGTAAATATTAATAAGTTTTATTATTGCAATACAATTCAGAAATATTTAACAAAAATTATTTTTAAACGCAAAACAAATAGAAAAGAAGCTTATGAAATGTTCATTTTTTGTTACAAATTTCCATTAAAATTGTTCTTAAAATAAAAGTTACAAATCTGAGAAAAGTATATTCGAGAATTCTGCAAGATAATTTTAAATGTTTAATAGAATTGTCTAAGTTTCTCAATATAAATCTTTGGGTATAAATATTTTAACATTTTTAAGTTTGATACAGTTTCTCAAGATAAATCTTTGGGTATAAATATTTAACATTATGAGAAACTAATAACCATTTTAGTAATTATTAGTTTGAAAACAGTTTTCATTGATAATAAACTCAGTAAAAAAATGTTATTTTTCAAGTTTATTAAAACCTTAGCAAATTTTACAAATGCTGTTAATAAAATACAAACTTCTCTATAAATTTTGAATAAACTTTAAATATTTTAGTGATTTTTCAAACAGTACAGGAGGGCTATAAAAACACTACAAGTTCTATCTATGTTTTTATTGAAGTAAAAATACATTACACTTATTTCCCTCAAACATATATGTTTGAAACCTTATTCAAGCTACAGCAATAAAATTACATTAAAAAAATTTTTTTATTATTATTTAGTGATAACAAGGAAATGAAATCAAAACAAGCAAAGATATCAGTTGAAACAGCTAAAGAAGTGAACAGCGATCGAACTTTGAGAAACAAAGCAGAAAGAGAAAGGTAAATTTCAACTAATATATATATATATATATATATATATATATATATATATATATATATATATATATATATATATATATATATATATATATATATATATATATATATATATATATATATATATATATAAACAGTATCTCACAAAAGTGATGGGACACTTTTACTTTACAAAAGGAAACTGTAATAAAATTATTTTTTGTGGGTGTGTTTCATATTTAAAGTTAGTAACAAGTATTACATGTTACTTGTTACTAACTTTAGTATTACATAACATACATTTTGTCAAAATATTAAAATATTAATCAAATAAAAATATAATTGTTTAGAACTGAGCAAAAAAAGCTCACTTAAGTGATGGGACACTTACTTTTCTATAAAATATTTATCCACCAATTTTACTTTTTAAAAAGTTTTAATATTTTGTTGGATTTCCTTTTACTTTTAAAACATGATTTAATCTTCTTGGAATGGATTTGACTAATTTTTTTTGTGATTTCTGGAGTGATTTTAACCATTCTTGTTGAAGCACCGATTTTAATTGTTGTTTTGAAGAAATGGTGTGTGTTTGCGAATTCTCTTGTTTCCAATTCGTGCCTTATACAGCGGCCAGAGTCCAACGTTCAAAGCAGTGTGCTTGGGATCATTGTCCTGGTAGAATTTAAAATCGTTATGAAGGTTCAAATTTCGTGCTGAAGATTTCAAATTTTGCTTTGGAATGTCAATATACTTGTACTGATCCATTTTACTGTCAATAAAAAACAAGATTACCAATTCCAGCGAACGACATACACCCCCATACCATAACTCCTCCACTATGTTTTACTGTTGGCACAAGAGTTCTGTTTACGAAATTCTTCCCTCGGTTTTCTCCACACCAAGATTCTACACCGTTAGGACAAAATATATTAAATTTACTCTCATAAGCGAATATAACTTTATTCCAATAATCAGAATTTTTATTTATGTTGGATTTTGCGAAAGCCAGTCTGACTTTTCTATTCTTTTCACTTACGAAGAATTTTTTCCTGGCTACTCTACCGTGATATCCAGCAGATCGAATTATTCTTCTAATAGTCTCAGGATTAACAATTACACTCTTATCGATTTTTTTAATTAGAATTTTATTTTTAATTTTTGATGTTGAGATTATTTTAATATTATCTGTCCCATTTTTATTAAAAAGTGAAGAAATGATGTTGGTAACGTTGATGTTTTTAATTGTATTGATCTTGGGTTTAATTTACGAGTATTATTATATAATGCTTGTAAATCAGCAGCAACTTCAGGAGCACTCACACTTGGATTTTTTTTTAATAATTCGAACGACCATTCGCTTTATTCCATTGGATAACTTTGATAGTCGGCCATGTCTTCTTTTATTCTGAATCATATGATTCTTTTTATGTCGTTTAATGTTATTGAAAACTGTTGAATGACTCAAGTTAACTGTTTCAGCAGTTTCTCCAGTAGATTTTCCACTTTCAATATGCAAATTAATAACTAATTTTTGAATTTCAGGTGCAATTTCTTTTCGTTTAGCATTTATGGCTGCACACAGCTAAAAAACATAAAAATTCCAAAACAATCTGGAGAGAAATATTGCAGACGATTTTATAAATTATTGCCAATTGCTTTTGAATAAAAATAAAACACCCAAAAAATATTTCTACTGCTTATTTCAGACTATTTTTGTTGCATATATAATGGTGTCCCATCACTTATGTGAGCTATTTTTTGCTCCGCTCTGAATAACTGTATTTTTATTTAATTCTTTTAATATTTTGAAAAAATGTATGTTATGTAATAATTGCTACTAAATTTAAGTATGAAACACATCCACAAAAAATTTGTACATGTATTTTTAATTAATTTTATTACAGTTTCCTTTTGTAAAGCACAAGTGACTCATCACTTTTGTGAGATACTGTATATATATTCAAGATATTTTTCCTAAATACTAAAATAATCAAAATCATTTTTAAATGTAAGAACTGATAACTGCATTCTAAGATTTTGATTTACTTTCAGACTTATTTGCATTTTTTTATGAAAAATAAATTAAGCCTTTAAATAACCCAAAAAGAATTAAAAAAGCTTTTTTATTAAAAATAAAAGCTTAATTATTATAAATAAGTGTACAGAAGAATTTCTTAATTAATCGATATATCGTCTGTTTTCTAAATATTTAAAATATTTAGAAAACAGAAGATTTATTGATAATTTTCAGAACTAAAAATTGTAGCTCATATTCGTAAATGTATTTTTAAAGTTTTACGGTTAAGCCCTTTTAGATTTACCTATTTATCAAAATTAATTTTTAAATGATCATCAGTTGAATTTATAATTGCTTACATGGAAATGGATTGTGTATATACGATTCTCGTTCAAGATTATCTGACGTTCATATCCGCAAAATTATAGGAAATTCAAAATATTTTGACTTCAGCACTACATATACGCATTAACTATCAATTATTATCACAGAATTTACATATTTCTAATAAAAAAAAGTAAATATTTAGTATCGTCCAATATAATAATTAAGTAGACAAAATGCTTTCAAAAACATTCGATAAAAAAATAACTAAAATATTACGCGAAAATTATTTGCAAAGCTTTGATTTCGTTTTGTCATCATCATCAAGACTTGCATCATCTCAATATGAATCAATTAAATTCACAACAAACATCTAAAATATTCAGCAAATTTTAAGTTTATTTTTCAACAGTTTCTTGATTCGGCCTTAAGAAAAGAGAATTTGTGAATAAATACAGTTAGCATCTTTTGAACACACCTTGGTTCAAATTAGCATAAAACTATGTTCACAGTAAATTTTAATGATTAAATAAATCAATATGTATTTAGAACAAAAATTAAAACTTTGTTCTTCACATTGGTTTAACTTAATCCTTTAAGAAACATCATTTCTTCAGAATTTGATAAATTCATTTCTACAAGAAATGTAAAAATGCGTCAAATTGTCACAAGAGGAAAAATTTCCACTGCGGAAATAATAATAAATCCAATTTATGGAACATGATTATATTTATACTACGTTAAATAAGTATTCTCCTTTTTTTTGTATTTATCTTAAACAAATTACTTAGTTTTCTAAGATTCTCTCAATATTTTCTTTTACATATATATATATATTTACGCACACAGGGTGTCCCAAAACGACCGTATAAACTCTACACAGCTAGATTCCTCATTGAGAGTACATAAAAACTGCCCGAAGAAGCGTTCCTGTACGATCCACAGTTTACGAGAAAAATACGAAAAACAAAGTATGACGTCACTTCCGGTGCAAGAAAAAACACTTTATTGAACATATCAGCAGCAGTATATGCACAATTTAAAGCAGATATTCAAAGTCTCCACCTTGAATGTCGAGGCAGGCTTGAGCACGCCGTGGAATGTCTGTCATCACACATTGCAGCATCGCGGAGTTCACCGAAGTATATGCAGCGTGCAGACGAGCATCTAAGTCCATTGGTGTTGGCACTACATCTCGATACACCAGTTCTTTGATATGGCCTCATAGGAAAAAATCCAACGGTGTAAGATCTGGAGGACATAGAATCGAACCCCCAGGTTCGATCCAGCGGCTGGGTATTCCATATCCACCCAACCACGTACAGGAGTACAGAAATGCGTCGGAGCTGAATCAAAGGTATTTCCATTACATCGGCCTTACATCAAGAACATGTCGCAGTAGTCACAAACAGAATACCTTGCCACCATACGAAGACTACCGGTAGCTGTAAGATGCAGCTTTTTAAATACCAGTTTAACGACGACTTAACGTCATTCCATAGCGCGCGCATGTATGACGCGATATGCGTGGCGAACGTTTTAAACATTATCGTCTGGAAAGATATGCAAATACTTTTGTTAATATGTCCAACAAAAAGTTTTTTTTTTCTTTTTCCACACCGGCAGTGTACTTTGTTTTTCGTATTTTTATCGTAAACTATTGATCGAACCAGGAATGCTTCATTGGGCAGTTTTTATGTACTTCTAACGAGAAATCTAGCTATGCAGAGTTTATGCGGTCGTTTTCGGACACCCTGTATGTATATATATATATATATATATATATATATATATATATATACAGAGTGTCCCGAAGGGTCGTTGCCAAACTTAACGTGGTGGTCTGTCATATCATGGCAAATAAGATTTACATAGGAACTTGTGTCCGAAAATGTGAACAGCGACCGCTAGAGGGCAATGTTTGCAGGCGTAGAGGGGGAGAAAGAAATGATGCCGATAGAGGTTTCAATATGTCTTTTATTAAATAATATGGTTAAATTACAGAAAATGTTCAAAATTCCTTCCATTCACAACAATGCAAGCTTCACAACGTCGACGCATAGATTTACGGAGCCGTTCAAAATGCGCAGGTGTGTCACGGATACGTGCTGCCGCTTCCACGATCCTGGCGACGAGATCCGTGTCCGATGTCATGGGAATCTCGTATATCAAGGATTTCATGTATCCCTACAGGTAAAAATCCAGGGGAGTCAGGTCAGGGGATCGCAGTGGCCATGTTCCGCCTCTGCCAACCCAGCGATCAGGGTATGTCCTATCAAGATATTCCCGTACACTGTGGCTAAAATGCGCAGGCGCTCCATCATGTTGAAACCACATGTTTCGTCGTGTAGCTGCTGGAAGGTTAACCAACAGATCCGGCAACACCCTTTCTAGAAAAGTATGATAGTTATTCCCATCGAGGCGTTCAGGAAGTAGGTAAGGGCCAATTAGCATGTCACCGATAATACCAGCCCAAACGTTTATGCTGAAGCGTCGTTGATTTGCATGAGCACGTGTACATCTTGGGTTTTCATGCGCCCACACGTGCATGTTGTGCAGGTTCAGAACACCGTCCCGTGTAAAAGATGCTTCGTCAATAAACAAAATCCGCTATGGAAAATCCATCTGTGCAATCCGTTTTTGCAAATACTAGCGTGCGAATGCAACGCGTTGGGAATAATCATCATCGCACAGTGCCTGTACTCTTTGGATGTGGTAGGGGTGTTGCCTGTCCTCGTGCAGTATGCGCTGAATGATGGAACGAGGTACACCCAAGACGCGTTCGATAGCTCGGAGGCTTGTTCCCGGGTTCCTTTCAAATTCCCGTAAAACAGCTTCCTCTGCGACAGGTGTGCGTGTAGTGCGTTCTCGACCGATGTGGCTACCTGTCTGGAAAGCTCCTGCCTCGCGGAATCTGCGAAACAGTTGCCCAAACAAAGCACGACTTGGCTGACATCTGTTTGGGAAGCGCTCAAGGTAGATCCTTCCCGCGGCTCGTCCATTTCCATCCGCAGCACCATACGCGTAAATCATATCGGCCAATTCTTCATTAGAAAACCGATTCATCGTTCTCCTGCAGCGTCGTCACCTGAAATAATCACACCTCCCACTCTCCCATCAGCCTGCGAACATTGCCCTCTAGTGGTCGCTATTTGCATTTTAGACACAAGTTCCTATGTAAATCTTGTTTGCTATGGTATGACAGACCAGCACGTTAATTTTGGCAACGACCTTTCGGGACACCCCATATATATATATATAGATAAGGTATTTATTATTTTAAAAAAATCAAGAACTTTTGTTGTTGTCAATACTTTTGTGATTATTGAAAGCAAAACAGCGCGTAAAATATATTTTATGCTGCTGATCATTTATTTACATGAAATTGATTTAATCTGAAATAAAGATATGAAAACTAATAACACATTGCGTGATAAGTAATTAACTATCAAAGATAAACTATGCAATTTTGCATTTAAAACAATTTAATTAAAATTTTATATTCAATAAATTAACAATCGAAACCCTAAAATATTATTAGCTATGCATCTGCTTAAAGATTCGCTCCAGTGTTCCAGAATATGATTAAAAATTTCAAGTGTGTTTTAACCAACAGACGTCTTATGTCGCTTTCACCGGAGTATTCTAGTTTACTGAACAAAATTTGTGTTTCAAAGTGATCATATCACAGAACTGTAGGGTACTGGATGGTGTAGAATTAATTCATAACTTGAGTCAAAGTAATGCTATGGTAGAAAGAATGAATCAACAACAGCTTATTGGGAAGCAGGTGAGGATCCAGAACCACAATTAAAATACGAGACCTAATGGCTGCCATAACACTTTTTACATTACCAAATTGTCTTTCATAGAGTAACTTTTTCATTTAGTCTTCGATGATAATTTATAAATGAATGGTAGACAAGATCCTACCACATTCAAGAATCTGCAGCTGATCGTTAGGCCATTTTCCAACCACATATCTACATAATCCAGCCTGAGGATTATAATTCTGGGCTTTATTAAAATAAAAATATTTTGACGGAGGACATTAGATACAAATTATTGTCTTATATTCAATGTGCCGTTAGACATAAGCAGCAATAAGGAATCGCAGACTTACATATAGGTTTCATAATATAGACATTGAGCTCTGCTTGTTTTGATACCTAATGAAGTCAGGTGTATAAAAGGTGATCATAGAACCAAATTAACGAATTTTATTTCAATAATTGAATTTTTTAGATAATCATTCATTATTCAGCTAATCACATATCATTCATTGCTATTCTACTTAGGTTTCATTTGAATTAATTCTCAACAATTACCTGACGAATATATCTTTTATTTTGCTTTTAAAAATACTAAGACATTTTTTGACCACATACAAGAAAACACTTAGTACACATCCATCGAATATATATGAAAGAAAAAACTAAAAAAGTGATTAGAACCATGTTTGAATTTTGATAATTTAATTCAATAACAAAAATAAATAAATAATATTACTCTGATCTGACATTTGGAAATTTTATGATACATGGCTTAATAGAGCTTGCGTTTATATAGTCCAGATGTTGACAAATTCTTTGTGGACTTTTTTATTTTCCAATGGAGTATATGCATTGATCGATGCATGTCTATATCAAAATATTTCTAAGTTCATTATGCGGTGGACGCACTATTACTTAAAATTGATATACATTACAATTGTGTTTTAAATAGTACACTGCTGGACAATTTCAAAGGACGGATCACAAATTGCAATGTAGCATAACATTAAGCGAGACATGAAGCCTAGTGGGATAAAATATAGTTGCCACATTGTTCAGACATTAGAATAAAGAATATTTATTGTTCTGGAAAGTACAAAAGCTGTGAAACATCTGAAAGAAAAAAAATATTCATTTGATGATACATACGGAAAAATGGAACAATGCATCTAAAAGTCAGCAGGCACCTAGAAGAAAGGTATCAGTACGGGATATGTTCACCGTGGAGTGTGATGCAACATTCCACACGTCGTATCATACTTTGCACAACATTATCCAGCAGCTGTTGAGACAATTTATCCCATTCTTCTGGGAGTGCACGGATGAGAGTGTTCTTGTTTGTCGGAGGATAGTTTCGACCAGCAACTTGCCTCCCCAAAGCATCCCACACATTTTCAATGGGGTTTAGATCTGGAGAACGTGATGGCCATACGAGGCGTTGAATACCCTCGCTGTCTAGACAATCCTGAACAGTGAGTGTTCGATGACATGTTGCGTTGTCGTCCATAAAAACAAATTTATCACCGACAGCACCACGGAAAAGAAGAACATGAGGAAGTAGAACTTCATTAATGTATCGTTGGCCCGTCATAGTCCCATTCGCAACCACATGTAGGGGCGTGCGGCCATTGATCATGATGCCGGCCCACACCATGACACTGCATGTCGAATATCGGTCCCTTTCCTGGATATTTTCTGGGCGATAAGCAGTACCACTCTCGCGCCAGATCTGTTGGCGTCTATAATCCGATGACAGACTGAACCTACTCTCATCTGAAAATAGTACGCATGCCCAGTCCTGTTCAGTCCAATTGCAATGCTCACGACACGTTTGCAATTGCATAGCAAACGGGCAGTACGGTGCTGTCTGGTCAATCGGACACATACAACAGGTCTGCGGGCGTATAGTCCTCCTCCCCTCAAACGTCTGGCAACAGTTTTTCGGGAGATCTGCTTTCCTGAGGCAGCAAGAAACTGATTTGCCACCTGCTGAGCAGTGGTGCGCCTGTTTCTATTTGCTGATAGGACGATATATCTGTCTTCTGCAGGCGTCGTACTTCTAACACGACCTCCCCCGTGCCGCCTACTACATTCCAGTAGTTCTAAATGACTCCTCAGCCGTGAAACAACGCTGTGAGCGATGTCAAACTGCCTGGCAACATCTGTTATTTTTCGCCCTTCTTCGATCTTTCCAATAATTTGGCCACGCATAAAATCATCAATCAGTGATGTCGGGAAGACATGCCAAAAATTTCAAGTTCGTCTATTAAATCTTTCCTGTAAACTTTGACTTGAAACAACAACTGTCCACACGCGTCAAAACCTTTAAATCTTTTATGAACGCTATCACGTGATGAACAGACGTGGGAAAAAATTTTCCATACGCATACTTCTTACTATATCCCGCACTTATTCTAATTTTCCACATTTTGCTTCCTTTCATTTTGTGGTTGCTATAGATGATAGTGTTATCCACTATTTTAGCAATTGTCCAGCAGTATATAACATTAAGTAAAAATGTCATTATATTATCACGTTCCCATATTCAATGCACATCTACATTATTTTTAGAACTAATAGTATAAAACATCTCACACTCTTCTAATATTCATATACTGAAAATAAAACAAAAATATTAAAAAAATTTTAACTTAAAACATGTCAATCAATACCATTCTGTTGAAAAATGGTGATTTTTGTTAACAAAACTATTGTATTAAAAACATAAAATATAAAAAAATAAGATTCTTATTAATATCTATTAAAGGAATTGAAATTAGACTATAAAATGGAAAAGTAGGAGGTCAGAAATACAATGCAATAGTGTACTAAATATCTTCTTAAATAAATATTTATCTCCAAAGCTCTGGGCAATCAAACTTATTCAATAGAACTTGCTTGTTGATGCCAGATTTATCAGTAACGTTGACTCTAATCGACGATGATCGTGCAAAGAATATTTATACGAGATAATTATTTCATTTTGCCTGACAAACCATCATTTATATTACTGCAAAAAACCAAATATATGTACGGATGAAAACTTTTGTTTGATAATCTGGTTCCTATTTTAAATATGGACATGGTTCTTTGATAGAATGAAGCTGATGTTCTAAGGGATCACTTCAAAACCTCATAAAATAAGCAAATTTGCAAGAACCTTGTAAGCAACACTACAAACTGATAGTTGAGTCTAACCCTATTTTTAGAATCATCCTTTATATCTTGTGTGAACTACTTATACTTAAGATAATATTAAACATTTGAACAAATTATTTATTCTTTGATATTCTCCCTATTGCTGATTTATTTTTAAGGCTGATATATGTGTTTTCATATTATAATATTTATTGTAGACTATTGCTAATTAATTTAATACATACAAATGTAAACAAAAATATTTATTGTTTTCAATTTTAATGAAATTGCATTGAATAAAAATTGCACTAATATTATTAGAAAAATACAGTAAAATTAGAAATTTTTAAATTAAATTTCTTTACGATTTCTATAGACGATTACGAGAAAAGAACAGCAACAATACAAAGAAGTTTATAGAAGAAAGAAAAGCAGCTGCTATGAAACAAGGAAAAGAAAGAGATAAGCTTTCAAAATCTCATGATAAACAACATTCCGATCTAGTCAAAAATACACAAATTGTAAGTATGCTTAATAAATAACTATTTTTTTATTCAGTCATAAGTGTATTAAAATCGGAAAGTAAGATACTGTACTCAATACTGATCATTATTTTTTAAATTATTTTAATTTAAATTTTCAAACAAGATTGTAGCCATTCTTATAAAAACAATATATTATCTTAATCAAGAAATCAAAAAATTCTAACTTTCTTAATTTTGTATGATTCAGTCTCATCATTTTCAAATCGTAACAATAGTGGATATATTTACAATTGTGTCGTGTCATGGGCGAAAGGTAAAGCATCTTTTTTGAAAAAGTTAATAAACTTTTTAACTTGATTTTAAAATGCAGCTTTACATCATAAAATTTATCAGGTTCATTGACAACGAAAATAATTAAAGTAGGTGACTTTATTAATACAAAAAATTTTAAATTTCAATATACCTAAAATTTTATTTAGCTAACATGCTTTCGATGAATCAGTATTCACTTTTATTCCCATTAATTCAATATTTTTTTACATTTTTTAATGGTAAGTTATAAATTATTTATGACTAGAATTAATTTACTTAAGTGGATATTGATTAATTTTCAATAAAAATGACATTTTTACTAGTAATATGTTGAGTTTTCCTAACAAATATTTGTTTCGCGATATTACTGTAATTTATATATCTTATTGAAAATAATTACTTCTTATTCCTTTAAAATACATTTAATAGTGAATTACATTAATTAATTCACATAATTAATTAATCGGAATATTTATTATACATTATAAAATATCTCATTATTTAAGTTATGAATTCAGCTGTCAAACAGAGTTGTAAGTTGTAAAAAAAAACCAGCGAACATATTACTTGATAGAGCCAACTTTGTAAGTGTAATCGTTATGCGATGATCTTAAAACTTGATGTCAAAAACATTTTCTGTATTGTATACTGACAACTCCTTAAATTTGTAAAACTGTTAAGTTAACTGGAGTTAGTAATAAATAATGAGAAAAACACAGTACTAACAAAAAATAACCATTGAAAATCCTTTAATACTGAAATAAAATGACATTTTTACTCCAATAGCTTTGTGATAATTTTCTAAGAGTTAAATAATTTAAAAATCTGACTCGAAAAACAAAACTAATTCTTCAAATAATTATTTTTGCTTAAATTTGAACTCAGGTTTAGAAAAGAAATCCTAACAAATTTTCATTTTTCACTTGAAATGTTTGAAAAATTGAAAATATAATAAATTTTTGAGTCCGATTGATTTTTACTTTTTTCTCAAAACACTATAAGTATTTTCAAGTGCATTATTTTTTACTGTATAACATGTAAATAGACGATCATTTTTACATTGTATTATTACTTTTTAATCTCATAAAGTATTTATGCATGCAGTAATTTTGAAAAATTTACTTTTAAAAATAATTGCCATTATTGACATAAAAAAATTTGGACAAAAAAGTACGTGTGGGATCATAACGAAACTTGGTATGAAGGTATATATCGGGCAGATACGCAAATCTGTTGAGCTTCGTTCTCCTTGTAGCATAAAACAAGTAAGCAGAACTTGTTTGTGAGTACATAATCTTCGGCAAAGAAAACATTGGGGTACAAACACCAATACGTCGCCATCGAAGACAATATGAGCACCTATCAAAGTTCGAAAGTGGAATTATCATCGGGACGATGGAACCCGGGTGGTTAGCTAGGCGAGTAGCTCGTCAAGTAAGCCGTTTTGATTTTAATGCGAGGAGGTGTTGGAACCAGTGGACAGAAAAGGCGTCATTTACACGGCGACCAGGCTCAGGACGTCCTCGACAGACCAGTCGTCGAGATGACCGTGACATCATACGGAACGCGCTACCTGTCTCATTCACTGTTATCCAAACATAGGCAGCATCTTTATTACGAGCCCCTGTATCTTCCTGAACCATCACTAAGCGCCTGGCTGAATGACATCAGGTATCGCAGCTTCCATTATGTGTATTGCTTATGACACCCACCTACCGACTCCTCCATTTGGACTGGTGTCGCGCAAGACGTGATTGGACTGCAACAGAATGGTACCACATCGTTATCAGTGACAAATCTAGATTAAATTTGAGCAGTGAATGACAATTGTGTTCGTGCGTGGAGCCCCGTGGTGAACGCTTTAATTTTGCCTTCGGTTTACAGCGATACACCGCTCCCATAGCAGGTGTGATCGTATGGGGTGCCATTGCTTGCGATACACGGTGTCAACCCTAATATTGATCGATGGCACAATGACCGTCTTAATGTACATCCATGACATCTTTCAGCCATATGTGTTGCAGTTCACAGCAGGGCTCCCAGACCATTTTTCAACAAGACAATGCTTGGCCACACACAGCAAGGATGCCACAAGACTTCCTTTGACAAATTACCACCGATTCCTGGCCCCTGTTCGATCCCTACATTGGTCACCAATCTAGCTTATCTAAGATCATTAGGGACAGCTTACAAGTTTGGCCAAAAAAGAGGCACGTTTACACCAACCATGATACGAGATGTCTCAAGACAAAATATGGAACTTGTATGTCTCTCATATTGCATCGTGCATTCACGTAAGGAGGTCCAACAGACTACTAAAACTTCCATTCATTTGTACTTTTTTTCTGCTATGATCATTTTTGTTATTTTTTTATCATTTATTTATAGCAAGTAGTACTTAACAAGTAAAATTTTTTTACATTTTGACAACTTTGAATGAGTTTATTAAGTACACCCTTCAACCACATACTCTTAGAACATGCATAGTGAATTTCATTATTGTAAGACAATTTTTCAAAGAGGATCCTGTTTTTACAACAGACAATATTATGGAAGCTGCAGCATATGAAATGTTTTCAGAATATATAAGTGAACTAGCACTTACATCCAAATCACCCCATAAATTAAATAAATATTTGATTAACTTTTTATTATAAGTTTACTGATATTAAGTATATATAAATATATAAAATCACTCATCTTTTATAGTAATTATAAGTGTCATATATTCATATATATACACATTAAAATTGTTTGGATTTTATGAAAAATGTTATATATATATATATATATATATATATATATATATATATATATATATATATATATATATATATATATATATATATATATATAAACATTTTTCATAAAATTAAAACAATTCCAATATGTGTCATAATATACCATGTATTGTTTACAGATATTTTTAACTCTCAATTCAGTTTTAAAATTAATATATAGTAGACACTCGTTTCTACGAACACTCACTATTTTATGAACTAATAGCTGGTCCCAAACATGATCCCATAGAAGCAACTCTTGTTTACAAATTAAAACTTTGAGTTTTTGATGCAACTATAGTTTAGATATGTTTCATCAACCAGTTTTTTTCCCCAAATTTATTTTAAGGTTGACAAATTTGGTTCAACATCTCGATATAGGAATTGTAAATTCTTCAAATTGTGGATGACAATGGATATTTTTAAGCAATTCATGCGGAATTTCTCCAGCTTATCTTTTCTCTTTAGTTGAAATGCCAGCAAGAATTGGTCTTACCTCAGCACATCTTGGAGTGTCTTGGATTAGACTGGGAAAATATCCAGAATTATCCCCTTCTTGAATCATGCTTTTATATCAGCAGTTTCATTAATTTACTCAGACCAGATGCAAGATTAGAAACAACAAGTGTTCTAAGATATTTTTTACAAGGAGTGATAAGTTTAAGGTACTTTTTCGATAAAAACAGTGAAATGCTTCCTTACAATGAAAGCTATAGAAACATATTTTTAAAAAAGTAATTTTGATATAGCAAAGAATAAGAATATTTTGATTGATTTTACATCAATAAAATGAAAGTAAGAATTGTTTTTAAGTGAGAAGCTTATTTTACATGTTTTTAATGTAGTACATACTAAATAATTTTTTCTAATAGTATTTTATATAGAAAGATTTGGTTTAAGGTAAACATTAAAAATCTAATATTTATATTTTTCTATTTTAAGAAATTTCGATTTTAAGAAATATTTCACTAACCCCTAAGCGAGTTCATAAAATTGAGTGTCAACTGTAATTAATAAATTGTTTTTATTTAATAAATAATTAGAGTTTAAAATTATTATTTTAGTATTTAATGAGTTATATCTATGTGAAATTTATCTCTCTGTGTGTTATGAATGTATATATATATATATATATATATATATATATATATATATATATATATATATATATATATATATATATTTAATACAATTATAATAATTGAGAATCTAATACATATTTTTTTCATTAAACTTAGGAAGTGGGCATCTATAGTAATGCGGCAATTGAATATAAATTAG
The DNA here is from genome assembly GCA_037975125.1 of Latrodectus hesperus. Lineage (NCBI taxonomy): Eukaryota > Metazoa > Arthropoda > Arachnida > Araneae > Theridiidae > Latrodectus > Latrodectus hesperus. The sequence continues at coordinate 114,945,387 of CM075851.1, forward strand.
CAGCTAAAAAAGTGTTCGTCATATGATTAAAGACAATTTACAGCATATATTAAAGGTTACATTTAATTGATTTAGTTATTGTAAAACATACCTAATAAACACTTATAACTTACTAGTTTGTTCTCATTATATAATCATTGCTTCTTATGGCTGATATCATTTTAATGACCAATTTTATTAAAATATATTTTACTTATATATTTTACTTTAGTATATTACCAATACTTTAACATATTTTATTTAACATATAGTTTTAAAACTTTAATCCTAAATTTTTAGATAAAGAAGTTTTAAACAAAATATTTTGATAAAAATATATTGAGTTGTTTTTTTCTACTCTTTATATTAAATAAATATTATTTCACTTATTTTGAATCATATTATTTTATCAATAAAAATGAAAATAGAAAAAAAGGAAAGTAGAGCAGTTTTTGCAGTGATAGATAATTTAGCTAATAGTTAAATGAATCCATAAGCATTGTATTGAAAAAACGATAAAATATATTAGTAACCATAAATTCATTAAAGGTGATATAATTTAGTTTACAAATAATATACCAGTCAAAAAAACTTATAATACAGAAAAAATAAACTTAAAAATTGATGCATATTAGAAAGATTTAAATTTAAAAATTATAAAATGTTAACAAGATATGTAAAAGCAATTAACATTGAATTTCTCAGGAGAAAAACTATCAGTTCTTCATATCAATCAAAACTGTTCTTCATAGAAGAAAAAATTATTGTGAATTGGCAAAAAGAAAATTTATAGATATGGATATCAAGTAAAGAGTAATTGATATAATTTTCATTTACTTAATTTAAACATGTAAACAACATATCAAAGCATAATGTGCTTTATTATATAATCAATGCATGTGTTTGAATTGGTTGCTTGATGGAGAGAGAAGAAAATAGAGGGTTATAAATATAAAATAGAGGGCTTGGGGTGGAAAATAGAGGGTTAAATAACTGAGCCAATAGTAACGGTTAAATAACTCGATCCAGCAGAAGACCATGTGCAAAGTCTATGCTTATTAAAAGTACCATAAGGTCTAATGTTTTACCACTGGTGTGGCTTGGCAAGGAGAGAGATGCTGACACTGACATTGTCAATAATGCTTCATCATGGTTATGAATTACATGATAACTGTTTTCAGCAGTTTCAAATGAAATAATTAATCCAGAAACATTGAAATAATCAATTAAAAAATCATACATACATAATTCGATGTGAGCATTTCATTTTACATTTAAAAATTAGGTTTGCATAAGTTTTATATATTTTATTCCCACTGTAAATTTATTTATTTCCCTTCTCAATTTCTGTTGGTCTTACATACTGCAATAGAACAGCCATGACAAATGGAAACATGGGATCTGTTCAACAGTATCCTGTTTTAAAATAAACTTAAGGTTCCAGATGTAACGACCTTCATGCATAAGTTGATATTCATAGTTCAACTGAATTCATTAGTATGAATGCCTTTAAACATACAGAAAGGTTAATGTAAATTTAAATTTAATATGAATTCAAAGTATTTATTGAAATTCATTATTCACAAATTATGTGTCACAAAACACCCTATTTTTTCAATTTTTAACTGTCAATGTAACTAGATATTTAAGGGCTTGAAGTTGCATTAATAAAAATCAAATTGGTTTTTCACATACAATGAGTAAAATACAACTGTGAACAATATTGCTCCCAGACTCACTAGGAAGTTCATTAGAAAATACCACTTCAAATCACTTCAATGACCACATGGCTTTAACCTGTCACCATCACAAAAGGGCTATTGTTTCAATTGCAGCACACTTAATAAACACTATACATGTTAATATTTAATTATCAATAAGAGAATAATGGTTATGGTAGACAAATGAGCTTAACGAAAAATGAATTCTTGCAATGGTGACAGAGATAATATGTGAGATCCCTCAAAAAACCTGTGGTTATTTATATCACTCTACTGTTACATTTTGTACACAAGGGCTTTCAATGAGAACCAATATATTTCAGTATATCCTGCAACTGATAAATAGCACTAAACTATAATTAAAAGTTACTAAATAAAGCATCTGCTTTGATTACATAAAAAATTCAGTATCAATGATTTAAAATAAGAGTTAAATATTGCATTTTTATTTCCTGTATGTATTGTCTTCTGTATAAGGTTGAGGGTTAAGGTTTTTCTGTTTCATCCTTACAATATTTGTATAGGGCCTACTATCCAAGATAAAAATATCCCTTTTTATGTAAAATACTAAAATGATGAAAACCTTATAGCAACTTTCAATTGTTAAGATATTCATTACACTATATCAAATAACGAAGAGCCTATAACAGGATATCACTCTTCAGAGTAGATCCTAGGTTCAACCATTGTTGAACAGAAGGTTAATGAATATCTACATGTACAAGAATCAAGATGAGTCTCTTGCAAAATGGAGCTCTGGTGCATTATACAATCTATAATTTTTTGGAAAAGTTGACTTAGAAAAAAAATGTCTCATAGCAGTTTTCATCTGAATGACTATCCACTCTGTTGCATTAAAAAACAATATATTTACTTCAAAAATTAGTTACACTTCCTTTAAATACAAACAACTTAACAATTCTTATTTTTAACATCATAAAACTGTATTTGAATCAGAAAAACATACAGTAAATGTTCATTAGTTGACACTTTAGTTCTTGACTGACCATTACATTGCATATTTTTTAAGCTTTTGACGATTCATTCATACAAGTTAAAAGCAAAAGATCAATCAAATTACTTGTGTCCTGCCCTTTCATATTATACCAAAGAGAACATCAATAAAATATGAATGCAATACATTTCCTTTGTATTTTATTGATGTTCTCCTTGCCTTTTATTATTAGTATTTCTATTGTACAGTTTTAAATTTGAAAATTTTGGAATTTTTAATGTGTATACATATATATTTTATAGTCAGGTAATTTATAGATAAGCATATGGATTAGATTTGCTTCATTACTTTACAATCATATTTTACTTATATGGACTAATTTGACTTCTTACAATTTAAAGTGAAATTCAAAATACAGCAAACACTCAAACTTTGTATAGAAATCAAATTCAAGAATTGCTAAACTGAAATGTGCGAAGAAAAAAATGAAATAAAAATTCTCTTTAAAATATTAATTAAAAGAATAAAATTTCAAAAACCTTATTTTAAATAATTGATTTTCATGACAATATATACTAAGTTACTTTATATTATCAGATTACAAAATTATAATGCAATATTTGAATTAATGAGTTTAAAGAAAAATTGTTTATTGCAAACTAGAGCTATTATTTACCACATTAGTATAGAAATTATCCATTACAACAATATCTTTAAATTTTTCAATGCAATAACGTGTACCTTTTACAGTAAATTTTACAAAAAGTTTTTTTTTCCACTTTCAATAAATCTAAATTCTATCTCTCTTAAATTTGTTATTTTCTTTAAGTAATCTGATACACCATCGCTATCATGCAGTAATTGTTTAGTGAATTCACAATTGTCAATAATTTTAGATTCATTTAAAGGCAACTGAAGAGTATCAATAATGTTATCTTGAGCTTTGTAAAATATGCTTTCTGCATATGTTCCACTTTCATTTGGGATACCTAAATATTGTGGATTGTAAGTGCATGCTAATTTAATCAATGTAATCCAGGAAAGCAGGCCTAATTCTTGAACTTCATTTTTTATTGTTGTTTCTGCACCCAATTCAGCTAATTTCAGCAAAGTTTTTATAATGTAGTAACCAGAAGAAATAGCTTTCTTTATATTTGAAGACCTCCTTAATTTTTCAATAAATGGCACATCACATATAACTATTTGCATTGTTAGTTCTTCAAATACTTTATTAAAATGCTTCTCGATTGTCTTAAAATCATATACAAAGAAATGTTCCCTATGAGATTTAACCCACTTAGTAAGCACTTTTAAAGCCACTCCTAATACTGCAAATCTATTTTCATGAATAATGTTAGAATCTGTATCACATGTTAATTCTTGTGGTAAGTGCTTAGAGACACTTTTATCAATAACATCTTCAAGGATTGTTTTAGGTTTGCTAATATTTGAGTCTTTTGCACTTTTATTTTTTAAATCAATTAAAACATCAGCAACTGCCCATGGAAGGCCAAAATAAGATGAACCATCCTTCTTTGATATACCATAACTTACCATATACCATGCACTAGCTTTTTGGTGCATAGCATCAGAAAAATTATTTTCTCGTGGCTTACCACCAAATTCAGAGAAAAACTTATGTTGTAAATCTCGAAATATCCACTGGACTTCATGTTCTAAAAGTGCCATTAAATTTAAGAGATCATGTTTATTTTCATAATATTTTGGAGGATTTATTAATGCTCCAGCAAGCAGTTGCCCTTCACTTTCAAATCCATAGACTCTTATAAACATTTCAACTTTATTAGAGTATTGCTTAAGCATTCTTTCAGCTGACTTTTTGTACTTTGTATCCCATTCTTCATGACACAAGTCATCATCTACAGTATAATCAATTTCGTTTCTTTCAGTTTCAAGTCCCATTTCTAGTTTCTTACAGTTTCGAAACAAATATCCAAGTGCTTTTGTTGATAAGTAAGTAATTTTTTCATCTAATTTTTGTTTAAAATCTGGATACATATCGGCTTTATCTCTACCAAGTTTAACACTTTTACCAGACTTGCCAAAATCGAGAGAAATAGAATATTTTTTGGCAAGACGAATGCATGACTCAGAAAAAATACCTCCTTTCAACTGATCAGCCAAAACTAAATGTGCTGTAGCAATAATACCAACATTGTCATTAAAAATGTAATTCCCAAAGTGATCCAGCTCATCAGCCAACTAAAATATAAAGAACATTTTAGTTAACTTAGTAAACATTGATTAAAATTTAATAAATATTATGATCATTAAACATTAAATTTTAATAAAAATGTAATATAATAAATTAAAATTCTATACATAGATGGTGAAAATGCCAACATCTTGTTTGGGTAAATCAGATTTATTGATTTCAACATTCAAGAATTCAAATTTTAAATATGTTTTGTAACACACAACAACTAACAGAATATTTGAAATAAATATCCAAAAGCAATATGATCCTTAGTGAAGCATAATCTTTTTTATTATGCTAACTTCTCTTTTAATAGAATGAAAAACACTTTATATACAAAAATTAGTCAAACATTTTTTTCAAAAATATTTCTTTGATTTTGGAATAAATAAATCTGCAGCAGATGAACATGCATATCAGTTCTCAGCCAACTGCCTACACCAATCAAAATATGAATAAACTAAAACTATTGATTTTCATTCTGACTGAACCTCACACTTCAATAACAAAACTGCAACATCAAGATTTGATACATTTTGCTCATTTACTTTTCCTAGGCATTTTACATTATCAAATACAAGAGATCAGAAATGAATTTTTGACTAAACAAGATAAAACTAAGCTGCATGATCTGTCGTTAAAACTAAACTTCTTAAATATCAAAAGTTGTGTAGAAAATTCGTTATGCATGCAGCACTTAAATAATCCTATTTCCTCTCAATGCTGTAATTTTAAAAAAAAATCTAAAAATTCTAACATATAAAAACCAATAATTTTAGTAGAATGAAAGCATTGTTATACTTCAGTTAAGTTTTCTATTGCCACAATGCAATTTTTATTCATAACAATATGATTCAGTAAGCATACTAACTTCCAGGTAATCTTTTTTTTCTTGAATTAAATAATAAAATTTGTTATGATTAGTTAAGCATGCAAATTTAAACAGTTCAATTTCAAAACATGTTATCATTTTATTGCATTCCCAACCATCATTTATAAATGAGAATTATATAACCCAATAACTATTTTTGTCATTTCATTTGCTCTTAATATACTTTAATACTCATTTCAACTTTAAATCTATTTTCAAAGCCTTCTCTTTTTTCATTAAATTCAATTTTCATTCAGCTTCTCTGTTAAAGCACCAACATAATTATCCTGCGTTAATTATAATGCTTCAGTTTTTATTTAAACAAATGTAAACATAATTTCATTTATTCTATTCTACATTAATTTTTTATTGACTAACGCACACTAAATTAGCAAATGCTTTCATAAATAAAGTTTATTGTTTTATTTTGCTCAACAATATCTTATGCTATAAAAATTAGCACATGCATTCAACAATAAGTATTTAATTAGATCAAGGCATAATTATTATAAACGACCTTAAAATGGATATTTAATTTTTCATATTTCCTGTTATCTAACTTTAAAACAAAGTTACCAAACCTAAAGTGCCAAAATTGTTGTTCTGTTCCATTCGTGTTTGACTTTATAATGAAGTGAGAGCAGCTTGTTTAGGATGTGACTTGGTAAAAAGCAGAAATCAATATACCGAGTGACAAAGTCCATTAAACATTTAAATTCAAAAATAAGTAGAGAGGTAAAAAATGATAGGTAAAATATTATAATGAAAAGAATTTTATTGAAATCATAAAAGTACAAGTGGCTAATGGCTGGTACTTATAAGGTAAGTAAATGGTAATTACTCTATAACAAATTCTTAGCTGAGATTATGTTCTTTAAAGCAAATACTCAAAATGTTAGTCATCATTCCTCAACAATGTGTAGGAAATTCAATAGTTTGAATACCACTGTAAAGTATATTGGTTGATATATTGAGAAATTGTCATTGATATTGTCTTAAGCATTTCTTATAAAAATTTAAAACATACAGAATCTTTAAAAGAGATATTTTAAATTAAATACCCAAAATACAGATAACAAAAATTCAAGAACTAATAATTAATAAAAAAAACAAGTTTATCAAATATAAGTTTGTTCTTTTCAATAAGACAAGAAATATACAAGTTTATAGATAAACTTAATAAAATCTTTTAACCCAGCATGTACTACAAGAGAAACTGATTTTCACTAAGAAGAAAATTTACTAATTTATTAAAATGTGGTAAAATACCTATGCACAATTTCAAAGGTTTTTTTTAATCACAAAATATTAAAATACTATTTTTCCATGACTCATAAAAATACTACTTTTCTATTCATGCCCTAGCATTTTTTTACAAACTTCAGTAAAGTATATCTTTTTCTCAACTCTTCTTTTTTCATGTGATAAAATACTCACATAGTAAACTATAAATACATTAATTCATTTATGAAATATTTTACAAACAGAAGCACCTATAAAAACACATTTTCAATTGGTCTAGCAAATTAAGTTTGCTTGAAATTTCAAATGTTGTTTCAATGAAATATAGTATATGTCTGCAGTTTAATAAACAAATGCTATCCCAATTATTTCAATAAAAACTCAAAAGCAAACCTTCAACGAACAAAGCAACTTATTACATATATTCCTGTCTATTTTAAAATTCCCATCTACTAAAAGGATATTTTCAGAAAAGCTTTTCCACACTATTTTTTAATCTACATCTTATTAATTAAATATCAAATAAACAGCTTATTACTTTACAAATACATGTATTTTCAGTTATTTTATTTTAACATCTATAAATTTTGCAGTTGATAAATGATAAATGTTCTCTTTTAGAACCTATAAACCATATTCATATTATTTCACAAACATATTATTTGCACCTTTATCAATAATTAATGAAAAATATTCAATTTGCCTACTAGACTCCCATATATTTTAGCCACATGAGTCATTAATGCATGCTGCACAAGTCCTTCTCATGCTAGTCTGGACAAAGCTAATTTATAAGCTAATCCCTTTTCTAAGTTCAATAATTTTTAAAAGATTAGTAAAATCTCTCCAAAAAATGCAATGATAATTGCTTTGCGTTTAGTAACTTGATCAAATACAAGAAGATTTTGGATTTTTAAGGGTGATATTACAACTAGTCTCATCACAGTAGTGCCCAGATTTCATTGGTGAGGTTTATAAACTTCTCTCTAGTTAGACCAGTTAAATTTAATAAAACTTCAAGCATCAATGTGTAAAAATAATTCAGTGCAGAGAAATTTTAGGCTTATCTGAAAATGTCTATTAAAACATAATTTTTGAAGTGAAGTTAGAAATTAAAAAATTTTCAAAAGACAGAAATTTTGTTCCATGCCAGAAAAATGACACCCCTGGAAATGACTTCAGTCTAAGGAACTTATGTACCTGTTGCTATTAAGGTAACAAATAATTCATAGCAGTTGATACTGTCTATGATACACAACTGCATTCCAGACTATATCACTAAATAATTATCCATATTCGTATTCAGTAATGCATATTGGAAATTAGAGTTCCCCAGAATGGCACAAACAGTCAACACAAATTCAAACATCATGGTACCATGAAATATTGTAAGATTCATTAGGAAAAATACAACTGTTAATAAGCATGGCAATTTCTATTCTTATAATTGTTTTCATGTTGTCAGTGCAGCAGCATGCAGTAATAATTTTGTATCACAAGAATTCTGAAAAGGTATACATTCAAATATTCTATGATGTAGCAGACATTGACAAATCAATAAAGCAGACAGTAATATACCAACAGGAATATGCAAACATATTCTTTACTATCTATATGATGTTGTATAGTATATCAGAGCCATATACACCAAATGTTTAACATGCATTGACATCACTTTTCTGCATCTACTCTCAGATTTCTCAATAGTTTGCTTCTAGTTAGTTTATTATTTCCAAACTCACATTATTATGCTGTTATTACACAGCAAATGAGTTATGATAACTTAAAGGGGAAACTCCTCCTTTATGAAAACTGATGCTTCATTAACATTCAATATTTGCATGTTGTTGCATTGATTCTCTTTTTCATACCAAATATATAGTTAGGCAAGGCCTCATCCAACATTTGCCATTAGCAGATAACCAAAGATTATTCTCAAAACATTCTTATACCTTCCTATTCAGATTCAGCAGCAATTCAGAGGCTGTTGTTTGAATTAAATGCATGCATTGTGACTGAAATTTTAATCACTTACATTATACTTTGATTTTGTTGAAAATATTAATTTACTTACATCATTTTTTTAATGCTGTGCTTTTAATAAATAGAATAGAAATAATGTCTCAAATTTTAAGGTTTCTTTTTATTAGCATATTATTTTTCAAGTAAAACAAGAAACTACATTATATTGCTGCATAAAGAAAGATTGATATTGTTTGCTATCGTTCCCAGTAGCTTGATCAATAGAGCATCAGACTATGGATATGTTCGTTCTTGGTTCAAATCCTGCAGTGTATTTTATCCAAAGACATGAATTTTAATTTAAAATTTGTTGCTTATTATTTGTCTAAAATCTAGGATCTAGGAAAATCTAGGATTCTAGGACTTTCTTCACTGTTCAAGTTAGATGTTTCTTGAATATTCTGCTTGTGTATAAAAGATGAGTTCCTTCAGAAGGGCCCAGTTCTCCGTTCTGTGATTGAGTGGATATTGCGAGTTCTAATAAATCCAATTGTTCAACTTAACCATGTAGATATTTTTATCTTTGAAATAATATGTTAAATCATTTCAGATATACAGCATCTTAATATTTTGGTAAAAATCACACACACTCAAGCAAAGAATGAGGTCCCAGACAAGCCTTTAAGCAGTTCTATTTTGTGATATTTTTTTAAAAAAACCAAAATATGAGCCATTTTTTTTCCTGTGTTTAATATCTATCCCTTTCAATAATATCTACTTGTATAAAACAAAAATATAAGTTTCTTACAAATGTTTTGAATTCTAATATGAAATTACAGTAAAAAATATTTTTCATTTAATTGAATTTTTTTAATTAACAATGACTAAGCTATTTGTTCCTTTGGAAAGAAGAAAATTCAATAGATTACAATTGCAAGAAAATATTTATTATAATTAATTGAATCTATCATTTGACAAATTTAAAAAATAAAATATCAGAATGGTAAATATATTCATTTACCAAAGGAAAATATAAAATACTTAAAATGTGTAATTTATAAGAAAGCTAAAATTTCACACTTGAATTATAATTTAATTTGAATTTACACATATCTTGATTCAAAAATATATCATACAATGAAAAAATATTTTTTAAACAAAGGGCATAAAGTACTCTTAAATTCAGAAAATGTACAGTTCAAAACATATATGAAATTTAATTTAGTGCTAATTTTTAGTATCCAAAACAGCAAAACTGACAACTTAATTAAATTTTAAATTTCTTATAAGACTTAAAAAATTCATTTCCAAAAAAATTAGCTTCGTAAAAAAAGAAATAAAAATAAAGTTTGTATCTTAGAAAAAAGCAAAGAAATTTATACTGCTCTTTGATTTGTTTATTCATAAGACATTTGCTTTTTTTTCCTTCAACTTGATAATATAAAATATAATCATGACTACACTTACTGTAATTGGTCTATCTAAATCTTTAACTTCTTCTTTTTGAGAAAAATGCATTGGAGGATAATTATCAGATGAAAATATCAATGACTCATGCCATATTGCATGATATTCATCTCCATCCAAATCAGATCCTTTATAAAAAAAAATAATAGATAAAAATTGAAATTATAATATAGTGTAAAATGATTTTCCTATTCACATGAATAGAAAAAATTAATTTTCTATACTCTTTAAGATTAAACTGAATAAACATAAGTAATATTAAAAAAATTATTATAAATTAAGTATTTATAATCAATACAACTGTAATCAATTAAAAAATAATTATTATTTTAAATGTGAAAAATAAAAACATAAAACAATTTTATCTTTGTTGATAGTAAAATCTCAAGCCTATTTAAAAAATAAAGCATTGTCTCGATTTTTTAATGAAAAGGGGTAGATATATATATATATATATATATATATATATATATATATATATATATATATATATATATATATATTGCAAAACATAAGAATAAAAATTGGAAGAGCTTTGTGGGGTATAAGATATATATACAAATTTGATTAGTTTTCATTTTATACAATGCCAGATATACTACACTTAAGTTAAAAATCACATTGAACACTTTTCTCTAAAAATTAATTTAACTATATAAATAAAAGAAATGTTTCATTCATTCATTTATTTTTTAATATTTTATGCCAGATTTATAGATTCCAAAACATGTGTTTCTTATATCACACAAATAATTATACTTTCTTATGATTCAAGATTAATGTTCACATTTGTTTTTACAAATATCAAGATAGTTCTGATCTGATTAATAGAACAGAATCACAAAAATTTATTTATTTCCTATTGCACCAGCTTTTTGCATAAGCTTTCTTAAAAGTGATGCTATTTTGGATCCATATAAATAGAGATTAGAAATGTTTCTCACATGGTTGCAAAGAGATACAATATATATCATCTCATGAAAAAACCAAGCTCTATAATGCTAATCATTCAAAAATTACTCCTAGACCTAAATTTTTCTATGCATTAAACAATGCTTATAAATATTTCACAATGCACAGTATAATGGTCAAAAATAAATTTCACCCAACTAATTATAAAAGTACTCAGAAATTTATGAGAAATGCTAATAACTATATGAGCAGTTCGACAAGTCTTTCAAAAGAAAAAAACTATTCAAAAGGATTTAATTTTTCATCATTATCTACTTTCATAATGATATAATGTTTCTAATGATGTTCTAACTTTTTTAATCCTTCCAATAAATAAGTTTTATGAAATTCATTAAAATAATCATTAGAGGCATTGCTGATTGATTGAGAGTTTGAAGGAACCCTCTTCCTTCCAAGCCATTTTCTTGAATTTGGAAAAAGAAAATTATTACTGAGAAATAAATCAGGAAGCAGGGTGAACGAGGAAGCAATTTGTAGTGTAATTCCATCTATTTAGAAACTGTGAGTGCAAATAAATGATTTGGAGCATTATCATGGTGAAAAAGCACTTTCCTTGGACAAATATGGCAGTTTTTTCTTACAATTTTTCTGCAAAATATCTAATAAATCACCATGATCCAGTGATCATTTTCCTCTTTTCTAGAGAGTCAATAAGGATTATGCCATTTGTGTTCCAAAAAATTGTGGTCATGATCTTTCTAGGAGATGGAATGATTTTTCTTTTCCTAAGCAGATTTATTAGAAATTCACTTTTAGATAGTACTTTCATTTCTGATGCATAGAAATGTATCTAAATTTATCAACTATAACATAACACAACAAAAATTTGCTTGAATAGCACTTGAACTTGTTTAAACATTACTTTGAAATGACTACACTAATCAATTTTTGATCCATTGTCAGTAAAAGCAGCTCCCATGTTGTGATAATTTTTACATTTTTACCTAATGCTCTTGCAAAATACTGAATAGCGTTCATTTAATGTTCACCCTCTAAGCTATTTCATACACTTCCACATGGCAATCCTTTAATTTAATTTGTTGCTTATTTCTTCAATCAAGATTTCAAATGGACATCCAAAATGTCTTACATCTGTTGTGCTCATATTGCCACAACAAAATTCCATAAATTACTTGGGAACCATACCATGTGATGGAACAGAATTCCCATATTTTTCAACTGCCACTATGCAGTGCCTCTGAGATATCAAGAGATCACTTGATTACTTGTTCTAGACTTAGTGATGTAGCAGCAGTCAACTCTGCTAAATTTTTATCACTTTTTTTGTCTGTCAGAACTCTATTGGGCTGCTTGTCTCAGACTAATGGCAGACATGCCATGGTCTGGCGTAGGATGAAAAAAAAATATTTTCAACCTTTCTTTAGTTTCACTAATTATTTTTCCTGGCAAAAAAAATTGTAAATACATTAAATTTCTTTTTCTCCATAATCAAAGAAAACACATAAATTATTTGCTTTCAAATCCAATAAAATGCAAAATATTCATAATATCATCTGCAAATTCCACAAATGTTGCTGCAGATAATAAATTGAACATAATAATAAAAATGAGATCAGAGCACAGCCTTTTTTTTAAACACGGACATATCAAACTACATCCTAATTAATTTCTAAGGACTGTATAATATTTTACACCACTTAGAAATATATTTTATTGTGAAAGAGTCACAGGTTAGTCAGATGGAAAGGTTTCAATCTTAGAAAATTGCTATAACTGATAATTTACTGTCAATGTGTATTGATCATTTTATATTTTTACAATATAATTAATTTATATTATAATTTAAGATATTAAAAGCTTTAAAAAATATTCTAATTCTTCAAGAAATAAATTTATTTTCTTTGCACAGATATAATTTTTAAAATTCACTTTCAAATTTGGTTTTTTTTTTCTTTGTTTTACTTTAAATAGAATATTTACACATAAAATTTAAGCTAATGCATGAAATTTACGTCAATCTCAAAAGAATAACTTAACTAAAATAGAAAATTTCTGATTTGTTTTTACTTATAGAGAAGTTTGGTAATTTCTGAGTAAACTGTAATATTTGTTTTGACATTTCAAGTTTTTTTACCTCACAAATAACACTAGATTAAGTTAAAATACACTTTCATAATTTCCCAGATTTAACATTACTCTGTCATTGACATTAACAACATCTATAACATTGAAAGTAAAGTCTATAACATTCAATTGTTGTTGAATAGTTGAATTCGTTAGCTGAATAATTGATCATTCAATAGTTGAATCTATAACATTCAACCTAAATTCTTGAAAATGCAGTCATGACAGCTTTCAATGAAATATTTTAAAATTTACATTTTGGAACATCATCTTAAATTGTTTTAAAGAAAGATTAACAATATAAGTTAATTCTGGTTATTTTATATACATTGTTTAATTTAACATTATCTGCTGCTTAGCTTCTATTTCTTTCAAATAGCCAGCCAGATTTTTATTAAAAGATCATAGAAGGTAAAGTTAGAGATAAGTTTATAAAGTTAATAAGACTGTATATTCATTTCTGCATTTTGAGTCTAATGCAAAAAATAAATCAAGCATTTATTATCCTGAAGTTTATCAAATTTAGCGTTATTTCTTAATAAGCTGTTTAGAGATTTGAATTGTAATTTTATACATGAATATAGTTATTCTTCCTAGCAATCTACAACATTTGATATTACAGATAGACCAACATGTTGTACTGACATACTTCCTATACTTAGCCCAGAGTTGAGCTCTACCAGTTATAGCTAAGTGGGAGTCTGTAATTTAGATACCAAGAATAAGCAGAAGACTGTGAATACTTGACATGCTACCTGCAGGAGTATTATTTCAGTTGGAAGATATTGTAATTATGACAATTTAATGTACTCCAATCACCTTTAGAGAGCATGATAGACCATTCGTTAAGTGGGCGTTTACACTCACAACTTTCCGATAGTGAAAATAATGTTTTAACCAATCGGCCCAGCACAGCCTCACACATACAAACAAATATAAATCCACCCCAAATTGCTTACAGAATCTTTAAAAGATACATCAAGTAAGCGAAGAAACTAAAGTAGATCATCCATAGCTAAGATTTTGTACAAAAAGAACAAGCTTAACAAAATTGATTGATTGAAGACTCCCTGGTTTTGTCCTGAAATTTTCTTTCACATCTTACATAAGTATATCCCATTTTCAATTCTTTTTTCACTTGATAAAAAATCTCATTTAGTAAACTATCAATACATCATTTATGAAATCTTTCATATACAAAAGCATCTGTAAAAATCTATTTTTCAATAGGTCTTGTAAATAAAGTAATTGTGTGATGAGAATGTTATAAACCTCATTTTGAAGATTTTTAGTATCCCTCCAATAAATTAAATCAATTCTGTGACTGTTTCCATTGAAAAGTCGTATAAATGTGGGGAATGTTCCTTTTAATTAATATGTGCTAAACAACTTCACAAAGATCAGTTCAATTAGCATAGATCTTCTTGGTAAAGTCAGATATCAAAAGTAATGTTGGACTTTTGTACTGACAAACTTTAATTAAAATAATCATTGTGAGCTTTTATTTTTTCTTTTCTATTAGAAACAATCAAAGATGCATTTTCAATGTTTTTTCTTTTTTTCAGTCTTAATTTCAATTCTAGTAAATAGTCAACAGATGATCAGACAAATGGTAATTATAATCTGACTGCACTTGTATAAGATAGTCTAAGTATAAACAAAAGACTTCTAGCCATAGAGAAGTTTAAAAGGTGATGCCAGTCATGCTACTTGGAACTTCTCAGTGCAATAGCAGAAATGGTTATTCAATGTTGCAACCTCTTAGATATTCCCATAGAATCTGATGCAACGTATCTTTTAGTATACGGTATCAAATTACCACACTAAATTATTCAAGGCAATATAACTTGGATGAGAGAATCTAGGACTTGAGCTAATCAATGCTTTTAAAATTGAGATAATGCAGACTTGATATTTGTCTCTTTATTACTGGCAATAATGTTGGTTATACCAATTCTTGTAAATATTGAATAGTTTCAAAGATAACTATTTCAGTGGTGCACAGTTACAAGTCAGCATTTTAACCTACAAAACAAAGTGTATTGTGATCTCTGATAGATGTATGATGTGATCTGTGATAGATATACAACCTATGATCTAAACTTAGCTATTTCAAAAGGAAGCTTGGGATATACGCCAGAGTAATGGTCACTATTTTGCAATTTTAAATAACTGACTTTCTTTACAAGTTAGAACAATATCTGCAATATCTTTATTCATGTTTGGACAAGGAAACTATATTTTTGTTCTTTAGTTTTCTTCAAACCTATGTCACTAAAAATGGATTTATATGCTAATTTTAAAAATTTAATTAACCAACATTTTTGTAAAACTGCATAATTGACTTATTCATGATAAATAAAACAATCCATTAAAATAAAAATGCCTTAATTCTGTTTTAATTCCACACAAATTTTTACATTAGAACAATTAATGTGCAATGTTTTTCATTCAAAATAATCCAAAACACATAAAGTACATTATTTAACATACACTACCAAAACACACACTGTGACAATGTACACTATTTTTAATATGAATCTGATTTTCTTGAGATTATTGTTATTATGATTACTTTTTTCTTAGAAAATTAAATTTGTAAAGAACTGTCTATATAAGGATGTGTAAAATAGACTTTTTATATTTTTAATACTTTCCATGCTTATTCTTTTGTACATATACAAACTGCATAAATTTACAAATTAAAAAAGTACCTAAAATCTACTTTCGTCAGTCGAAAAACAAAAATTTTGATATACAAATGCTTGATTCGGCCTATTCTCACTTACTCATCTGAAATGTGGACATTGACTGAGAAGGACAAAGAAACCATCTCCATTTTCGAAAGAAAAACTTTAAGAAGCATCTTTGGTGGAATAAAATGTGAGAATACATCGTGAAGAAGAACTAATTCTGAGCTCTATAAACTATACAAAGAACCAGATATTGTTAAATTTACCTCAATACAGAGATTAAAATGGGCAAGACATTTGAGCCGGAGGAAGGACAATCGGGTGACGAAAAAAATTTTCTTGGCTCGCCCCATTGGCACCAGAAGAAGACGACCGAAACTCCAATGGCGTGACTGCCTTGAAAACGACCTAAAAACACTAAAAGTGACAAACTGGATGACCTTATCCAAAAATAGGGGGTCCTGGTATGCACTTCTGAGGAAGACAAAGGCCTACCCTAGGCTGTCAGGCCAATGAAGAACAATAAATTTACAAAATTCAAAGTGAATAAAATGACCCTTTGCCTTCTATTATAAATTTTATTAATTTTAGAAACAACAGCATAAATTGTTTCTCTACAACTGTGAATGAAGTCAAATTTTGTCAAATGTAATGATTTAGGATAAGTCAAACAATACAATCCAATACAACAACAATTTTGCCTAGTAAAACATATATTTAATATTTAACAAACAGCAATAATTTCTAAATAAAATGTTATAAAAAAGATGATATAATCACAGCAGTACATCACAAATAATATATATATTCATAAATTAATAAAAATCTTCAAAAGTGATTTCAATTGCAGATCAGTTTTTTTATATAACTCTCCTTACAATAATACTTCCAACACAAAAACTGCTAAACTGATAATGTAATTTTTAAGCTCTTTATTTATTTTATTGCTTTCTGTTACAGAAAAAAATTTTCTCAGTTAAAAGGATTGAATATTGTTATTAATTACATATCAATTCATCTTTAGTATTTAATAAAAACACAAAATATTATATGTAAAATGAAGGATTTTATTTTTCACTTTTTAATAATGAGTGCCTTAAACTTTCAATGAAACAATATTTGTTAGACGCAATTTGATTACCTTTTCTACCATTTGGTTTCAATTAAAATATGCTTAAATAAAACTTCTCTTATTTTAAAGTAAAATAATTACTAAGAACTATAAGAGAATAGTAAATTTAAGTGTTCATCATTGGCATTTAAAATAGTCATAACTTGAGGGATTAAAAAAAATTAACCAACATTAAATATAATAACACAAGACATAAAAGAATGAAATCATTTTTATCAAATGATGGGGTATAGTTACAAAAAAAATGTGCTTAATAATTATACAAAACATAAAAAATGAAAATGCAATAAGGTTTCCATATGAGGCTTTGATAGAGTGCTATAAACAAACATTTAAAAAAATGCAAATTCCCCATGGCTAACAATAATAAAATTTCACATAAGTTGAAAATGCTGAATTACCTGCCATTTCATCTGGATGAGGTCTTGGGCCTTTAGCAGGAAAAACAATACAATCCACAATGTGGTGTAAACCAGGTACATCTACAGCTTCAAATTTCCGTACATCACCAGGGTGTACACATGGCATTTTAGTCACTACCACTGTGCCTGTAATATAGAATTCTTTAATAGCTTTCTATCAGAAAAACATAACAAACATAATGTTTAAATATACACAAATTTTTATAACAATAAAAGAGAAAAAGCCTTAAAAATAAGCTACTAGTTATTGCAAAATTAAAATTAATATGCTTTCAAAACAACTATTCTATGTGAAGTATTTCAAAAAAATTATTGATAGAAAAATGGTAACATACTTTTCTTTTACATATAATATAAATATAATTTGAAAATAAGCAATAAAATAAAGGATTTAGTGATACAATTTATTCTTCAATGCCTTAATTTTTTCTTCAAAAATGCCATACTTCTTTATTAAAAATAGTCAACACACTTTTGTTAATGTTAACAATATATTTCTATGTACAAAAATAATGAAATATATTAAATTTCAGAAACTTAGTGAAGAGTTTGCAGCTGAATGCCTAGTGCTCAGCCTTCAGTTCAACACTTTGTAGATATGAGTCCTACCTAGGGTGTGGATGTTTGCAATGATTTGGATCTACCTTAGACGGGGTAACTTTTGGTTGTATTAGCTCCCGCGTGCAAAAAATGACACTGAGCAAACAAACTAACCTAAAACTTAGAATTAATAAGTATATGTAAAGTACTATCTTTGGGATTTAAGCTACTTATTATCATAATTAATTGATTAAAAATTTATGATATTTAAGAAATTTAATAAAATTGATTTAAAATTAAACATATGAAAGGTAATTTTCACATTTAGAATCAAATATTTTTCTTGAAATATGAATTATAATGATCAAACTATCCATAAGAACACAACAAATATCACACAATTTAGGATTAAGCTTTCTATATTAATAGGATTACTGGTTGTCAAGTCTGTCTTGTTCATAAAATTGTCAAGTTGATGCAAAGGATAATTGTTTCATACTTGTCTCATTGTTTCTAAGATGTTAATGAGTTTACTGGTGAAAATCAGAGATTACACATAAAAAGTAATGCAAATTTTTAAAAGTAATAGACAAATTATATAAAACACATTTTTTAAGATCATGTATTAAAAAAACATGTGATATGTTTAGATGCTAAAAGTTAAAAAAAGCGACTGAAAGTTACTGAACTGAAAAGTAAAAATCAATTAAAAAATCTTGTATAAATTTCACTGCAATAGTACAAGTAAACAACTTTTTAACAGAAAAAAGATGGATCAGAAATGTTAAAATTTTTTCATCTAGTTGGAATTACATTTATTTGCTTTATCACACAACAAAGCAAATGTGATATTTGTAAAATAACAAGTGTGATAAATTGCCCTTTTGCAAAAATTTGTTTCCTAAACATCTTTATCTAATTTAATTATTTACATTACTAGAAACTGCAATATCATGAATATAATAGAGGCACATACTCTAGTTTTTATTTAATTACTGGAGACAGGAAATAGAATTCTTAAATACAGGCTATCAAATGTCTTAAATAAGAAATAACCTAGGAATTTCATTATTCAGTATCTGTATCCACTGCACTCTGTAAGAGTGGCTAAAACTTAATTTTCTCCCCATAGTCCAAAAAATAAATAAAAATGCAACTGATATGCTCCCCAATCCTAATATATTTTTATAACAGAACACTGTTCTACAATTTATTAATTCAGTTTATTTAGTTTTCACATTATGTGCCATGATTTTTTAACATTTTTTACAACTTACTTTTATTTTCTCCTGTTGTTTTCTAATAGCTTTTTTCTTAAATTCATATATTTTTCATTTTGCCTGAATGGTCTTTTAAGAAAAATGTATGAATTAAGATGGTGCATAGTGGAAAATATTTCCATATAATAAGAAGTTCATATTATATAAATCATAGCATTTCTCTAAACATTCCCAAGCATAAAACTTAAGAAATGTAAATGATATTATAGTAAATTAAATATTGAACATGTATGTTATTTGTCAAAACATAAATCAAAGTTTTATTTATAAGGCCACAAAAAAATTCTTACAAAATATAAATTTCAAAACAAAAATTTACTTATACAGTAAACCTTTTTACAAACACATAGAGACTGTGGTAAAATGGTTCTTAAAATTGAAAGAATGTAAAATATAAAAAAAATTAGATCTTAAAACTACTTTTCACCATGTTCCTCTCTCTTTATAAATAAAGTACTATTAGAAAAAATAATTAGTATGCATTATGTGAAATACATATGCAAAATAAAATTCACAATTAAAAGCCATTCTCTTAATTTTATTGAAAAAAAATCAATGAAAGTAAATTTTTTGCAAAAGAACATTTCACATTTTTTTATGTAGGAAAGTATTATACTTATTTTTCTTAAAAAGTACCTTACTCTTGACAACCATTCATCTACTTGTTTTGCAGATAGTTGTAATTTATTAAGTCAAAATTAAGTACTTCAGGCTTGATATTTAAAAGTTGTTTTTCATTCTTCTTTATTGTGTCCTCAGTCATTTAATCATCTAATAACTCTTAGAAACAAATTATATATATGCCCAAATTTAAAAAGTTCTGAAGTGAAATTTCAGGGAGCAGTTGGTTTCTTAGCTGATGCTCATTGATAACTTATTTTCACTCAAGTCATAACATAAAATTTTTTGCCTTTCTGCAATTATATTTATTTTAATAATGCATGCAGATCAAAACAACTTAAATACCATTTTAGAACATTTTTCCAAGCATGCATTCATAAAAACATTGCATCTCAAATGTGTATTGTAAAAGGCAAAATTTAAGGACAGAATACTTTTGTAAAGAGTAATCATATGATATTTGCACTTCAAATGCATAAAAAGTTGGAAGTTAAATTAGAAGAGAAAAATTCCACATAGATTACTTCAAAAAATCAGGATGAATAATATAGCACCAAATAATAGCTCAAGTCTACTTACATAAATCATACTAGGATTTATTAAAAAAATGTTTCTTTTAATTTCAATTTTAAGCAATTTTGATTTTAGAATTAAGTGAAAATATATGTTGCAGTTAGTTATCCATAACTCAAAGATTCTCCAAAAATATTATTAATCCAAGTTTCTGACAACCATAAAATAAAAAAATGAATAAATAATCAAATGATAAAAAATAAACACAAAAAAATGCATAATAGCAAGTTTGCAGCAGAGATTTTTCAAAATTTTAATGTGTAAATGGAAATTAAATATATTACTGCACCTACAGAAATGTTAGGAACTAACCAATAGTTGGTAAAATTTTGCGTATTCATAAATTAGAGATTCATAAAACGAGTGTCTATTGGATCTAATAAAAAATCCTGGCATATATTTTCGATTTAACTGTAAATAATTATACTTGTGTACTAATCTCTATTTGAGAAAAATGTTTCAAATAAAACAATTTACAAAGCAAACAAGTGTTTTATCATTTTTTTTATTTATCCAGCTTATAGAAAACAAATTATTCATTTAAGAGCATTTAGTTGTTTATTATTTAGAAATATTCTTAGTTTTGTTTTACCAAACTCAAAGATTCTCCAAAAATATTATTAATCCAAGTTTCTGACAACCATAAAATAAAAAAATGAATAAATAATCAAATGATAAAAAATAAACACAAAAAAATACATAATAGCAAGTTTGCAGCAGAGATTTTTCAAACTTTTAATGTGTAAATGGAAATTAAATATATTACTGCACCTACAGAAATATTAGGAACTAACCAATAGTTGGTAAAATTTTGCGTATTCATAAATTAGAGATTCATAAAACGAGTGTCTATTGGATCTAATAAAAAATCCTGGCATATATTTTCGATTTAACTGTAAATAATTATACTTGTGTACTAATCTCTATTTGAGAAAAATGTTTCAAATAAAACAATTTACAAAGCAAACAAGTGTTTTATAATTTTTTTATTCATCCAGCTTATAGAAAACAAATTATTCATTTAAGAGCATTTAGTTGTTTATTATTTAGAAATACTCTTAGTTTTGTTTTACCAAACAATATATATATATATATATATATATATATATATATATATATATATATATATATATATATATATATATATATATATATATATATATATATATATATATATATATATATATATATATATATATATATATATATATATATATATATATATATATATATATATATATATATATATATATATATATATATATATATACATATATATATATATATATATATATATATATATATATATATATATATATATATATATATATATATATATATATATATATATATATATATATATATATATATATATATATAATATATATATATATATATATATATATATATATATAATTTATAATATATTTTATAAAATTAATAATCAAATATTACATGGAGAATAATACATTGATAATACTAAGTGGAAAACAATACATTGAAAATACAAAATATGGTAAATAGTTGAAAAAATGCATAATATATATCTTAAAATTTCAAAGAAAATAGAAAATAATACATTGAAAATACAAAATATAGTAAACAGTTGGAAAATTGTTTAATATATATTTTAAAATTTCAAAGAAAAATATAAAATGGAACAAAGTACCAATATGGCCAGCTTCTTCTCATGGGGTGTTGACCACATTTGCACAAAGTATCTCTTTTCTGCACTGGCCCAAGACATAGTCTTAAAGAAGACAGTACACCCCAAAGCCACACAAAAAGTTCAAACCAAAATATCAAGCCAGAGTAAAAGAAGTAAAATTTAATCTAAAATATATAAGCCAAAATCCAATTTTCCCAAAATATATTTAATTTAAAATAGTCAAATTAAAACCAGATCCAAATCCATATCCAAATACAAGTCCAAATCTGCAAGAATTGCACCAAATACTATATGTAAGCCAAATAAGTACATAAATTAATGACTAAGTGTAAACACTATTAGCATTTCAAGCTTCTTATAAGACCTTAAAGGCTTGTGGGTGACCCTTCTGTAGTATATAACTATGCCTTACTTCACTCTTATAAGCAATGCTCTACTAGCCAAAGAGTTTTTAATAAATTTAATTGGAATGTTATTATGAGTTAGAATATTTTCCAGTTTATTTGTTTATTGATATTGTTTAAATTATTACATATATTATATATTCTATTAAGTTGATTAAAAATAATATTTTTATAAATTTTAATTGAAATATTTTAATTCCAGAAAATTAGTTTATTAACTTTGAAATTAAAATTATTAGTTTTATCATTATGTCAGTATATGTATGGTTATCTTTTATCGTAATTAAAATATCTAAAAATTCAGTTTTTAAGTTTTAATTAATTTTAATTCCTCAGTATATAATGTAAATTTTATCAAATTCTAAGCAATTAAAAATTATAAAATCATCAATATATATGAAAGCAAAAGGCATTTGTATAACACAGAACTTTTCATAGTAGTTTAAAAATAGATTTGCTAATAGACTTGAAAACTTAGATCCCTGAGGAATACTGTTAACTTGTAAATAAATCTTTTCTCCATAAGAAATATATTTGGCTAGTAGAGCTTATAAGAGTGAAGTAAGGCGTAGTTATATACTACAGAAGGGTCACCCAAGCCTTAAAGGTCTTATAAAAAGCTTGAAATGCCAATAGTGCTTACACTTAGTCGTTAATTTATGTATTTATTTGGCTTACATATAGTATTTGGTGCGGTTCTTGCAGATTTGGACTTGTATTTGAATATGGATTTGGATCTGGTTTTAATTTTATTATTTTAAATTAAATATATTTTGGCAACATTGGATTTTGGCTTATATATTTTAGATTAAATTTTACTTCTTTTACTCTGCCTTGATATTTAGGTTTGAACTTTTTGTGTGGCTTTGGGGTGTACTGGCTTCTTTAAGACTATGTCTTGGGCCAGTGCAGAAAAGCCATACTTTGTGCCAATGTGGTCAACCCTATTGACAAAGCTGGCCATATTGGTACTTTGTTCCATTTTATATTTTTCTTTTAAATTTTAAAATATATATTAAACATTTTTCCAACTGTTTACTATATTTCGTATTTTAATGTATTATTTTCTAGTTTCTTTGAAATTTTGAAATATAGATTGAACATTTTTCCAACTATTTACTAGATTTCGCATTTTGAATACATTTTTTTCCATTTGGTATTATCAATGTATTATTCTCCACCTAAAATTTAACTTTATGAATATATTATTATTCTCCATTTGATATTTTCATTGTATTTTAAATGTATTATTCTCCATATAATATTTGATTATTAATTTTATAAAATATAATATTAATTATATTTTAGTAATTCTATTTTAGCTGCTTTTGCGCTGAATGTATTGCTAAACATAAATGTTTTTAACTATCCTTGTATTTTTCAATTTTCAGCTTATGATACTTCTAATCTTGCATTTTATATACGTATATATATATATATATATATATATATATATATATATATATATATATATATATAATTTTATATATATATATATATATATATAAATTTATATATATATATATATATATATATATATATATTAAATTATCAATATTCAAATTGTTTTTATATGTAAATAAAAAAAAACCTACAAATTTATTTAAACAATATTAAAAAAATTCTACTCTTTCAAAATGTTTATTTATTATTACAAATGAAAGAAAATAATTTTGCTGTAATAGCTGATTTTTTATTATCTTGCAATACATTTTCTTCCTAATATTACCAAAAAATGGAAGACTATCAAAAAATATGGGACAAATTGGAAAAGCAATATAAAATCTGTAATCTTCTGAAAACATATATGAAAAAGTAAACATGCATTTTAAAAGGATATATTTGTCATTTAGTCTTAAGTTACAAAAAATAAGAAAATTGCATGAAATTTCTTTCAGGAAGTACTCTGCAAACAGCAGCTACTATAAAAAAGTAAATTTGAATGCACAACTATTTTTATGTCTCTCTGCTCAAAGTACTTAAAAGTTGTATGAACTATATTACAGAGCAGTACATCCAAGCAAGTGTCATAAATTTTTTCACTCATAAGCACTACTTGGAGCAATATTTGGAAGAAAAAATATTTTTATTACCCTTACCAAGAAATGGAGCAAATATATATGCATTGACAAAGAAAACTCAATCATAGACTGATAAAAAAAATTCATTCTGTACTCATAAATAAGTCTAACAATTATGGTGATATCTAAAAAAATGCATAAATTGCAAAACTCTACACAAACTATTCCATGAAGTTTCAGAATATGAAGAAAATTTTGCCATGATTCTTTACATATCAAATAACTAGATTTTAAAGTTTGAAGAAATGCCATATTAAAGTGCTTTTGACAAATAAAATATAAATTAATGAAATCCTAAAAATTTAAAAAGAAAAATATCTTAAGAGAAAGCACAATTTTTACCTACTCAGTTTAATTAATAACATGCATTATTCCACACACAAGTTAATGTTTTCTAAAATATTTTGAGTTCACCTTGAATTCTTTTAAGAAATATAGGTAAGAATTTTGTGAAAGTCTTGAAAAATAAGATATGGCTGTAAAAAATCTTATGCCTAAATCTTAAAATTCTATATTTATAAAGATTTTGAGAGAAAAGTCCAATTTACATAAAAAAAAAAACTGTATCCCCCCGCAAAAAAAGAGCTACAGATTTTAAGGAAGACATGTTTAAAACATGTTTTCAATTAAATAAATAGATTTAATATTCAAATATATCTTAAATTATATAATCAGCTTTTTTAATTTGTTTTCAAAAATAACTTTTTTCTTGCAACAATTGTTTCCTCAGTAATAGTTATGAAGAAACATGTTGCAAATCTTAAATATTTGGTTAAAAGTATTTAATTCTGTGCAAGAAGTGGATCAATTGTCTGAATTTAATTTGAAATAAATTTAATGTTTAAATTATCATAATTTTAATCATAATTTTTAAATAGGCATATATAGATGTTTCAATCTAAAATACCTTTCCCTTTCTAGCATAAAAATATAAAACTTATTTCTTAAGATTACAATTCTTTCTTTCATTTGAAATTTATACAATTTTTGAAAGAAAAAGATAGCACAAAGTTTGAACATCTGGAGTAAAAAAAAAATCAAACTATAAATGCAAGTTATCAAAAATGACATATAATACATATCATATTCGTTTTTTAACTAATACAGTAGATGCTTGCTCATTCTTACAAACCTCTGATTTACGAACATTCATAGCTTTGCCAACTAGGATCTGACTCCTAACATGATCCTATCTATGCAATGATAACAGAAATTCATATTAACAAGCTAAAATTTTGAAAAATTTATTTTTGTTAATCTTCAAGTATCTTTCATTTATTTATTTTTTTATTTTTTTTTTTTTTTTTTTATCATCATCTAATTTTCTTCCAATTTTTTCCACTTTTTTAATTTTATGATTGAAGAACTTGGATAAATATTTCTATTGATGAATCATAAATATTTTGAATTGGTATAGTTAATTTCCCCGCTGATATTAAGATACTGGATTTTCTTAAGCAATTTATATAAAATACAACTAATCTAATTCCCGTCTAAGAATGATTATATCAGAGTATAATCAACAGATTCAAGTGCAAATATCATAAGGAACTTTTGCAAGAAATGATCCTGGTTTGGAATCGCCTTATGAAATTGACATTCAAGGTAGAATGCATTTCTCAATCTATACTTAGAATGATATCACAAAAAATAGTTATCTAAATAATTTTGAAAGTAGCCTTTATTAAAAAAACCACTTTAACTAAAGAAGGCCAATAACATTTACCAGATTTGAGTGAAAATGAATTAATTATCCATGAACTTTGATAAAGGAATTCGCTGATGCTAAAAATTCCATTAAGAACTTTTAGAATGTGGATGTAATTTGTATTTAAAAAAAATGAGACGATGAAATGATAGAGAATGACTGTGAAATACAGCAAAAATAAGCAGACGAATAGCTAACATGTTTGAGGTAAGTTTTGCTCAAAACAACAAAAGAATGTTTTACTCAATGGAAAAAGTGGAAAGTGTTTTTAAAAATGTAGTTTCCAAAACTTCATTTTACCACAAAAAAATAAGTGATTATTTTACCTGGATTTTCCTCAGTAAAATAAAAATATGAATCACTTTTAAGTATTAATTTTATTTTCCATCTCACTCTTAAATAGTGCATATTAACTAATTTTTTATAGTACTTTATTTATAGACAGCAATATGATTAAAATAATTATTCAGGATCTAATCCTTATTTTTCTATTTTATAAACTTACAGCTTTAAGAGTTACTTTATTTGTCCTAACAAGTTCATAAAAATAAGCATGTACTGATTTGTTTCTAAAAAATATGAACAGAAAAAATAATGCTGTTTACACTCCTATAAAAATATAGAAAATGAACTAAATTAAAGATAATTATACCTCTTAATACTATTGGTTTGTTACTGTGCCAATCAGAATATTGAATAAATACTTGACCATATTCTAAAGTGAATGTTTCATCTAGGACACCAAATAAAGAACGGCCTTCATTGACGGGTATATCAATACTCGCTTTATTTTTCAATAATTCTAAAAATAAAAAAATTACAATAATTAAGACTTTTAATGTAATTTTACACTGCATAAAATCAGAACACTACAATTAATTTAACTTCCTAAGTTAAAGATTTTTAGTTCCTTAATTTAATTTCCTTGGACTTCATTTAATCATTCATGAAGTAGAAAGCAATCTATTAAATAAATATAGCAAATAAAAATGTAAAAATAAAAATTAATGAATTGGTACAATTAAAAAGTAGCCCATGAAGAGCCAATTAACCTTACATACATATATTTGCAGAGCAGTAAAATATAGAAAAAAATTTTAAACAAGTAAATTTATTTCATTAATTTAGGTAATCAAAAATTAAATTTTTTTTAGATACAAAGTGAATCAAAGTTTTCTTTTCAGCTGACAACAAGTAGTCAGAATAAAAACTTGACCTTTTTTATGGGAATTTGTTTTCAGAAGCAAAAAGTAAATTATACCACAATGAAGAAAGTTTTAAAAAAGTTTGGTAATCTATATAAATTACAAGACATTCCAAAAATGTAATATTTATAAAAAATTGTGATCTACATAAATTGAAATATGACTCTATATAGAACAAAATAATTTATCTATAGCAGAAATAGGTTACTCAGCACAATATGTGTAAATAACTATATTATAGACATGAACATAAAAAAGGAAAATAATAAAACATTTTATCCATTATTTATTTTATGTACCATTTCATTGGAAAAAAAACTTTTTTTCTTGTCTTAAACTCAAACATAATTATACCTGTCTCTGCTAAAAATTTTCACTTCTAATTAAATTCTATCAACTCCAAAAAATTTTTCATGGCCAATGTCTATAATACACTGTTAAAACACTTTATTGTACAAATAACATAAAAATAATCTTCAAAAAAATTGATAGTTTCATTCAAGAAATTCTAAATATTATAATATAAAAATGATACAAAAGTAGTTTAAAAACAAAACACTAATTTCTAAAACAATAAAAAAATCATAAAAATAAGCAAATCTGCATAAAATTTCCAATATTGTAAGAAATAATAAATAATGCACAAATTAGTATCAAAAGAAAGAGAAAAAGTAATGTTCATAAAAATGTATTGGTTTGGTTTGGTTTGTTTGTCGCTCAACGGTCATTTTTTGCACACGAGGGCTAATTAGACCGGGATTTACTGCATAAAAATGTATTAAAGCAAGGGGTTTTGGCTAATGATGCAAATGCTTATTATATCCAATAATGCTAATAACTTTGTATTCATTTAATTTTATACAAGTACAAAAGAACTCTCAAAACATTACAAAAAGAATAAATGTTGAAAGGAAAGATATTCAGAAAAATAATATTGCCGTGACTTCAAAACATTTCAAATATATATATTCTAAAGTAATGTTTCAAAAATGAAAAAAGCTTTCATTTATTTTTAAGTAGTTAACTTCTTCCACATTAATAATTTATTATTAAATAAATACATGATCTGCAAACACATTAAGTAATTATATGATATTTATGTGATTAAAAAAAAGCAAAAATAGTTAATTTAAAAATCTTTAACTGTGCCAATTATAAATTTAACATCCTTGATGTAAAATATTATAACATCGATTGCAAAACATTATGTCATTATATAATTTTCCTTGCCATAAAAAATGAGCTCTGTCAATAAATTCATTTTTTATTGCCAAGAGGTCACAAATATAACAAGTAGATTTGCTCTGTTAAAAAGAAATGCTAGTGTTAAGTGGGGGTCTTTTAAAATTGTTTTAACTTTTAAGTTCACATCTGACATTACACCAGTTATTGGTAATGGTGTTGAGTTACTTATCACTGTGTCTGATAGGGTATTGTCAAAATTGGACATTGCTTACAATAAAACACTTAGATTTATGGTTGTTACAGCTGTCCCAGCCCAATTGCCACTATGCAACTGCAGATTGGAATTTTTAATCTATCTAAAAGACATTTTTTACTCTACCGAGATTTTTAATCCCTTTAAAAAACACCTTTACACTACTGGAATTTTTAATCCATTTAAAAGACATCTTTATTCTACTCTTTATCTAAGTGAACACTTACTGAGAAAGGAGCATATCTGCCCTGACCATGTCCCTTTCTAAATGAGATTCAAAACTCAACATTCTTTTTTGCTTGAGTTCCAGGTATTTGCAAGTACTTTTGATGTTTTTGATTTCAAACTTCTTATTTTTAAGCAGCCTACCTTCCCAGGTAGTATGGGTTTTGGTACTGTTAAACTGAGCTTGTGAGTAAGTGAAATTCCCATCAAGCTGAAATCAGATTTTTCGCTCGGGCTACTATTCACGAGATATATCCAGGTCAAGACTAGTTACACGAATATACTGATAGATCTGTCATAGCTTCCTCTGTTATAGTTAATGCTGGTGCTAATTTCTTTGACCTCATCAGTCTTGGAAACTTCTTAGTGTTAGGGTGGACAATTTTGATGGTGAAATTTTTGCAATATTTATGGCTCTTAGAGCTACTGCTGTTCCCTGAATAAAATATTGTCACCTTTATAGATTCTCAAGCTGCAATTAAAATCATTTCTTAATACAACCCTTATCCATTAGAACCAGAATTTAAATGCAAACAAATTTTTGACACATTCCTCAGCAATGAAAGAGAGGTTGTCCTTCAGTAAATCAATTCCCATTGCAGTATATATGGGAATGAACAAGTCAATAAGTTGGCAAGAGAGGCTTCAACACTCCATTCACCTTCTCTACTGATTCTTCTTTGAAATGTTAAGCAAACTTTTGTGGACAAAATTTGACAAAAAAAGAATTTATACCCTTCAAGCGATGGCTGATGGTAAATCTTGGGCCTGCCTAATCGACAGCCAGAGACGTGCTCAACTTTTTTCCTCCCTGGAATGGAAGGAATGGTATGCTTTAGAACTATCACTGGACATAATTATCTGTAGGCCCATCTGAACAAAATTAGCCTAGCAAACATTCCGTTCTGCCCTCTCTGTGGTACTATACAAAAGGCTAGGGAACATATGTTTAGTTTCCCCTCTCTACTTCATGTTTGCTCTTAAGATCACTTTGGAGTCCTTCCTCCTACAAGTTCTACTTCTGTACTATACTTGACTGCAATACACCTTGTTCAAGAAGATGTAGCCGGGTGTAGTTTACAAGAATAATAATAAAATTAAAAATTTTTGTAATATCAATGTTTCAAAAGAATTTTTCAAACAAATAAATAATGCAATAAATATAAATTTTGCTTAAAAACTTAATGAATATAAATATTTACTAAAGTACAACATTTTTCTGTTTATAATCTGCAGCAGCATATTATCTCCAAGAGCTTTTTTAAGTAAAAAAAGCATAACAAAATCCATAACATCATATCATCTGGGACAATTGTTTAAATGAATAAGCAAAACTATATACTCCTGATAATGTAGTGTCACAAAAAATACACAGAATGTTTAAAAATATAATAAATTGTACAGAAAAACATTTATGTTGAAAATGATATGCTTGAATCCACCTCTCATTGCAAACTGAGATGAAAGCATCAAATCAATCAAGAGCAATAATTCCAAGAAGATTCTAGTAAAATTTATTGGTTTTTAGTTTTTAATGACTTTTAAAACAACAAGGTTAGACATATTTTAGAAATAAAATGTATTTGCTTCTTTAATAATTAAATGAAAAAAATGGATTATTTTTTGCACTGTGCATGGAACACATGTTACCCCTGTACAAACTAAATTTATGTATCCAGTATTTATTTAAAGTTTTTAGTTTAGCACTGTTACATAATTTTCCTTATCACTATATTTATTATCCATTAAAAATACTTGTGTTATTTTTTTTAATTCATTCTTCTACAATGCCTTACCTGCATATTTTTTATTGCTAATCATTTTGCCTATCTGACATTGCTTTATTCAAATTTAATTATTATTTTGTTGTATTTAACTGTAATTTTATATGCATGCTAGTTCGACAAAGGGGAGGTATCCCATGTGTTTAAAAGCAAAAGGTGAGGAGAATCATGCTTTTGGAAACATGTTCATATAACTCCAGTGTCTGATAGTTTTGATTAAAGTGTAATGCCTTGGTATTATAGTTTGTTTATTTTTGTTAGAGATAATGAATAATTTAACAGAAATTTTGTTCTTGCTTTATCTGTTATGAAATTTTTAAATTTAATTTATATTTTGTATTAATTTTATTATGTTTGATTTCAATTAACTAAACTTTTTATGTTTCTAATTTAAGTCTAATTATTGATATACTATTAATTTGTAATATATTAGGTTCTATGAATAAAACAAAATAATTAAACACTATTAAATAGACCAACACATTTTTTCTTTTATACAGCACATGCTTTGTTTTTAACTTACATCAACATGTTATTGATATTTTTTATAATTGTCTTTCCTATAAATTTTAGTTTAAAATCTGCTGTGCAATTTAAAGGATTTTGCTTCTGCATGACGATATATAAATTTGAATAATTTCAGAACAAAACAGATCAGGTCAAGACAAAATATGAAATGACGATAGCCTATTGCAACTGCGATATCTTTTAAAGGAACTAAATTTGTTCTTGAACATAAAAAGATAAAGTTGATAATAGCTGAAATAATTTCAATAATCAACTTTGTCTGCATAAATAAAATATTTGAGTTGTGATGTCGTATGTTATTTATTTTATGAAACTTTTAGAATTTTATTCTAAGTTTTTCTGATGGAGAATATTTTTTATTCTTGGTGGAGAATATTTTCTGATGGAGAATATTTCTGAAGAATTTCTCTATTCAGAGAATATAATGTTCTTTTATGGAGATTATCCACAGCAGCATATAATACGCACAACAAAATTTGAAACTTTTTAACACAAAATCTGATAAATATACACAAAAATATTGTAATTAAAAATAAATACTTAATAAATATAAATAGACATTTAATTTATATAAATACTTAAATTATATTTTTTAAATTAAATTTTTATCATAAAATTCAAAAAAATCTTAGTACAAGAAATTTAATTTAATAATTTAAAAGAACTTACCAATTTGTTTTTGAAATAGTGAATATATCATTGAACGAAATAAAGGGTCTTCAGTGAAATGAATTTTGGCATTAAACATTCTATAGAAATCAAGGCGAAGTAGAGAATTTCTGTTTAAGAACTGGCATGCAGCCTGTTCATCAAACATACTTGTTATATGATTTTGGATCATTTCTTTCTGCAGCTTCAAAAATGTTTCCTTAGGAATACCTAACTGCTCCAAAATTGTAATAAAAGGTTGATTGAGACAAGCAGAACCTAAAAGGAAAGAGCATTTTTAATTTAACTTGTAAATTCTCAAATATAACTAGTATAAATCAATTTCTAATAGTTAAAGCATTATACATAAATATTTTTATATTAGTTAAATTTAGTTGTTAATAATGAAATTATCTGATATGCTACTTGAAAACTACTAGCATTTAAGTTTCCTTAACAGTAAATTTAAATGCATTTTTTTATTTTAAATCTAATTTAGAAGTAAATGCATAACTGGCATTTCTGAAGGAGTGCTTTAACATAATTCAATGATCTTATATGGAATATAACCAAGCAGTTTTGTTGCTTTTAAAAATTCTTTCTTGTCATCAATTCCAATAAATTAAACGAAAAAGTATTTTAGTTGATTTATGAATTTGAATTACTTTCTTTATGGTCATTTATTCTTGCCTTTTATGGCCTTCCGAAAAAGCGGTTACAATGTACATTACCTGCTATGGATATGGGCATTTAAACTTCAAATAAAATGATGTTAATGTTCACTAGGTAGCACACACTATGCAGTCTAATGAATATTATGTGAGACTATTATGTGGTCATTAAAGATTTTCTATCACTTATGTTACATTTTAAGTTATTTTTGTATACATATAGCCAAATGCATTTCTTTTTAATAAAAGCCAAAATATTATGTAAGAAAGCATTATTTTCAGAAGAAAATATTAACATAATTAAAGACTTCATTATTTATGTAGATTTAAACAAGGACTGGTTTTTTAAGGAGCTAGAAAGTTTTCTCTAGAGTCTTTTAAAAAACAATAAAGCACATTTTATGTTAGAGTTTTTCGATCTTGGAGATTTTCCACATCAATCCTTATTTCATAATTTTATTATATTTCTCAAAATTTATCATTTTTATTAATTTAAAAGTACATTAATGTACTTTGAATTTAAAATCTCCAGAATCATTTGAATAGCATTTTCAAAAATTATTCATCAAGATAAATATTTTTACACACATTTTTAAATAAAAGAAAAATGAAACTAAAACAGAAAACCAGAATAAAACAAAGAAATAGGAAACTTTGAATATACCCTAGCTCCCACCAAATAGATGTACCTGCAAAAAGCAAAACCTGGCAAGACTCCTTTCTCTATTCAATAATGGTTAGCGTTGAAGCTGGGACAATCTACTTTGCAAAGTACAATCCTAACACTGAAGCATGATGATCTCCTTTATAGGAAGACTTTGACTTAGCATAGTAGACAACTAAATGGCCTAAGGCATTTTATTTTAATATTTACAGCATAAAACATTTTGAAGGAAGGCTTTCCATGGATATTCAGTTGTATTCACATCAAAAGGGAAGAAATCCAATCAGTTCTCGAGCATTCACCCTGACATACACATATTTTAAGGAAATACTTTGATACTGCATAATGGTTAGCTTACAAGACTCTTTTCTCAAAATAAATCCAGAAACAAGCTTGAACACTATCTAGCACAGCAGACAATCTCTCCTAGAATGACTGAAGAAACTGATTGGTGAATTTAAACTTATAAGGCACAACAAAATATCTTTTTATACAGAAAAAATAGTTCCTAGCTAAATGGGAGTGAATTTTATGTAGTGTATACATACAGTTCCAGGAAGAAATACTGAGACGACTGTGGAGAGTGTGTGTGTAAAGAGGAGATAAACAGCCATCAAGGCAAATTGACTACATATGCGGGGAAAATTTATGTCACAATATGCTGAAGGAAATTAGGATGCGGGGAAGGGCAATAGGGATAATATCCAATAATATTCAACAGCAATAGGGATAATATTCACCTTATCCCTATTGCAGTTAAGTGATCATATAAATAGAAATTCCAAGAATTGTGTCAGAAAAATATGAAGCTTTAAATATGAGGATAATTTTTTAAGTGGTTCTGTGTCAAAATTTGAAAAAAGAATCTCTTAAAGCAGTAATGATTCGAGATTCTTAGATTACACACAGGCTAAATTATTTTCGCCCACCCCCAAAAACCATTATTTTAAGAAGATTATGGTTTAATAGAAAATAAATTAAAGAATTAAGTTACTGTAAATTAGAAGATAATTTTAAGTTTTGTTTTATCACAAAACTTGAAAAGTTATTCAAAATGGAATATTTTAAGCTTATGCCACTTTCACTATAAGATAATGCTCCATGTCACCAAAATTTGAGCTCCTCCACTATTAAAATAGTATATTCCTACTAACTTTATTGTTCCAACTATTGGGTGAAGATATCATTTAAGATATTATTTATACCATTAAAACTTATTACATGAAGAGGACCTTGCAAAAGGTTTTTAGATATAAGTGATACAAAAGCAATGTAATGAAAACAATTTTCAATTAAGCATTACATTGATATCATAATTTTGTTTATAAAAAACTAAAAACATCAAAGCAAAATGCACATTGGAAGAAGCAATATTAAAATAACATGCATGCTTCAATTATCAGAAAAGTGAAGGTTTTATGGATATGAATATCAAGAGCAATTTATTTTTAATTTGAAATTTGAAATCAATAATTTCAACACTTAAAAAATTAGAAGGCTTGAAATGGAAAATCTGGAATTTTACTGGAATAAAAAACTTGCTAAAAAAGCTGGAAATTTAAACGAGAACAAAAAAATTGTATATCTTCATTTGATGAATTCTTTATATCCTAGTAGAACTAGTAAACAAAACCATTACTGCAAACTTTTTAAGGACAATAAAAACGGAAAAATATCTGAACAAAAAATATTACGGAATGAAATTTTATATGATTTAACCAAAATGAAAAAGTACTCATTTTAATAGACTGAGCAATAATGAGAATTATCAATTTTAATTTAAACAAATAATACTTTTATTTTAAATAAATATTATTTTTAAAATAAATAAATAATACTTTTATTTATTTTAAAAATAATATTTTTTTATTATTGTGTATTATGCCAGATATATATAATTAGTTTTCATAAAAATCAAATTCATTTTATATTAAAAAATATATTTTCAATAAGTTTTTGGACTGTAACCTCTTTTATATAGATTTTGAGTCTTACAAAGCATGATTCTAGACAATATGGGATTTTCTAGTAATCTAAATACCATTTAATAAGGGAATTATCTATATGTAAATGAATATATTCATGAATTTAAGTCTAATAAAAAAAACTCAGCAGAGGGAAGAATGAATTATAATTTGCAACATTATAATATATATATATATATATATATATATATATATATATATATATATATATATATATATATATATATATATATATATATATATATATATATATATATGCATACTTATATATATACAGAGGGTCTTAGATGAAACGGCTGATTTTGAAATTTCTATGCAACTTTTCATACATAAAAAGATTCATAAAACAAAGATGCTATGAAGTTTTGCTTATTCATTCACAATATTTCTAATGAACCTGAGCAGTAGCTCAGAGGATGCTTAATATATTAAAGGTATAAGATTTGCAGCCAATAGCTGAAATTTTCAATAAGCATTTGCATCTCTGCATTACTGTAAAAAATGCTCCCATTTAGAAAATAATTAAATCCATTTATTAGTAAAAGTCTGCTCTTATTATCTGCCATTATTTATTTTTTTCTTTTTAGAGTTGAATTAAAAACTGAAAAAAATATTGCTTCAAATTAATCCATCAGGAGATTTCATCATAGACACTCTGTATGTATATACATTTACTAGAACAAAACACATTTTTATAGATTAAGTATTAATTTTTTAACACAACATAGCAATACATTATTCATATTAAATTTACATAATTTTAAAATATTAAAAAACATTATTTTACTTACGTTTTTCACTAAATTTTAGTATTTCTAATGAATCATGATCCGAATCAAATTTTTTCATACTTTTTCTGAATATAATTTTTTTTCCTTCAAGTCTTGGATCAACTACCAACATTCCTTTGCAGCCAGCATAACGAATTTGCATTGCAGAAGGTTTACTCTCCTCAACTTTCAACTCTTTATACACCTCAAATAAAAAGAAATTTTTACCTCATGATCAAAAATATATTAATTTCAAATAAAAAATAAAAGCTTGAATTGTAACATTACAAATATTTGAGCACAATTAATAAATGTTTTATAAAACTAGATTGATTTAATTTCTTGAAGGACATTTAAGATTCATATTTAATTTATTGCCAATTTGTATACTCTGATTCCTGACTAAGGGAATTTTATATATTTTCTTGCATGACAAACTGACTGTGGACTAGTGATTAGTCAATGCAGGCTTAGCAACTACATCAGCCTTCTCATTGTCACTTAGACCTACATGATTTGGTATCAAACAAAATACAAAATTGGAAAATAAAACATTGGATGAGCAGTATAAGATTTTTATAAAGGCTAAGGATAGCCTTCATCAGAATATCAACACTAGAAGAGATAATAAGAATAATTTGCACTGAAATATATACAAATTATCTACACTGAAGATTATGAAGACTAATTTTCTTGAGGAAATGGACAGTTACCCTTGCTAGGAGATAAAGCATGATCAGTTTTTGCACACAATGCAGAATATTAACATATGTTTGTATCCATCTCTCAATTAAAGACAAATTTGATTCCTCAGAAGGTATTTGTAATTTAGCACTATATAATATACTAAATATACAGAAAGTAAAAAATTCATCCATAATTCTACTTATCTGAAAGTAAAAAATTGTGACACTCAAAATGCAAAAAAAATTAAGAAAAATCCTCAGCTGAATTAAAATTATGAAAATAAAGTTATGCTATACTGATTTTAAAAACACACCCACACACACAAGAGCAGAGAAAACTTTAAATAAATATTGAAGTAGACTGAGAGCCAAAATAATATTGTATACAGGGAGTTTCATATTATTATGTTATCATATACCTTCTCATCCAAAAAAAGGAGAAACTAAATGACTTCACAATTCAAAAGTGATACAGTTTACAGTACAAACCTCATGATATTTGAGAATTTCAAAGATCTTCATCATTGAAATAATAATTAATCAATAGTTTAGATCACTCTATATTAAAATATTATACCACCATAAGCAAAAATGATTATTTTTAGATTTTTTAGGAGGCACACATTGATTATAATATATGCTTACATACTCGTAGCAATTTTATTCAGCATTTTGTCAGTGAACACTTCACAAATAATCTTTACTTCTCTGATAATTCCAGATATTCTTTCTATAATGAAATAGGATACTATTATAAAGGTACTTAAGTATAGTATTCTAGCTTTGATGCAAAAAAATCATTTTTTCAAAAGGTTGAAAAATCTTTTTTATTCATATAAAAATTCCTAAATTCAGGATTTGATGGTGCACCAAGTCTAACAAGGGGATGAAAACCAGTTGCTGTTGTTACACCAGCTTGCTTCTTTGTACCTAGCCCTGAGTTATTAGTTGCATCTGTGCTAGTCATATGCTATCACTACACTACTGAAATGATCTATAATGAGTCACCCAGAAAATATGATTACGTGATCCATTTAAACCGACTGATGTGCTGAGGATCACAACACACCACATGTTTACCAGAAACAAAGGCCAAAGTAATATGTTGTAAACTCTAATTACAAGAGCACTTTTTTTAGGAACAGAAGTCTCAATTCACAGAAAAACATGATTTACTTCCACGAGCAATCAAGGGAAGGCACTTAACTCTTGAAGACGACCACAATAAAAGGAAGAGCACAGAAAATAATAGAAGGAGAAAAAAAGGAAGGATGGATTACTGCCATACCTCAGCTTCTGAAACCTAGGTCAACTTAAACAAAGTAAATCTCCTGAAAAATGGTCACCCAGGAACTATCCACAATGTTCTTTAACCCTATCAATGCTATGTAAATGACTATTTGGATTTGATTTGTTAAATGCAGTATGGTTACATTATTATAACCAACCGATAATTAAAGGATGATCAATTTAAAAAAAAGAGTCCATTAGATGTAAGTGTAATCATATTTTGGGTTATTTACAATATATATGTATATAGAAAAACTTTCAATATCATTACCAATATTTCTATATTTAATGTGTGGATATTTTTGTTCACTTTTTAAAGAGATTTTTTTAAACAAATTTGTACATCATTAGTAATTTTTAACTCAATGTTACATAAAGGATTTGACTAAATCTTTTTTCAATGCTTAAATTTTTTTTCTTTTTTTAAAATTCATTTCATAAGATTACCAATGGCACTAATACAATTTATCTGCATGAACTAATTATTTGATTTTAATGAAAACAACTTGTTAGTTATTTAATAAAACTGTCAATTCTGAATAGTACCAGACACAAACATTAAAGCTGGATAAATTTCAAGTTTTAATAGCTTCAATGGAGATACAACACCATTGCTGAAAGCCACTTCACACATATTAAACCAAAAATCTGAAATGCTTTAGTAATATTTGATGATAGTTTAATTTCAGTAAACCTCTGACCACCAAAGTTTCCCCATTAAATATTTTTTTATGATATTATCTCAAAAATAAGAATAAGCTTTATTAGAGAAATCCTCCAAACATCAATGAATTAAAACAAATAACTGATGAAATCTTGCCAATAGCACCATAAACATTGTGAAGTGTTTCACAAAATTTGATTCAATGAGTTCACCTTTGCATTTAAAATGGTGGCAAATACTTTTAACATTTGCTTTAGGGAATGATAATGTAAAACATTTGATTTAAAATATGTTCATAAAAAATAAACTTATCACATGATTAAATAGCATTGTGTAGCTCCATTTCTGTTTTACGCCAGAAATAAGGTTGTAATGGTCTAATAGTGTTTAAATTTGTTTTTACATTTAAACAAGGTGCAAACAATGATACTTAATATTAGAATAGTTGTTACATTTAAGAGTAATAAGAAAAATCAATGAGTATCTTTTTAAGTTGATCACCTTGTACAATATGATTTGTTTTAACAAATTTGCTTGCAGACTTGTGCAGGTAAGTTGATAGTATGTGCCCTCGCATAAAAATAGTTCTTTTCTCATAAACCAATTTATTTTTATAACAAACAATGAAAATTTCATAACAAATATAATTTGGAAATCAAATGCTTCTTATAAGTTTTATTGAACAACAATAACATCTGATAAACTTAATGTATAATATTAAATACAGCAGATAATAAATATTGACACATCTCATCCCAAGCAAATGTATATTTGGTGGAGACAACATTCCACACCTTAGTTGTGTATTAGTAGCATTTGGGCAGCACTGCTCTAAGATATGTTTCTTTATCTAAATGACGAAATGATTTTTGAATTAAAAATTTTAGATAAAAAGAACTTTTAATAAAATTTGGTACTAACCATTTACAAAATTCCTAAAATTTAAACACAAAAGCAATATTTAAAAAACTTACAAAGCATGTAAATGCTTAGTTAGTAATGAATATTTATTATATAAATTAAAGATTTAAAATTTACTTCTTCAGCCAACTCTAAAGATATTCTTCCTATGCCATCTGAAAATACATAAGGTTCAATGTCTTCTTGATTATCACTCTTGAAACCTTCAACAGCATCGTTATTAGGGGATACTTCTTTTAAGAACTTTTCATGGATATTCCTTGAATCAAAGACATCATCAGGAGGTATAAGGTATTCTTTCACTCCTCCTTTGACATCATCTTCAGGATCTTTTACATTTGTCCATGCTTGAGGAACTGTTATATTTCCCATGGATTGTGAAAATGTTTGTCCCATTCTTGCCATGAATTTAGGAACTTTCTTGATTTTTTCTAACTGACCAAATTTCTTTCTCAAATCTTCAGCAGTCATATTATTATCATCTTTTGCATAAAACCACATTCCATGACCTTTCAACTGACTAGTAGAACTTCCAACATATTTATATTGCCTTTTACCAATTTTAATGCCTTGTAATAAAGAACTTTTATAATAGTTATTGTAAAATTCTATATATTTCAACTTTAACTCCTCAAAATAGTGATGAGCTAAAGTAAAATTTATAGTATCTAGATTTACATCCTTTATGGAAACTCTGAGTGAAAAATTAGGATTGCAATCCCTCAAGGCCCGACTTTTTAAAGTTGGTTGAGGGGGCAAAAAACGGAAATGGGTAGGAGTAGCAATGGCTCGTTTAATAAATAATAAATGACTTTGCTTTATCTCTGTTACATCATTGTGTCTGGATGATTCACTTGTCACAGTTGGAGACCTGTTTAATCTTTCATAAAGATTTTTAAGACAGTAAAGAAACATTATGATATTACCTTTAATGATAGCTTCATATATGATGTATAAGGCTTCAGTTATGGCTGCAACATTTTCTTTACTTTTGAGTTCCAAAAAAGTTGTCACTTCCTCAATTTCATTTCTAATGATTAACTGATCAATAGTTTCATAACTGTAAGTTAATATGCATTGTAGTGCATAAAAAGTTTCAAAACAATCAATTGATAAAGATGGCAAACGAGTTTGCCTCTGCATTATAGTTACAGGTGCAAAGAATATTTGAATGCTTTTACAGTGTGTTAATAACTGGAATAAGAAATCATATTTATCAGCTTTGACAAAATCAAGTTTAACAACAGTATTCAAACTAAATTCCTTTCTTAGATGAACGGGATTTCCTTCAAAAAGATCCACAGCTCGAAACCAAGGTGTGCGGGAATCAAGATCCATATATCCAATATAATCTTCTTCCTCTTTTTTCTGATAGACAGAATATAATAAAGGAGATTGTGACATTCGTAAATATACAGTAAGATTATCAGTTTTTGATATCACCACTGAATGAAGAGCTGCATACTGAATTTCTAACTTATGTAAGCAATGTGTGGAAGAATTTCTCTTTTTTACAGACAAATTTTTGCCAACAACAAAACATAATTCAATTTGCTTGAAATCGTGAAGTAATTTGACTTTAGTCTGTGTTATTTTATAATCATATTGAGTAACAGAAGTTTTACTACAAAAATGCTCCACAAACATATTTAAACCAGAGAAATTTCCTAGAGAAAAATCTTTTAACTCTAAAAATGTATCACTTGTATCAATATTGGATTTTATATCTATAGATGAATTCCATTTTAGCAATAGTTCTGAATTTAAATTTCCATGAGAGCAATTACAAAAAAGTTCTATAAACTTTTTATAATCATATTCAAGATTTTTCTCAAGCTGGATATTACAACTCACACAATATAAAAATTCAGCATAAAACAATGCATTCTCAGCTTTAGTTCTATTACCTTGTTTCTTTGCATGTCTTTCAAACTCAATTCTTGGTTTACAATCAGTTATATAGATTGGAAAACCACAATGTTTTGAAATATTTGTTTTCAATTTCAAAATTGGCCCTGAAGGTTTCCAATCAGTATTAGGTACTCTTGACTCAATTATAGAATTTATTTCACTCAACTCCTCAGTCTTTGGTAACCAAAGAAATTCAATACCAAATGTTTTCTCACTCATTTTCTGAAAATTCAAAATCATGATTAAATGTTTATTAATACCATATCATTTACATAAAAAATCTTAATTTTGAATTAAATTAAGAAACCATTAAAAATATTTTTTATAACCAGAAAGAGATTAATCATAAATTTAAACCTAGGGAACAATTTAGCACTTAAGGATTTTTAAAACAATGCATTAAGTGGTTCTGAATACATTGTTTCAAAAATCATAATACATGTATATAGTTTATTATAAATACAATTAGAAACCATTTTAAAAATCAAAAAATGAAATAAAAAATGTTTACATATTTTTTAAATTATGTAGTAAGTTTTTAAAGTTGTATATTATAATAAAGTTAAAAAAGAATATTTTAAAATTGAATTAAATATGCTAAATGATGGAATGATTTTACACACAGCATGAAAAATTCCTTAAAATTTTTATATAATAGAATTTCCAATTAGAAACTTCATAAAAATTAATTAAATTTATTTTACAATGATCAGGGATTTCAGAGAAATAATAATAAATTTTATTAAGACAATTTTTTATTCAGTAAATTAATATAAGTATTAATGGACATTTTCTGTGATAAAAATGATGAAATTTAAAAATAGAACTGTTAAGAAACTAAATATTGAAGAAATATTTTTTAAAGTTTCAAATAACAAATAAAATTGAGTTTTTATTTTAACAATTTTGAAAATTGAGTTGAGAGATTCAACGTAACTATGTAGATTATCATCAGCATTGGCACGACTGCCCTTTGTGGGCCTTGGCCTTCTTCAGAAGTCTCTGCCATTCCGCCTGTTTTCTAGAAATCGACCTCCAGTTCTTGACTTTAAGTATTTTGAAGTCTTCTTCCAGACAGTCCCCTTCCATCTCTTTTTGGGTCTTCCTCTTAGTCTACTATAGAAAGGGGTGGTGTTGAAGACCTTTATTGGGGTTCTCTCTGTACTCATTCTCATGAGGTGGTCTGCCCATCTCATTCTAGATAGTTTTATTGATTTAATGATGTCTTCTCCATTGATTTTGTACAGTTCAAAGTTATACCTTTTTCGCCAGGTGTTATTTTTCAGGACAGCACCAAAAATAGTTCTAGGACCTTTCTCTCAAAAATCGCCAATGTTTAACTATGTAGATAGTTTCTTCAATTCCCATTCAGATTTAAAATAATTTTTAAAGTTACAAATTTTTGTTGAATTAAATTATTCAAAAATAGGTTTAAAAATCTACAATATTTTACTATAAAATTATTTTGAAATAAACAATATTATGTTTAAATATATATTAAATGGTTTCATAATAAGTGCTAAGCAATTTTTTGAGTTAGAAAAAAATTTGCTATATAAACACAATATTTTTAAGTGACATATTTAATGTATTCTGTCATAATGACAAAATATCTTTTCATCAAAATGAAATAAATTTCATGAAAAATAAAACAGAAACATAAACAAACTGAATTTAAAAAATATTCTGGAAATGAAATTTAAACTATTAAATTTGTAATGTATATATACATAATGCTTGCCAGATGTCCTAGTTTGACCATGACAGTTCCAGTTTTTAAAAAACTTCATTCATGCTCCTATAAAGTATTTGCTGTCATATTGAGAGCAGAGAAAGAAACAAGAAATTACCAGAGATG
Source organism: Latrodectus hesperus (assembly GCA_037975125.1). NCBI lineage: Eukaryota > Metazoa > Arthropoda > Arachnida > Araneae > Theridiidae > Latrodectus > Latrodectus hesperus. The sequence continues at coordinate 114,989,230 of CM075851.1, forward strand.
TGACTGTTTCAAGTGAAGAAAAATGATTGAGGTTGGTCACTTAAAGGAGAATCAAAGAGCACCCGCAGTCTAAAGTTGAGAAAATATTTTCTTTAATGAACAACACATTGTCTAATAAGAGTTTAGTGAAGGAATCAACAAGTAAGCATGTGATGTCATGTAAAATTAATATTGAATTAGATTGTGAAGAATTTTACACGCTTAAAACTAACATAAACTATCAATAAAAGTTTTAGCCCATGAAAAGATTACTCTCCACAGAGAACATTCACAAGAAAATTGAAAATACTCATCAAAAATTATAATTGAGAATCTTAAATTAAGTGCAAGGAACATAGTAAAAGTTAGTAGATTGATAATGTGACAATAAATATATTCAATTATTGAATACATTAACATATATTTAATCAAAAAAAATTCCACAAAAACTTTTTGTCAGAGTCTGCCATAAATCTTCATGTTCTTTTCCATGCAGATAAATTATTTAATACCTCAACACAAATTCTGACAGCACACAGCACATTTATCTGCAATATATATATAGATATAGATAGATTGTTCATGAAATTAAATTAAGTACTAAGCAATCTGAATTTAACATTGAAATTTCCAGATATTAGCAGAGAAATCTGTGTAAATAAGCCATTACTAAATTCTAAAGTATTTGTTTCTTTGAAGATTAAGCATACTAATTTCAATTTTTATATTACTTTTTTTGTTAAAAATGTTTTGCTTATAATTAATATTATGTTACTAATAAATCTAAACACTTGAGCCATGATGACACTTATTGAATAATGATTAACAAGAATTTTAAAAGGGAATAATTAAAGAAAATTTTATAAACTTGGATATGGAGGATAATAATTGATATATATTTTTAATATATGTATCTATACATGTATTGTTAAAACATTTCCTTAATTTTAATATTAACATATAAATAATTTTAATGTAATTTCTGAAAAAATAACTTTTATTTAGCAAATTTTTCTGTCATTGAATATTTCAATTTACAGCCAGTTGTGATATTCATGCAAGTTGAAATTAAGCCATTTTTCAATTTCAATTATACGTGTATACCACTAACTATTTCTCAAGAGCTTTCAGTACGATCCTTGCAAAGAAAAGACTTAACAACTCACAAACTTTTATAAAAAAAAATTAAAAAACAGTTCTTTCTTATTATCCGTCGGCTATTTTCACTAAAAATTTATATTGCTAAATATAAAGGTTTAACAAAAGTTTTTGCTTTGTTTAGTGTAAAATAGCTCAGCTGATAATGTGAATAAATTACAAAATTTGATGCTAAATCATAACTTTGAAGACATTCTTTCTTGTTTACAGAAATGTTCAATGGGATAACAAATAAGAACCCAAAGTTCTTATTTAAATGTAAAAGAAAAGATTTTTTTAAATAATTGTATAGAATTAATATGAATCTACAAAGAAAAGAAACATTAATATTTAAATATTTTTTAAAAAACATAAAAATTTCAGAATTGTAATAATTATTATATTTAGTATTATTTTTCAAAATTTATAAGATATATTGATGTATTCTGATTATTTCTATTATTCAGCTACATATGACCTTTGGTCATTAATATTATCAAATGGATTGTAAATAATTTTTTGTCACTAATAAAACAAAAATCCTACAAAAGTTAAAACAGTAAAGAAATTGAAGGCAAATAAGTAAATTTTAGAAAATAGAAATTATGAGAATCAAGTGAATACTTAAAATAAATCTTTTTGAAGTTGTTGTTTTTTACTTTCCTGAAGTATTTTTGATATTGATGTCAGGTAAATTAGATATTTCTAATTTGAATACATTTCAAATGAAAACATACTTTAGAAAACATTAACAAATATGTTCAGCTTTTAGGAGAAAGATGAAGAATTGAGTTATAAGTAATCCACATTAGTTTATTCACTAGTATACCCTAAAATTACTTCTAAACGCGGGCACGCTTACAAATTATTTTTATTGCGCAGTTTTAAAATGAATATAACTGTTATAATTAAGTTACAAACTAAATTCTAATTTTTGTAAAGTTATATTATATGATTCTATGGATTTTGTTAAGCTTATAAATGAAGCTGAATTACATTTCGACGATTTTTAAATCATTCACCATATAATCTTTGATATAATATAGTATAAAAATATACTAGTAATATTTTTGGCTGTTTTATTACGAATTGTTCTAGTTTTCAACTGAAAAAATTAACTAGATCAAGAATTTTTTTTTAATCAAAAGTTAGGAATAGATCATAGTTTTTAAAGAGATATATTTCATTATTTGTTTTTATAAGTTTGACACAAATAATAAATATGTTAAACAAAATATAAATATGTTAAAAAAAAAGAGAGAGAATTCGTAAATTTTCTTCTAAAACCAAAAATTATTCTACATACTTTAAGTTGTTTAATGAAAATAAAAGTTACAACATTTTCTCACATGATTTTTTCTTAATGATATAATTATATGAAGCAATTTTTATTTTAAAAACATATACTCACAACAATTCAATTATTTTCTCGAAAAATACCTTATGATCTCTATTTATATAATTGGTATAGTTATAATAGTTTATAAATACATTGCTCTTAATTTATCAATGTTCTACTTTTGTCTTTGAGGGAAATATACATTTTAAGATATAAGAAAGGGAATTGACAAGCACGTACATAGTTAAAAAAAAAAAGAAAGAAAACGGCAGGGGAATCCCCTTTACAAGCAGATAATAACGTTTGAACTGAGGTGAAAAATATTGACATGCGCGGAGGAAAGTTTCGATTTGTAATAAGGAAAGGAGTAAGGATGGAAAGAAATACCTGTAACTGGTATTTTGTAATCAGTATTTTAATGTAACAATCTGTAGTCAGTACTTTTTTTCCAAATACTCGGGACTCCCAGTAACAAAGGTATCTGAAGTCCCAGTATCCTCAAACAGTTGTAGGTATGGATGGAAGTTTCTATAAAGGGTAGAATAGAGGGCGCTACTACCGTGGAGATCTAGTAAACTCCCGAGATGAAACTTTCTGCTTACTATTCCATTATTGTCTTGTACCATTGTGCTTGTTTTCTGTAGTTTCCATTGCTTTTGAGAAATATTCACATTTAAAAGCAATTATGGTATAAAAAATTTTTGATATGCAGAAAGCAAATAAAGGTAGCAGCTATTGCGTAGCATTTGATTGCATTATGCGAACTTAAATAAGACTTACATTTTCATTGAAATAAAAACCAAGATTTGTTTAAAATATTAATAAACAACAAGTAAATAAACACATCATAACAATTTTGTTCTACTCATTGTTGATACCTATTCATATATTCTAGCATGATCAAGAAAATTTTAATAAAATTTATAATACTATAAATGAAAGCATAAATAATACCTTCCTTAATATTTAAAATAATTTATAGTTCAATTGCGCGCAAAATATATTTCCTGAAATTTTGGAATAAATACATAAAATTAAAAATTAGTTAAAGAATAAAATGATTAATAATTGAGATAAAAAAAATAACAAGAGTTAGAATGGGGGTTACAATATATCATTCATCAGTTACTGATCATAATATCGCCAATAAGAGCGATTCCCCGCAAAATTAATCTCTATCACGATTAATTAAGTAAAAATTTTAATTTACGGGATCACCACTGATTGCACTCTTATTAAAAATTATGATTTTAACGGATAAAATAAAAAAAATTTCGAAAACAGAAATAAATACTTAAAAATATTTAAATAAAATTTTTTGCGGTTGCATTGGTTTTCAATGGGAAGAGAGAAAACCGGAAGTATTTCAGATGGCTTCCGGTCAGCTGAGGTTAGTTTTTGTTTACACTGAAAACTCCATCCATAATATACTTGACTGGATGTACCTATTTCAAAGTAATCAGTGCTGCTGCTATGTACTCAATGTAAAGTAACAATTTAAACTTTAAAGGTCAATTAAAGTTGAACGCGCTCATGGATCTGGTCTAGCACTGCTGACCTCGGGGGCATGCAACAACAACAGTTTCAAGCAAAGAAGAGTCAATGACAGAGGGAGTACATGTCTGTTTCAAAGTAATCGGCATCGTTATAATGAATTTGGATGAATTGAATGTAACAAGTACAGAGGAGCCAATGACATAGCTACAACTAGAAGAAACAATATCATCTATGTATCGATACAGATGGATGAATTAAAAGATAGTGGCAAAATTTGGACAATCACTGTAAAAGATTCATTTCCCAGTTTGAATCCCAAGAACTACGCATTACCAAACACAATCAAGTAGTTGTGATTGGAGGATGTTGTGGGAACTGTAAACAGGATTCGTAAACTTCGATCTACGTATGGTGTTCCTGATACTTCTCTCAGAAACGTCCCAAAGCGGACAAGTCTCAGTGACGGAAAAGAGAAGAGGGAACAGCCTTTAGCTCGAGATCACGGAGACTGATGCTAAACCACGAGCTTGAACAGCCGGATGCTCTAGTGCTCTCCGAAGAGGATCATCGATATTACAGAGTGACTTCCCAAGACTGTTTCCCGAAGGCGGAATTTAGGAGTCTAGTTCTAGTACCAGTGAGCAGTTTTTCTTCGACCGAATGTGCAGCGAACGTTCCAGAAAGTGAGGAATTCGTTAGTTTTCCATGAACCTTCAATTTATGACAGTTCTGGTAAATTATCCTGTAAATTTGTAAATGAATATTTAGTCAAGAATATTGAATTACTTGGGCCTGATTTCTTAGCGGCCGCCCTTGCCTACACATAGTTCAACCTACCTAGACTGAGTACGCTACAATATATAGAATTTAAACTTTTCGAAAATTTTTTACTGTAGAAACCCGTTTTGTTTACATTTTGTAATCTCTCTCTCCTTTGGAAAACCCTTCGGATTTCAATGGGAGCGAGATTTAGCGAGGGGGCGTGTTCAATGACGTCAGAAAGAAGGAAGGGACCGTTTGTTAATATTCTTCCCAATATCAGGAGCAAAACAATCTCAATTGCACCAAAAGGTTGTTCCACTTTATCTTATAAATCATCATACTGTAGGTAGGAGCTCAGCTCCAGGAACTCCGACAAACAACACAACAACTTCCCAGCTAATTTTCGTTCGTGGGTTCGAATCCCACCTTGGGCATGGATGTTTGTAGTGGTTCGGAATCCACTTTAAACCGTAGGTCCCATTCTAATTAGCCCTCGTGTGCAAAAAATGACCGTTTTGCGACAAACAAACCAAACCAACCCAGCTAATTTTCTTCCCAACTTTCTGACTTTACCAGTTTAACGCCTTAATTACAACCTCCTTCCTTTCTGGGATCCTTAAGACCAACCAAGTATGGCTAACGAGAAATCAAATAATTTTAAAATATATATACTAATTTTAATGGTATTATGTTTAAAATCGTTATTAATAATTAAGGTAAAGAATATTTATCAATAAATTATGCAGTTTAACAATGTAATTTGCGATAACATAATGATTATAAAATTTATTATTTTGAAATAACTATAATTTATCAATTTACATTATTTAAAATAATGATGACAATTCTTTTAAACGTATGAACTTTATTTGTATTCTTCATATGTTTCCATCAGCTTTCTAACTTGTCAAGTGGTCAGCAACCTGGTACAACATCCACCTGACTGCGGATAGGTAGGTCCTGGGTTCGAATCCCGGTTCGGACATGGATGTACTTTCTCTATCTATCCTGTCTTTGTCCTTTACTTGTATGAATGGGTTGTGAATGGTTGCCTACCCTATAAACGGGTACCTATGGTTTCTGTGCACTGAGGAAGTCGGACTCCACACCTAAAATGGCCCAGTTAGAAAAGTGGAGCAGTGCACCCCATATTGCCAGCCTAGCAGGTACACGACAACAACAACAATATATATTTCCATTGATAAAACAAATTTAAATTCAGTATTTAATTTTTAAAAAAGGGAAATTTACTGCATAATAATGCAAAACTTATGACTGACAAAAATGTTTAAGGATTTGTACTCACTCAAAGAATGACTGAATTTTTTTTTACTCATTTATTTATTTTGATAATCATAATTTTATTTATTAAAAATGAACACAAATTTTTTTTCTTTATTTCTTCGTCAATTATAAGAATGATAGTAATATTATCAATATTAGTTCGTTTAGTAGAGTGTGTCAATGGTTAGTAAACAAAACACAGTTTTAAAAAACGGACATATTTTAACTCTACAAATATTGGACAAACAATAACATTTAAAAAGGACAAAGCTATTTTGCTATAGTGCCTACTCGCACTGATAACAATAATATATCAAACAATTATCGGCAGATCACCTACTCGCGTCCTCAATACAAAAGTATGTCTTTCTTACTCTCTGTTGTCTGGAACCATACGTGATGCTCGCTGTCAACTAGCGATATCTATTTACAATTCTGGATTCTCACACAGGAACATGAAAAAACCCGTTCTTTAAATCTAACTATAAGAAAACTTGCTTACCCTAAACTTTTACTAAGTGATCTAAAACTTTTTCTATCTAAGCCATAGGAAACGAGTCTAATTAATTTCTTATTCAATTTCCTAAAATCTACACATAAACTCAAAGTTCCTTCCCGTTTCTTACATAAAACAATTTTGAATCATATACTGAACAAGAGGGTTTTATTATTCCATGCCGTAACCATTCGTCAATTTGTTGATCGACTACTTTTTGTTCCGAAAAAGAAATTCTTCTACAGCGCTGTGAAACCGGCAAATCATCTTTTAATACAATATTCATTTTTAAATCAGTTTTACGTGGCTCTTTAAGTGGTAATTTTTAGTTAAATTCGAAATACTATAGCGTAATTTTTTGTTAGCAATATGCGCTGAATTTATATCCTCTTCCTCAATAATCGCCGCAGAAAAGAAAGACAAGGAATTATTCTCAACAAAATAAGAATCCTCTTTATTCAGTGAATAGAGCAAGCTGACGTCACTTGACCTTGACATATTCGCTAAATTCTTATTTTTTAGCATTTTAAGTATCAAGGAGGGAGGATGCAGTCAACAATCAGTGGTTTGGTTTGGTTTGTTTGTCGCTCAACGGTCATTTTTTGCACACGAGGGCTAATTAGACCGGGACTTACGGTTTAAAGTGGATTCCGAACCACTACAAACATCCATGCCCAAGGTGGGATTCGAACCCACGAACTGTTGAACCGAAGGCAAGAGCGCTAACCATTCGGCTGCCAGCTCGGCTGTCAACAATCAGTGAATCATACATTGCCGCTTTTAACTCTACTGGGGGGAGGGATTTTCACCAATAGAAAATCAAAACATTGATATTTCGGCGAGAACTTTATGGCTGAAACAAGTTTGAACTTCAATAGTCTTAATATATTGCTTATGCGGAAAAAGAGAGAGCTCTTAACAATAAGCTACCTTCCTGAATCATTTTAAGCAACTTATTTTTTGCCATCAATTAATAATTCTATAAATTCTAATTGATTTTCTACGCTGTTATCTAATTTCGTTTTCACTGCCGATACAGTATTTTTTTGACTATATTTTAAATTTTCATTTTTATCTAAGCACTTCGGACAATCACGGGAATAATGAAAATTTCTCCCCTTTTCCCCGTTAACATACAACATCGTTCGGATTTAGTATTCTGATACACGGAGTTACGCATTTGTTTTCTTTTGATATTTTTATTAAAATTGGACCTTTTATTTTCAGCTTTCGGTTTGCGAGCTATTGACTTTCGGTTTTGTTCTTCATGAAAAAAATAAATCGCATTCCCTTCCCAATTCATTTGGAATAAACTAATTATTCAATCAAAAATTAAAAAAAAATTTTAAAAATTTACGGGATTACCACTGATTGCTCTCTTATTAAAAATTATGATTTTAACGGATAAAATAAAAAAAATTCGAAAACAGAAATAAATACCTAAAAATATTTAAATAAAAATTTTTGCGATTGCATTGATTTTCAATGGGAAGAGAGAAAACCGAGGTATTTGATATGGCTTCCAGTCAACTGAAGTTAGTTTTTGATTACATTGAAAACTCCATCCATATCTCCTTTTTTTACCATACAATTAAATATTTATTCATATAATGAGGATATTGATTTAAACCTAATAAAGGTAGTTTATTCACTTCATAGTTTAGGGTTTCAAAATGGAAAAAAAAAATGCTTAAATTAAATCAATTTTTACTTCACCTTTCTTTATACTATCATGTGTTACCGTCATGTTTATTTCTTAAATTATGGATTGATGTAAATAAAATCTATGTATTTTTGGGTTCCCCCATTTTGTATTAAACATTATATACTCAATATTTTACATTATAACATTTAAATTGTCGGTAAAACTGTTGTATATTTTTTGATATTTAAAGAATTTTTAATGTAACTATAAAAGTTACTCTTATATAAAATGATTATATTTACTTAAACATTATTAATAGAGTTTTAATTGAAAAGCTACTTTATTTATCCATATATTGCTTAAAATTCAGGAAACTGAAACAAGAAATGTGAATAAATGATAATTTTATTTTAGAAAAATCTGGTTTGTCTACTTCATAAAAATATAAACAAATAAACGTCTTTTATAAGAAAAATTACAATCTATTATAAATCAATAAATTTTACTATGATTGTCTCATTAATGTTTAATAGAAAAATATAAGAAATTTTATTCGATATTTAAAATTACTGCATTTTTCTAGACAAATTTTAAAAAAATCTCTTTGTAATTGAGTTAATCCTCTCATTTTACAATTCTTCGCAAACTATTTACCAGTTAATTAGAAGAATTCATTTTTATAATTGGAAAATCTTAATAAATTCAAACAAAAAATTAAAAGCTGACTAGGTTGTAAAATAGAAATTATATTATCTCGTCTAATTTTATATTTTAATTAACATTGAGAATCTTTGAAAATTGCAACTGAGTAATTTGAAAACAGAACAGATATAAATTCTGAAAACAAATATAAACATCAAAAGGTTATGATTTTTTCCATTGAATGAAATATGTTTAAGAAAATTTATAAGTTCAAAATTTTTCACTGAAAAATGGTTTGTGGAGGAAATAAGTTATATGTCTTCGCCTCAAACTAGAAATTAAACCATTACAGGAAAAAATTTCAATTAATGAAATGTTGCATAAATAATAATTATTTTTTATAGGTTAGCACATAAGCTCTTTTTATTAATATTTAAGTGAATGCTTATTTATAATTGATAATGATTTAAATTAACATTAATTAATTTTAAAAAATATATAAAATATTATAGACATAATAATTTAGTTTTAATTATTAATTTAATTTTTATTCAATTTATTTATAAAAGACGGTAATATATTCCTTCCTCCATGGTAATAAGTACTGGATACAAGATACTCGTTACTTTAAAAGTAACTGTAATCAGTATGTACCAAGTACAAGAAAAGGTCCCATCCCTTGTGAGAAGAGTGAGCATATAATTTGTTTAGCAATATTTGTGAATCGTTGTTTGGACGTGGTCAATGACGTGAGAATGTTAGGAGGAATAGTTTGACGGAACGAATGACATTACGGGCAGGGTAGAAGTCAAAATCAGAAAAATATTTAGAATATACAAAAACAAATTAATGGAATGACATTAAAATCGCCTATTATAAATGATAAATATTTTCAAATTTTAACACTTTTAATAATTAGGGTGATTATAATTCACAAATGCAATGTTAAATGACATCATTTTGAAATTGCGTGAAATTTGCACTTATTTATGTCTGCAATCAAAATAAATCCTTCTTTTATATATTTCTACTTTAATAATTCATCAATTTATTTTAAGTTCATGTTAATAATTAGTATTAAATGACTTTAATTTATCAATTTCATCTGCTCCTGATTTCATATTTATTTCAATAATTTGTAAAATTTCAGTTGATAAAACAAATTGAAATTCAGTAAATTATTTCTAATCATTAAAAAAAGTGAAATTAACTGTATAATAAAATAAAAATTTTGGAACCAAATTAGTTCCAGTGATGCTAATACATATAAGCACTATTTTTCTATTGATTAAAATGTTTTCTGTTCCCATTTACAGTTTCTAAGCAAAATATATGATTCATAAATTCAAATATTCAAAATATAAAATTCAAAATATATGATTCATAAAATTAATATTTTTTGTGCACAAAATATAATTACATTTAAAACAACTTACTCTAGACAGTTTGCTTAACATATTTACAATAGTTTGTAATAACAATCTAAGAAATTTGAAATCCTCAAAAAATTTAGAATGGATTTTTTATTGAAAAGTTATTTAAATAATATTTTAAGTAATAAGAATGAATTTCTATATTCATAAAAAAATAGCATATCATGCAGTATTCTAAGAAAATTCATAAATAGTTTATATACATACATACATGTAAAGGTATAAGAAAAAAATTTGAAATAAATAAAATATTTAAAATAATTATATTCTAATGTACATATATATACAAGCATAAACTATGTATTCATTTTTGTTTTCTTCAAATAAAATTAATTTTCATGGGCTGGTAAAACACAAATTACATCTGTGTTTAATAAGATTATTTTATAATTCCTTAATTTACAAACAAGAGATATTGAAGGATATATTGAGATAGTGATTTCTCCAAGTTAATGGATCGATTTTAAATTATTACCTGATGAGTAAAAATTTCTTGAACTATAAATAGCTCTTTGTTCTCAAAATTTTTCAAGTAAATGTGAAAAAATTTTTTGTAAAAATTGTAATTTTATAGAAAATTGAAACAATTTTCACGGTTCTCTTATACGTAAAATAAAATTTTGCTCAAAAATATAATTACATAAGCTTAAGGTTTAAATCTTTCTCTGCAACATGAATGTGATTTTAATTAATCCCTAATATTCTTATTAAAATATCTTTTAGAGGGTTTAAACTACTTTCTGCATCAAACATTTTAATTAAAATTTCAAATACCAGATGAAATTCACTTATACTCCTGTAAAACATGAACAGTTAAATTCACTATATTTATTCAAAAGAAGGGATAAATGTTTATGTAAGGAATATAAATTTTATGTTATTCTTATTTTGTATAAAATAAAATGCCATTTCTAGCAGAATAGAGATGTCAGAAATATCATAATTCCTCTTTTTTACTTGTAAAAATTTCAAATAATTTGACAAATTTAAAAAATAGACTCTTTTTAATTAGTGGTAGTGTTTCATGCTCCCAAAGCACAAGTCCAAGGTTCGGTCCTCAGGCTGGGCAAGGTCAACTCAGCCTTTCATCCCTTCAGTGGGTCGATAAACTGAGTACCAAGCATGCTTGGGAACTAAACACTGGGGATTTCATGTTAGGCTGACCATCTAATCAGGACATGTTTCGCACCCCAGGGCCTCTGGGTCACAAAAACAGAGTTGGGCACTGTAGGCCTTGGTCCACATGGGCTGTCATGCCACAGAGAGAGAGATCTTAATAAATGATGTGCCATGTTCAATATAAATGATAATAAAGGCTTAAAAATATAATAGAAATATTTAATATATTATTTTACAAATAAAAAAGGTAAAGTGAACTTTTATTTTGACTATAATAATGTAATAAAGAAATATTCGCTAAAAAATAAAATTTCATAAAGCTGATTATTTTCATTAAGTTTTGATTAATATTATTGATGAAATTTGTTTTATAGAACCCTGTTTTTTTTTAAATTATCAAAAAAATGAGTTTCTTTTTAAAAGAATATAATGAATTGTTTATATAGATTTCCAGAAAAATTTAAAGAATATTTGAAGTATATTTAAGACATTTAATTTCATGGTTTAGAAATATCAATGAAAAATATCCTAGAACATTTTTAAATATAACAAAAATGAAACATTCCTTGAGCAGCATCACTTTCTCCTAAAATGTTTACTGAAATATCAACTACTTAATGTGCATAGAAAAACACATTATATATCTCATTGCTTGTGTTTGGTATCAAACTTTGTATTTTCTACTTCAAAGAAGGTCATCTGTTACTAGATGAGTGAAGCCATAGAACATATGAAAGAGAATCTGTATTTCAAATACCTAGAATAATTCCTACATTATTGGAATAATTAAGGACTGTTAGCTCAATTTTTTATGATCGGTTATTATTAAATTTGTATATATTAATATTCATTAAGTATCAAATTACTGATATTACACAAACACTATAAAAGATTTAACATGAAATACTTCTTATTTGTAACTAAAACTAGAAGGTGATGTTAGATTAAATTTAAAATAGGATTTAGTCTTTATTAATGGCAAATTCATATCATTAGTTAATTTAAATCAAACATTTATTAATATAATTATATAGGCATATTTTAAAATGAAAGTATTAAGTCTAAATGATCCTTAAAATTGTGTTTATTATATTCAATGTCTCAATTTTTATCTTATTTTATTGTTTACATTTTTTAAATATCAATATAAGCAATAAAAAGAGGAAAAAATCATTTTACAGCTGATTTACTTCAATAATATAAACTTGATGTACATGCCAAAGTTTTCGAATACTAAGATAGTAATCATCATGTTACATTTTGTAACCGAATACAAAATTTTCCAAATGCTCTTATAATTTTTAGGCATTAGTATTTAGCAATTAAATTCACATTTTTATCCTTGATAATTCAAAAAAATTATCACAATGAAGTTTTTAACAGCTGAACTGTGTATCATCAAACTTTAAATACTAAATTTAATTTTTCTTACTCAGAAATAAATACATCATCTTTGAGTGCTTAACATCACTGAAATTATGAGGTAATTTTTAAATTTTATTTCTAACAAGTCCTAACAGAATTCTATGTCAATTTCTTTTTCTATTTAAATTACAAAATACTTTAATGCTCACATTTCATACTTTTTTAAATATTTAACAATAGAAGGCCCAACTTTTATTTTCTAAAATATTAATTAAAATACAATTAAATCAGATAAGAATATAAAATTACATTTAACTTCTCAATTAAACTAATGTTTATATTAATCATATACAAAAGGAAGCTGAAGTCAAGAAGAAAACTCAAATTTGAATGCATAAATATACCATAATTAAAAAGTTAAAAGCATTTTGTGTGAGAGAACTTATGATTTGTTTTCATTGAGGAGCTTGGTTAAATTTTATGGTGCAAAGTTCAAACAGGACAAACTGTCACTGAAAATGAATTAAGAATTCTGGAAAATGGACTCAATATCAAGTGATGTAAGGGTCATGGACTTGAAGTTTTTTTAATAGATCAGATCAACTGTTTTGAAGCTACTTATTTTCATACTACATCACTCATTTTTGTCACATTCATGTTTCCCGATACATTCATAAAATATATTTCATCAGCTTTTCTGAAGTCCTATAATATTTCTTGAGTTTTCATGTAAAATATTTTTCCATTGTTCATAAATTTTTATGAATTCTAACATATTATAAGGGAGAATACTAGAGAAATAAGCTTTGACTCAATCAGTTTGCTCCATTAACCAAGAGTCGTGATGCAAAATTTCATCTGAATATTGGAACATGTTCTATCCATTATTTATTGCATCATATCTAGATAATCATATAGTTTCAGAAACAATATTTTTTCCTCTATTTGTTGATTTTTTTTATTTCCAGTCTCACAACCATAATTAAATACAGCTAAACATTCTTCAAATTTTAAAATATCACTGTCTATATCTGGTAACTATGTAAAGAAATAAGTGAATAAATGTCATTTCTGAAAAAATATATGAAGTAGCATATACTTTTAAAGAAAATGGCATTTATTATTGGAGAATTTAATGTGTACAAGAAAAGGAGCTTAAAAGAATTTCAGGCATGCATAAACTTTCGCTCCTGTCTTTGTCCTTCCCTTGTATAAATGGTTGCCTACCCAATCAACAGGTATCTATTGCCATAGGTACTATGTGTGTACTGAGGAAGTCTTGACTCCAAACCACATTACTGTTCAGTTGGAAAAGTAGAGCACCCCATATGCTAGCTAGCTTGACACAAGACAATAACAAAACCTTATTTTATTTTTATCCACTGCACTTCAAATCCCACATTATAAACGTCCACCAAAATTATTCGAGAATGCAAAAAGAAATTTAAATTAAAGGCATAAATTTTGGAAAACTCAAACTAGAGTTCTCTTTAGTAAAATATCTGATACAAAAAAATCCAAAATGAAAATTACAAACATTTCCAGGATGTGTGGCGGCTAGACATTCTGATGCTGTATTTGGTGACACATTTGGCGACTGATTTTGGCAAGGAAAATATCACCAAATTTTACCAGATTGTGTGACATTTTGCACTTTGCGAGCTGAGACCATAATATTCAGTTTAGCCAAAATTTAGCTTTCACATAACATTTTGCTACATGAAAGCCAAATTCAAGAATTGTTAATAGAAATTATTTGTTCTTACCCACAAATTCTTACATTTACATGTTATATACTAGTGTTATTAACATTTTATAGATTCTGGGAACGAACGTTAAATAATTATAATATTTACATACCATATTTTTATTGCGAAAAAATTTGACAGTATATCGTCAAATTTTGAAAATTTTAATAACTCTTTTTTAAATGTGAAGAAATAGAGAACATTTAATCTATTCATTACAATAAAGATATAAACATTTTAATTGTTATTAATATGATATTAAGTCACATGATTTAATGGCATATTCAAAAAAGTCAACAGGAGTACACAAATTTCTAATCTTTCCATATGAATAGTTGGAGTTCAGTTTTAAAAATTTTTTTCAAATTCCTTTATCTCATTATGTGCTTAAAAATATTAAAATAATTTACTTCAAACTTTGATTTAAAGAATATTAATATGATTTGATAACATTCATGATTTTTCCAATTAACAGATTAGTAAAATTTTGCAAATAGGTACTCATTAAATATAACTTTTCTAAAACCTGCAATTATGTAACAAATCATTGCCATTAACAAAATGGTTCAGCAATTATATTTAATATGTATTTTTTTTAATACTTTACTCAGAAATAAACAAAAATATTCAAAACTATTAATACTCATTACATACTTTCACTTATAAGCTGCTTTATATGAATTAGACATATCACACACATTTAGAAGTTTAAATATGCCATAAATATTTGCTTGATATTTTATATCAAAATTAAATTTATCCTTCTTTGAAAAACTAGTGTTTTGATATAAGAGAAAAAGTCAAAGCATATTTTTTTAAACTTAATACATGAAAGAAATTTCAGTCTACTCAAGATTGAAGACACAACTTCAGTCTTCAATTTATAATTTATATTACATACTCTAAATTT
The DNA here is from genome assembly GCA_037975125.1 of Latrodectus hesperus. Lineage (NCBI taxonomy): Eukaryota > Metazoa > Arthropoda > Arachnida > Araneae > Theridiidae > Latrodectus > Latrodectus hesperus. The sequence goes on from CM075851.1 coordinate 115,004,586, forward strand.
TGTAATTAATTTAAATTTCATCTCCCAACTCAATTTAAAAAAAACCCAATTGGTACATTAGAAGTGTGAATATTCATCAAAAAATACTGAATTTTAATCAGCAAAATAAGCAAATTTTAACACTGAAATATTATATTTATTAATATATAAGCTTTTAAGACATAGAATTTAATTTTTAAAAAATGCTACACATTCTCCAATTTCCAAAACATCACTCTATGTTGATAATAAATAATTATCCTTTAATTATAAAAGGAAGAGATATAGTGAAGTAACTTGTTTATTAACTACATTTATTAGTTGTATTTTTTAACAAAAAATATAGAGATACAATAGGGAAGCTTTTGGTATTGATTAAATCAAATCATTTGAATTATTTAAACTGTATAAAAATTAAGCTATTTAAATTGACAAATGAATTATTAAAATCATTTACTTAGAAGCATGTTTATTAAAATTTAACATAGCCATGAAATTAAAAATTATCAAACCAAAAGCATGCAAAAAGATGAAAATGTTAAATGATTCTCAGACAGATGAGCTTTGATGTACTGAGATTTATGGATCAACAGTTACTAAAACTCTTGGCTTGGTCCTCCCTTTTTGCTTGATTTGCTAGTAGGAGCAGGTCCGGCACTAGTTTTCTTCGGCAAAAGAACTGCTTGGATATTGGGAAGAACACCACCTTGGGCAATGGTTACACCAGACAGAAGTTTGTTCAATTCTTCATCATTCCTAATAGCAAGTTGTAAATGACGAGGAATGATGCGAGTCTTCTTATTATCTCGGGCAGCATTTCCCGCCAATTCCAGAACTTCAGCGGCCAGATATTCCAACACCGCAGCAAGGTAAACGGGGGCTCCAGCTCCAACTCTTTCAGCATAATTACCTTTACGTAGCAATCTATGAATTCTTCCAACAGGAAATTGAAGACCAGCACGACTGGACCTAGTTTTACTTTTACCTCCTTTTGCTTTACCACCTTTACCACGACCAGACATTTTTAATATAAATTATTGCGTTACTAAATAAGCCTAACACAACCGTCAGCAATGGAATTCAACAGAATAATGGCGCCAAAAGCGGTATTCGAGTTTTAAGACTTTTTTAACAGTTACAGTACTAGTTACAATTTATCTCTGCGAATTACCAATTTTCAAATATTTTGTTCTAAATGTATTTAAAGCATTTACATGCCAATTTAAGTATGTTTTCAAAAGGTAGCTATACTTTTAATATTTGAATACATTTTAAGGATCATTTAGAGTCATGACTGATTATTTTTATTTTAAAGTGTATTCTCGTGAAGTAGATACCATCTGAACAGGTGATTCTAAATTCTGAAATAATTATTTCAATTAAAATGTCATTTTTATATGATAATAATTTTCAGTATCTCTACAGTGGCAATTCCTTTTGGATTTCATAAATAACCATAGAGCAAGGAGTGAAGTCGGAAGCGTATCTTGTTCGAACAGTGAGTTTAGGTGAGATACGATGGTGGTGAATTCTATCCCTGACTGATAGATAGCGTAGTAAAGGAGGGAAAAAACAGGCTTCAAAATTCCCAAGGGAATAAACTGGGTTTATTCCCTTGGGAATTTTGAAAGAGCGCTTGAAAGTTTTGAAATATTTCAAATGGTTTTAAAAATTATTTTTCATTAGAATTTTTTCAAAATAAATAAAAATTGGATAAATTTATGATTTTTACTAATAATTATGGTAATAGAAAGTTTTCCACGAAAAAATAATTTTGCGTTAATAACCAATTTAGAATAACTTCAAAAATTAATGTTGTGTAAATATTTTTCACACATTCTTCTCAGCACGAATTTATTATAAAAGAAACCTGGAAATGTCAATATTTATTTTAATAGTCCTGAGAAATCTTAATACTTTTATTGAATATTATTTCATTATTTTAACAAGTATTTTTGAAGAACTAATTAGTTTTCGTACTAAAAGCCAACAGATTTTTTTTTCTTTTTTGCATATTTAAGTGGTTTACTTCCTTTCTCATCATATATGTAACACACGAAACAATCCATCAAAATTCCCAATATTCCCCAAAAATTCATGGAAATTTTACATTTGTATCTGTAATAGCTATAAAGTTCTTTTTATACTAAATATTAAGGATTGAGCTTACCATGAATTGGGATTGAGTACCTGCTAATACACCAAGAAATATCCTTAGACTTTAATTTCACCTTTGCCAAACTTAACTGTAGGTACAATGCATTTTGGCAAAGGCTATTCTCCAGTCATATGTCAAATCTAGACTGCCATCCGACTTGAATCATCACATCAGAGAACCTATTTCACTCATCTGCAATTCAATTTCGATGTGCTTTGTACCATCTCAGCCGAGCATCATAGCTAGATTTTGCATACAAAGGCTTGCGGGCAGCAGCATAACCATCAAAATCGACTAGGCAAATGTACTTCTTTGCGGATGATATTTATAAAAATAACAGACCTGGATACTTGTTGAAATTTTTTGCGGGCAGAGATACTGCATATAATTGCCATGGTTGTTGCGCGAAAATGATATTCAAAATTGCGACTGGACACCAGAAAGCGCTTTGTGCACTAGAATTTATAATCACTCATAGGTGTTCAGAGAGCAGTTCGGAGAACATACAAACCACGAACGTAATCCCACAAAACTCAATTTTTTTTGTGTAGTTTCTGTTAACTAGATATTATGGACCTTTCATTTTTTTAGTACGGACAATGTGAAGAGTACTTCCTACTCAGGCATGCTTTAATTTTGGTTGTTTCTGCAACCGGAACTTGAGTTTAAAAAAACGGCTATATTTCAGAGAATAAACCGTGTTTATTCCCTTTGAAATTTTAAAAATTCTCGAAAATTTTGAAAGCCCTCGAAAGTTTTCTAATGATTTATAAATTTTTGAAGTTTTCTTTATAAAGTAAATAAAAGTCGACTTATTTTATTACTTCTTCAACTAATTACTATAACAATAAGTTTTCCAGAAAAATAAAACAATTTAGCGTTATTGACCAATTTAGAGTAACTTCAAAAATTTATGTTCAGGGTCTTTTTTTGTACTAAGTTATGAATTTGTAATGACAAAAACATGGAAATGTCAATATTTATAACAGTCCTGAGAAACATATCTATATATATATATATATTACTATTTTTTTTATTAAATATGAATTCATTAAATTTATTGTTTTAACAAGTATTTTTGCTTTCTCATTACGAAACTAATCAACTTTCGTATTAGAAGATAGAACATACTTTTTGTCAACGACCAATGTCTGTGCTTTTTGCATATATATGTAGTTTTACTTCACTTCTCTTCATATATGTAAGGCAAAATAATCAATTAAACGAAAGATGATATGTTGAGTTAATTCTCTCAAAATTCTCAAGTAAATTCTCGGGGTTCAAATTTCCCCGGAATTTTACATCTCTAACTGTGTGGAACACGATATCATCGGTTTCATTTACCAACAGTATGAAGCTCCACCATACTGGCAAAAAGAGATTCCTGACTACTTTAATCGGCAATTCCCACAACGATGGATTGGTCGATGTGGCTGGGATGACAAGACATTGTTTTCATGGATCTCGGATCTTTCACCGTGTGGACTTCTTCGTTTAGATTTATGTTCAAAACTGTGTCTATGTACACTGTTACCAAGCACTTTGGCTGAGTTGAGGTACCGCATCACGACTGCATTCGTAATCACTTTGTGTAATGTGTGGAGCGCGCATGTTTAAAGATTTATGAGTTAAATGCAAAAAATTAATGTGATATCGTATTGCATTATCAATTGAAATATAATACACCTAAAAAGGTTTAATTAGGAAACCAAAGATTAATTCTAAATTAAACTCAAAAGTTCTATAGACCCACAATCATCCTGAATATTGTATTTGTATTCCCTATCACAATCTGAGATAGGGAATACAAATACAATATCAGAATAGTATATCAAAATAAATCAATAAGTGAGATTTATAAAGAATATTTGATATTATTAGTATTTTTTAAATTGAAATATTTGGATATGAGATCTCTTTAATTACAGAGAATAATTTAGAATAACAAAAATATTTTTATTTTATTGGAAAGGTCATAATGGTGTGATTAAAGAAGGAAGTTACATTACTATAGAAAAATAAAGTTCTTGATATAAGCTTAACTTAAAACTAAAATTTTGATTCGTAACCTAAAAGCACAACTGCTTATCAGATTATTAATCCAGCATCCATTCTGTATACTTTAGATTTAAATCTGAATATATAAAAAAAAAGAAAAAAGAACCAATATCAGGGTATTTTTTTAAATCTGCCTCATATTTAAATTCGTCGGAGTTAGTCTCGCGCTGTGTGTGTGAAAATTCTACTGCTTATAGTTATGTAACCCTTCCTCCAACGTTATTGGACATGTTTCTCAGCACGAAACAGAAAAGTTATGTCACAATTATGTGATAATTTATTACATTCACGCATAGAGGAAAAAGTGCAAACATCTATGTATTCAACTTTCACCATTTATGAATAGTGAGTATTGATATTTGCCGGTGTCAAGAAATATCAAGAATAATTCACATATTTCTGAACTTTAGGGAAAAAAAGTTTTCTGGAATTTCAAGAAGTTGTGTGTGTGAACTGGACTATGTATTAAGTTACTGTCAGGGAAAAATAAAACATAGTTTAAAATATTAGTTGTCAAGTTTTATATATTGGAAAGGCTAAAAAACTAACAATTTTAAAAGCATTTTTGAAACTATAAATTTAGTAAATATATAATAATTCAAGAATAAAAAATATATAATTCTTTTTTGTTACTGTAACTATAATACCTATTTTGATATTTAGTGTGTTAAATCAATGGATTAGAGTGTTATAATTGAATAAAAGGAAAACTATAAAGGATACTTTTCTAAACGTATGATTTTTTGAAATCAAAATGCGTGATATTGTTTTTACATTGCCTTTGAATAAAATGGATTAGTTTTGTAACAGCATTTCAAATATAATTGTATAAATTGAAAATGAGTAAATGTCCATCAACAATCAAGATTAATATTCAGATTGACAGTCAAGAATAAAATTACATGTGTTTAATATTACTGGATATATAGATTGATGTTTGTGCGCAAGATTGGAAATTAGCAAGAAACAAATAGTTTTTTCCAATACATATCGATATATTCACAAGTTTAATAAATAATATTTCACCAACTATATTTGGCCAAATACATCTATAATCATGTCAGGGTTCACACAGATTTTCAAGAATCAACTTCTAGGAGTTAAATCAGATTCTCAAGTGGTACACACATTCCTGTTAATTTTTTATTTTAAAAATAGTTCTAAACCAAATATACATATAATTATGTATATGCACAATATTTTTATATAATAGAAATAAATTATTGCAAAATTTAATATTTTTTAAAAATTTAAGTTAGAACTATAATGATTACTTCAAAAGCCTTCAATGAATTTACATCTATAACAGAAAAACATTTATTTAAATAATCAATATTCTTTATACTTTAATTTGATCTAAAGTATACTTTAAATCAAAAATTTTGCATTTAAATATTAATAATCAGTTAATTCTGTACAATGTATGAAAAACAGAAAAAAAATAGAAAAATAATTAAATTCGCCTTCCTGATCTTGAATACTTCACTTCACACATAAATATTACATCTGGTCCTAACTGAACTGGATTGTCATGAAATCATTGTGACTGAACTGCATATTTTATAGTCAATAGTTACAATAATCTAATATCGATCATGCCTCCATCTAGTGGCTACATTAAAAGCTAAAATTAAGAATTACAGACAATTTCATTGAAAATTTTAAAATAGAAGGAAAAACTGGAAAAGAAATTACAATATTTTCTAAGAAAAAATAAATGTATAAAAGTAAGTGAAAATTAAAGGTGTAATCCAAGATTTTCAAAGAGCCAAGTCAAAATTCAAAGAGTTTCAATAGCCCTTTAAAGAAGTTTTGAATTTTAGAGTTGTACGAATCTGCCATGTATATGAAATATTTTTTCTTTTCTAATGTTGGTCGAGATACTTGTGAAAACTAATGTAAATAATTATTAACATTAACGATCTGAAAATCATAAAATAAGCCCACGGTTACAATAGAAACAGTATATCTTTAACATTACTTTTCATTCAGTTTCAATTTGAATGAACAATTCATTCTTTCTTTCCACATCATTATTTAATAATTCTTAAGTATTGTAAATATAGTTAAAAATTATTAAACTTAAGTTTTTTGTTTACTTTCATTAATTTTTTAAATAATCAAACTGCAAATTTTATATATTAATCTATATATACGTCAGGGTTCGTACATATTTCCAAGAATCAAATTCCAGGAGTCAAATCAAAAATTTCCAGTAGGTATCGACATTCACGTTAAATAATTTATTTTATTTTAAAAATTGTTCTTAACCAAATATGCATATAATTATGTACATGTAATATTTTTCAATCATTTCTGTAGATAATAAAAATAAATAATTGCAAACATTAACGAGACTACTTTTTATTTGAGTTAAAATTATTAATGATTACTTCAAATGCTTTCAATGAATTTACAGCTATAACAGAATTTTTTTTATTTAAATAAAATCAACATTCTATGATACTGGATTATACATTGTATAAAATATATTCTTTTAATAACTTTTGTATGAAAAATTTCAACAATGCATTAAGATCTCCAACAATAAATGGCAAAATTGGTTTATCAGTTTGATAAAATGTCAGAAAAGGTTCTACTTCCAAGCAATATAAAAAAATTGCATTTAGTAGAAAAAGTATTTCTTTTGTACACTTCTGCACAATATTAAGTTTTGGTACCAGAATTAAGAAATTTTTTGTTCTGAACAAATGACATGTTTTAAGATTCGGTAACATTTCAAGTAATCTGTTGAAAACACTCATATTTTCTAATCATTGAAGTTTGCCTCTCTCTGGGCCAGGGCTATCAAAGTCATCCCTATGAGCAGGTGAGTCCTTAAACAGTCTGTAAGCTGCACTTGCTGTTACCTCAACTTCTGGAAATGAGGAACATCCATGGTTGTAAGTGTTTGTGTAAAATGTGTAGGGTGCAGCTTCTGACATTTACAATATTTGAATGAGGTTCACATTTTTTTAAAAAATAAGCCATTTTAGTAAAAACAGACCAGCTCACATTTGGGCAACCAATTGACAATTGTAGTAATCTACTTGTTCCTAATTCTAAGCACTTCTCATTCACTTTTTCAAACTAAATACCTCCAGCTGAATGACCTAGTATTGGATGAGTAATACTATGTTTTAAATGCAACATTATCCCAAATTCTTACATGGCAGTTCAATTGTTTTGTCTACAGATGATTATTTAAGCTTTCATCCAAGAGAAGCACATAATTAGAAACATTCTCAACTTTTTCTTTCAATAAGTTGGAAAATTAAGGTGCAATTCCAAAAACTGTTAAATAAGCACTTTTTTTTACAACTGAATTGCTTTGCAATATCACTGTCTGGAAACATTGCTTGATAGAGGCAATTTATATTGTTACAAGAACTGTAGCTGAATCCACAGTTTAAAACTTTAAGAGCTCATAGAATTTCAGCCTTTAAAACTTCTTTTGAAGAAACAAATGAATCTAAAATTTCAGAGCATGCTTTGCTCTCTTTAACAGGATCAGAAGTGAAAAAATCTTTTAAATGAGATTTTTTTAGCAGGTATAGAGCTTGTTCTAATAAGAATATATGCTTTTTCCCTTTCATATGGGATTTAATTGCCGATTTGCCCATATTTGAAATACAGAAGTCTTTCTTGCAAAACAGACAATGAGCATGTGTTTTTTTCTGAATTACAAAAAGCCAATCTTTGTATGGCTTTTCCAGAGTCAACTGGTCATTAAAAAGACTTTCTACCAGGCATATTGAATAATTTTTATTTCAGTCTTTACTTCATTAATAAACAAATTTATCATGATCCAATAAAATTATACCTAATTTTCATAAAGGGAGACATAGAAAGTGTTGTAACTCAAAAATTTTAGATTTAAATATTTATATTCAAAGAATTTTATACAATATAAGGAAAACAGCAGCAAATAGAAAAATAATTAATGAAAATCGCCTGCCTGAACTATGCAACAATAGTAATTGTAATCACCAAACAAGTATTCACCCAACAAGTTCGGTGAATACTTCACTTCACACAATTTACATTTATCTAAATACTATTAGACTAAATTATAATGAAATTATTGTAGCTAACGTTAATACAACAGTTAAGAATAGAAAATTTAATATCAATAGAGCCCCCATTTAGTAGCATTATTAAAACAAAAATATATAATTTCCAAAAAAAAAAAAAATGCAGCAAGGTAAGTAAACATCCTAAGAGTAATTTACTATTTTCAAGGAGTAAAGTCAAGACTTCAGGAGTTTCAAGGGTCCTTAAAAATTTTTTTGGAATTTAAGGAGTTTCCAGGGGTTGCACAACACATAATTTTTAATTTTTCAAAAGACCCATAATTCCTGTTAATTTTGCACAGTGTTAATTTTTTAGCTTTTTGTTTCTTTAGCACCAATTTATCAATTTTAATACACATCTTTTTGCTTTTATTAATCAAATACTTTTGCTTAAACAACATAAATTTAAGTATATCTTTGCTAATTATGTTGACATGTTTTGTACAGGTAATATAAAGAACACATTTAACTTTAAATTTTCATTTTTAGAAAGGTCCATAATTAGCAATGATAAAAAATTAATAATTAGCAAAAATAAACTCCATAATTAGCAATGATTTTTTCTAATAAATCTTAATTAAATGAATCTTTATATTAATCATGATCATTTGAGACCATTAATTGGAAAACTCCAAATTTTAGATCAATAAACAATGATTCACTACAATAAGACTACAAATTTTTAAAACAATTCAGATGTACAAGATAACGCTAAAAGCATATTTTTGAATTTTATATTTCAAGATAGACAAGTAATATTCTATGTCATGAAATATTTCAATGTGAGCAAAACTTTCTAAAATTAATATAAAACTATAATTTAAGCAAATTTTATCATATATCCAAGTATTTTCTTCAAAAAGCTGCAATTTGTTTTATCTAATGAATGAGAAAATGAAATAAACTTTTCACTAGCAAAATACTTTCTATCATGATTTCTGAATTGATCATCCATGGTAAAACTTCTTGAATGCTTTCAAAATGCATGCTTTTACTAATAAATTATGTTGCTAATTTTAACATTCTGAATTTTTCATATGCAAACTTTTCTTTTTAAATGAAACTCCAAATTACATCCCAAATAATTAACCCCCAAGCAATCTATTTCAAGAAAAATATTTAATTCACTCAAAAAATTTTATTATTTAGGTAATTTATACACATAACAAATTGTACAAACCCGAATTTTATATAACTATCTTTAACTTAAATGAAATTTTAAAAAAGACTAAATTTAAACTCAATATTTTATATAAATTATAAAATTATTTTATTTCCATGAAAGCATTTTAATAAAAACAATGCTTTTTATAGATTTTATAGAATGTTTTGAAAATTATTCAACACCTAAGAAGTTATCAGATAAAAATACACAAGCATTTTCCCACACTTTTATTGAAAACAAATTTAGTTACACCAAAAAAAATCAAGACAATTTAACAAAAGTTATTACAAAAATAGAAATTGTGAGTAGTATAAACCTTCACAGAATAGTTTCTTTAGTCTTTGTATTCAAAACACAAAGTATCCACGTGGGGTTTTTATATATTTTTTAAAACTTTAAGCTTCTTTTTTCATGGTTGCAGGTCCTAGGCTCTCTTTAGCATGATGAGCTTGAAGTACAGCAACAGCTTCTTCAACCTGAAATTTAATACATTAAAATTAGTTTTGCATAATTAAATTGATTTTTACAGATCTTATTGTAACATTTTATTTCTTATGTATATAACCTAACATAATTTAAAACGTAAATGCTTGCAGACTATGTCATTACTCATAAAAACCATTTATGGTATTTCCTTGTATATAATCTGCAGTAGTGTTACTTATGGAAATTTTCTCAATGGATAGTCAAAAATGTACTGATTTTATTTTTAATCATTCGTTATTTCTTTTATTGCACATAAAATGAAAAATAGACAGAATCATTAAAAATAAAATAAATAGTACAGAAGAAACTTTCTATTGGAAATCATTTGCACCTATCTCATCGCAAAGTGAGATAAACAGATGAAAGCACCAGATCCAATTTCAAGAAATTTCTAGTAAGTTATTATAGTAGTTTAGTTAATAAATCAAAAGTTTTTTTTCTGGGGATATCATTTATGTAAGATAATTTTTTTTAATTTTAAAAATTGTTCTCAACTAAATATATGTATGTAAATTATATATAATTATTTCATTTGAAGGTTTTTAAATAAAAACATAATTACCTTAGTTTTCAAAGATTCATGGTGTTCCAACATGTGAAGCAATTCGGAATTATCGATTTCCAATAACATTCCAGTGATCTTGCCAGCCAAATCTGGAAACCACATATGGATAACAGGAAAAAGGCGTTCACCAAGCATTTGTTTCTGCTCTTGAGGATTTGCTTCTGCTAACATTGAAGCAGTTAATGGCTCTTGCCCTTGAATTCGGACAGCTTGAGTAGGAACAGATTGTGGAGTAACAGTTTGAGGTACACTCTGTGGCTGAGGAGGATTTCTCATGTTGGAGGTATACTTGAATGTTGCAGGACGACCTGTGTTAATATTTGCAGCTGGAACAGCAGCTGCACGAGCTGTTCCAACATTTGAAGAAGCCATAGCAGCAACTCTTGTTCCCGAAGCAGCAGCATTTGCTACATTAGGCTGTCCAATAATAGGTCTAGCAGTCATGCTAGCTCTCATTCCTGGATTTTGAGATGCTGGAACAGTAGGGCGCGCAGCAGGTCTAGCAAATTGTGCAGATTGCATCGTTTGGAAAGCTAGCAAGAAACATTAGTTAACATTTTATTTGATATATTATAAGGACTTAAAGTATACAAAAAATTAATGTAATGGATCAAGAGGTAAATCAATAAATGAAAATAAATAACTTTAAATATATTATTTTAATAAAACATTTTAAGTTACACTGAACACTATTAATTTCTGAAAGATAATTTTTTTTCAGTGCTAAAAAATTTGAATACATGGTCTTATATTTGCAATATTTAACTTTTTTAAAATAAATTATATTTTAACATAATTTATTAAAAAGAATTTTAATTCCTTTTTACTTTAATTATTGAATACAGTACCTGTCCACAGTAAAAAATTAACAGAAAAGAACATTTTTAAAACATCAATAAAAATAATTACTCTTTACAGTCTAATGCAAATGAAGTACAATTTTAATTTATTTTTTGTCTTTAACCTGCTATAACAGTGGACAAGAAAATCATTTCTTTCCCTCTGACAGATAGGAGAGGGTCATTTTCACCCTACTTAAGTTTCAGATGACAGACAAATCTTTATATTTTAAGGATGGTACCCTACACTTATCTACCATAATTTTGATAAATATAACTGGGTTTACCATAAATATATTTATAGATAAGCAAACAACGTTTGATTGGCTGTTTAACATAGCCAGACTAAGAAATATTACAAGAACTTTAAGATATATAATTGTGTATGTGAAACAGTGCTTCATAAACAATGATATGGTATATATTAATTTAATACAAAAAATTTTTTGAAATTGCTTAAAATAATTTGTTAATTTTATATTAATTCAATTCTTAGCCATAAAATACACATATTTCTGAGTTTGTTTAAAGTAATGAAACATAATTTACTATAAGAAAAATGATAAGCAATACAAATAAATTCAAAAACACATACATAAAAACAACATACCTGATATTAAAAAGTATAACTAAAAATGATTTGAAATAATTTGTTTATAAGCACAAATAAGTTACTGAAGTTGAAAAAGAATCTATATGTTAACATTAATGATTTTTACTTCCTTTTTGTTGAATTTTGTGTTATTCAGATTAAAATATATGCTTTTTTATCTTTTACTTTTTTGGGGGAAAAAAGCTGAACTTTAATTTCTTTTTCTGGGTTTCTGGCACAAGGTATGAAGCATTTTATACAACATAAATGTTGGAGGAACAATCAGTTGAACTACTTTGACTCATAACATTCAGGCTAATTATTTATAAAATTGTTTTTGTCATACTGTAAATTGTAAATTTCTGTTCATTTTTCAATAAAATCCTGAAGATGGTTCATTCAAAGAATACTCATCAAGATGTACTTATATTAACCTCAGAAAATATTTCTATAAAATTTTACATTAAAATTTAATAAAATTACTATAAAATAAAAATAAATAAAATTACTATAAAATTTGAAAAAAGAAAACTTAATGTAATACTAAAACTTAATTCTTAGCTTTAATGCTTATCTTTAAAAAACCAAAATCGTTTTTAATTTTGAGCAGAAATTAAAGTTGCATAGTAAATAAAATATTATAGTTATATGACATACATAAAATATTAAGAATGTATCAGACAGTGTTAATTTTATGATTGAGAATAGTTTAATTTTCATTTATAGACTCACATGTTTTTGTTTTGAGATTAAAAAACTACAATATTGTCCTGGAATATGCCCACGAACAATATGAATTAGTACTGCGCTTCTTCATGAAAATGTTTCAAGGAAAAGTAGAAACAAAGGGGGAAAAACTTTAATGAATAAAAATGACTAGATTTAAGCATGAAATTCAATATTTATTAAATGACGAATGTATAAAATAAAACCAAAGTTCAACAAATCAAAAACTCTATTAATTTATATTGCATACTAATGTTACAAATTAAAAAAGACAGCAGATTCTGTACTAAATCTTTGAATTGGGATTTTTCTAGCATACTTTTTCATGCAGAAATTTAAGAATAATTTAATACTACATTAAGAATTCAACCCATAAATTGATTAATTCTCAAAATCTTGATAAGGATTGGATTAAAGATGATGTTATAAGGGACTATAAGTGTTAAAATTGGAAGGACACCTGTTCCTTTTCCAGGTTATGAAAATCAGAAAGAGTAGACCAAGGCTCTGGTTGAGCTCACTAAGTTATTTATTCATAGTTAAATATTGCAAAATACTTCAACTCATACATAGCTGAGAATCTTAAACTCTTGTGAAATGAAATAGAGTAATTCTAGAACACAATCAAGGGAAGGACAGATGGATGTATAACACATGTGCATATATATCTATAACTATGTAAGGCATACCTATGTTTCAGATATAATAATCCTATCCTTGAATGATACACATGCAAACATTCTGGTTCCGCATAGTGGGTAAACACAAGAGATGCAGCCAAACTGCTTTGACAAGACTGAAGTGGCCACCTGCTTGCTCAGAGACACGTCTCTGGTACCGAGGTCTACCCTATCTGTCCCAAATGTAGAGTTGTTCAGGACTCTCCATCTCATATTTTTCAGTGCATTGGGTGTGAGAGGGGACATGGATTTGACACTGCTTGAGATACCGACTATTTTTGGATCCATGGGGCTGGTGTGATGGTACTGTCACGCTTATACGGTCAAAGGGCTTAACGAGTTTCCTTTATGCTCTCCTGACTGCACATTTTTAAATTTCAATTTCCTATGCAGAACAATAAACAATGAAGTGTTCAAATATAAACTTGATACATTTCAGGGAGAGATTCAAGCAGCAGCTGCAGAAATCTCATTGAACACGTTGATTTTATCTGCAGAAGCATTTCTGAGTAAAAATCACTGAATAAATGCCAAAAGCTACCACAGTAATCACATTAACTGTGAGGAAGACCATTTATGTTTCAAATTAGATTTTTTAATTTTCCATTAAGAGGAATTAAACATAGTAAAATGGTATATAAATTTTCTATGAAGGTTCAAATAGTATACATTTTTATGCATCCTGTATAAAACATCATTTGCCTAATTTTAAATCCCCAGAGGAAACATGAAGTAGAAACATTGAGTAACACTGCGAATTAGCTTTGGATTTATCTGGAAAAGGGATATCTTTATAATAAAAACCTCAATCTCTTCAGATATATTTGTTGCAAATCAATTTGTTGAGAAAAAATTGTGCAAATAATGAAAGATCTAATTCCTCATATATACAATCATTACCACAAATTAAATGTAATAAGGTTAATCTAAAATCAGACTTTCAACAATGAAAGTTGAAAACATTTTAGAGATTCTTCAAAATTAATATACTAAAAACATTTGTACACTTAAAAGTATTCTTATAGCAAAATTTAAGTCATAAAATATAAAATAATGGCTCTAAATTATAAAATCTTTAAAGAATAGAAAAACCAGATTAAGCTAGGAAATAACATCTATCTTGGCTTTAGAAACAATTCAAAATATACACAAAATACTAGCAAGAAAGCTTTTAGAAAATTACAATCATGACAACAAGGTTCAAGTTAGTGAAGAAATTTTCATAAAATCAAAATATATATTGCATATATCAAGGAAGGGCTGACTTCAATATAGCACTTACGATTAATGGATTGGATGAAAAAAATTTTGATTAGTAAATTCACTATTAGCATTTTTTAATGAAACTTTGAGAGCTTAAAGTAAGAATACAGTTTTAAAAAACTCTCATAGCAAAATGAAGAATTTAAGAAAATTTCAAGTTAGTTTTGATTCTAAAGATGCATTTATAACAATTGCATTGTAAAAATTTAGACTTATATTAATGTAAAATTTTGTTTACTGGAGGAATGCACTGCTATAAATAACACATTTTAAAATTAGCTCAGAGAAACTTAAAACTTTACATGCAGATTGCAATACTCATGTTGTAGAGAACACTGCAACAAATTGATAAATTGCAATAGACTATCATATAAACAAAAACTAGCATTTAAAAATTTTTCTAGTGGACATCTAATTTTCTTATTTTGTATATTTTATAGTACTTTTTCAATGAAAAATACAGAAATTCTTAAAGTCAATTTAAAAACCTAAACTAGGATTCTCAACAAATAAGCCAAATTCATGAACTTAGGAATCCTTTCTAATCTGTAAAAGCTAGATTTGAGTTTTCAAAAATAAATCATTTAAAATTAAAAGAAAAGGTTAGCATTTAATGCTATACAATTCTTTATAAAGAAACAAATTAATGAATAAAGTAATTGATAAACAATCTGGTTATATTTGCTCCAGTTACTTTTTGCACAAGAGGATTCATTTGAAAATAACATCTTAGTTACCACAGCAAACATCGACACTTTGTACATTTAATTCCCAAATTGGAATTAAATGTACCAACTGTTAACCTTTCAACTAGAATGACAACTGAAACCTCTCAATTATTTGAAATACAACCAGAATTAAAATAAAAATGCATTCACACAACCTCTTTCCATTAGAATTACAATAACAATAGATATTTATGCTAAAACTAGGTGGCAATATGAGCAATAATATGCAACAAACTGGCTTACCACATCTGAATGAATTTGTACCAGTAATTTTGTTTCATGATGCAATATGATTGTGTACATGCACACAGATTTTGTTTTGGGTGCTCTTAACCCTTGGTTTGTCACTCAACAGTAATTTTTTGCACATGAGGGTTAATTAGACCAGGACCTGTGGTCTAAAGTGGATTCCCAACCACTACAAACAGCCATGCCGAAGGTGGGATTGGAATCCATGAACTGCTGAACTGAAGGCAAGAGCGTTAACCATTCAGGTCCCAGCTCGGCGCTCTTAATACATTTGATTAGTAAGTTATGTTTGACAACAATTTAAGCTTGTGAAGTGGTTGATTTAGTTTGAAAGTATGAATTTTATGTGTCTATATTTTGAAATTTAAAGTTTAGAATGATTTTATATTTTAAAGTTTATTAAAAGAAGTTTTATAAATTTTTTTTTCAAATTGTTTCATTGTAAACTTTGAGTTTTAGCATTTGTATGTTGCTGAAACTAAACTCCATGGCATGACAGCCCATGTGGCCCAAGGCCAACAGTACCTATAACTGTTTTCATGACCGGAACCCTGGGGTGCGAAGCATATGTCCCGATTAGGTGGTCAGCCTAACGCGAAACCCCGTGTTTAGTTCCCAAGCATGCTTGGTACTAAATTAATCGACCCACTGAAAGGATGAAAGGCTGAATCAACCTTGCCCAGCCCGAGGATCGAACCTCGGACCTGTGTCATGGGAGCGTGAAACGCTGCCACTTAGCTTTCTTGTATGTTGTTAGCAATAGAAATTCACAGATTCACTTTAATTTGTCAAGTCATGATTAGCAAGTACTTTTGTTATTCAATTAAAATTGTTGTATGTAATAAATTGAGTATTGTGTAAAATATATGATATGTATTTAGGTTTATCCTGAATTGTAAGGCCTATACCCAAGTTTTCACAAGAATGTAATTAAAACTTTCAACTTATAAAATTGAGCTCATTTACCCATTCTCATTTTTTATTACACAATTCTCTCTCAGAATAAATTCCATTTCCACTGATGTTTCTTTAGTTGGGTGTCACTTTTTGGTTAATTAAAATTAGAGTTTTCATAAAAATCCATTTTATTAACATTACATTTTGCTATATTGTCCAGCTGTTGCCCACTGTAGATTGCATGATATTTAGCCTATATTTTTTCTCATGTAATATTAGTGAAATTAATTTCTAATTATTAGCATTGTATATACTTCTGTAGTAAGTAATAATAAAATATTCAATAATTTGCTATTTGAAATAATGTACAATTGTAAAGCTGAAGATGGAACGCAATCAGTATTTGACAGCTTGAAATTGCATGTAATGATGTAATTTAGGATAGAAAGATAGTTGAGTAAGGCTTGACACAAAGATTGGAAATGACAACCCCCACAGTTACCTAGCTTTACAAAAATTTACACAAGGAAATTTGATTAAAGAGATAATACAGGTAATTATACATTAATTGGCCGTGGTAGCCAAGTGTTTAGGGTATCTACCTTCCATCCGGAAGGGTTGGGTCCGATTCCCAATGCCGCCAAAGACACACCGAGTACATGCGATATATGTGGTCGTTAATCTGTGGAATCGAAAGTCCTGTGGTTGGTCGTTGAGCCGTTACGTGTTAATTTGGTCTGGAGAAAAATACTCCCCCTTCAGATCAATGCCAAAATTGAGGGAGTAGATCCTCTGGTGCTGCCATCTATCGGAGAATTTAAAGAGCAAAAGTCGTACTTTCACCTATATGGTGCTCTGATTAAACGAAAGACGCTCCCAATTGACAGAAAATTCGCATAGCCAAGGCATAGCAAGCTTGCTTGTTCAAGTGTCATTAGTAACAACACAAGTAATTTGATATAATTTAAGTTTCAATATTATAATTTTCAAGGCAAATTCACTTACACAAATCACAATAAAGCTCAAATTTTTGCTTTATGTAATTGTAAAATGCAAGATACTTATTACAACATATTTCTATTTCTATGGAAAACAGAAATTTTAAAAAAGCTTCCTACCAGCAGGTTGAGTACCAGGTCTCATCTGAGCATTGGTTGGCCAACGTGGAGTAGCACGCATCTGAGTCATTTGAGGATAGAATCCTCGCTGAGTTTGAGCCATTGTAGGGACGAAATAACCAGCATTTGCAGGGTTAAACATTTGTCCAAGCTATAAGAAAATTTAAAGTTTAATTTATACTATATTTTTTAAGTATTGATATGAATATTAAAAGGTTATTTAACATACCTGCATTCTCATTCCAGCAATTCTCTGCATGTATTGAGAAGCTAAATGAGCCTTACGCTCCTCTTTACGTTGTGCTAACGCAACATACAATGGTTTAGAAGATACAATTCGCCCATTCATTTCAGTAACAGCTTTTGTGGCTTCTTCTGGAGCACTAAAACAAACAAACCCAAATCCTTTTGATCGCCCATTACTATCGGTCATTACCTAATAAGAAATAAAATTTAGATTTATCACAAGATTTGTAATTTATGTAAAGATGAAACCAGTAAAACTTTATTAAATTTCTTAATATTAATTTTTTAAAAAATCAGTAAAACTCAGAAATATTTTATTTAAAAGATAAAAAGTTGAGAAATTCATTGCAGTTAATTTATTTCCAGTTTTGAATATTGTACACACTTAAAATTTGAATTGTGAGAAAGTTACAAGATATAAGAAGTTGTTTCAACACAAATTAAAACTAACAGTAATATAAAAATACAATTTAATTAACAAAGCCAAAGATTTAATAGTATCAAATTAAAAATACCTTAGCACTGGTTATTGTACCAAAAGGTGTAAATTCTTTTCTTAATCGTTCATCATCAATAGAATCATCCAGATTTTTGACATACAAATTTACTCCTTGGTATCTATTAATGCGATCCATCTTCAGTTGTTCAAATCTTCGTTTTAATTCAGCAGCTCTTTCGGATTTTTTTTGAGCACGGCCAACATACAAGACTTTTCCATTCAGCTCTTTGTTGTTAAGATCATTTACAGCCTAAAAAATACTTGATTAATATTTTTTAAGAAAAAGCATGTTTTAACACAAAATATATCAGAAAATCATTCACTGCTTGTTTGTATACAATTTGTTTTATATAAAAGGTCACCAAACCATTTCTCTTCCCAGCTTAATATTGACATAATTTATCATATATATTTTAATTTAATTACGAGTAATATAAAGCCTTATTTTAAATTAAAAACGGTTAAACTGAGTATTATGGTCTCACTTTGGCGAAATATTTTTTCGCCAAGCACATGAGACAAGCGTTTTGGAAATTGATTGGCAATCCAAAAAGGGTGCCAATCGGGGAGGAATTGGCCTGGAAAAAAAAACGGCGGGAGTTTCACCCAACTTGAAATTTCCCCTCCCCCCTTAACACCAAATACGAAAACAACCATGCAAATAAAGTGGGGTTTCCCCCATATTTCGAATTGCTAAGCCTAACCGCATGCAAGAAAACAGTAATAGTAAAAAGAATTGATTAAAGATTCTATTATAAATATTTTAGAATATTTTTTAGAGAATTAAAGGAAATAGAGAAGCAAACAATAATAATAACATCTAGTTAAAAATTAATAAAATAATGAATTTGAGTTATTTAAGATATGTTACAAATCATCTCACTACGTAAAAAGGAAACAATTCTAGAATAAATTTAAAAATAGATTCTATAATTTCTATTATTATTGTAAAATTTAAATACTTAACATATAATTCTAGGAGTTCTATTCCTGCAAAAAATAAAATTCTTACCTTTATTTATTCTTCCGGCGCTCTACATGCACAGCAAAATCAAAAATGAATATAAAAGACGGTATTGAAAATCAGGCGCTGTATCCACAGCAAAATACAAAACAAATATAAAAGACAGGATTGACATTCCTGCGCTATATTCACAGCGAAATACAAAACGAATATAAAAGACAGTATTGAAATTCCGGCACTATATCCACAGCGAAATACAAAACAAATAGATTGGATATGGAGCCGGAATTTCAATCCTAACTGAAATAAAATTGTGAATATAGAAGACAATATTTATATTCCACGCTACATCCGAAGTAAAATAAAATATAAATAATAAAAAACAAGATTTAAATTGCAGCGCTTTACATGCGATAAAAAAATCTAAAATAAAAATGGCTAACTTTTCCGGGATGTGCGCCGACGAGACATTCCAACAATATATTTGGTGAAACATTTGGCGACTAATCGTTTTTGGTGACAAAAAATAATCGCCAAATTGTAACAGATTTGGCGGCTTTTCGCTTAGACCGTGGCGACTTCCTGTGCTTTAGAGGTTAGACCGTAATACTCAGTTTAGCCCTAAAAACATTACAAAATTTTATAACTGGAAGACAGTTATAAAATTTTGATTAAAGAATTTTTTTTTACACAAAATTATATATAATAGCAGTTAGTGTCTTAGTTCAAAATTGCAAATAAAGAAAATTTGTTATATTTTAATTACTCAAGGATGGTATTGAAAATGCAAGACATCAATGCAATTAAGGTGAAGAGACTGAGTTTTCCTATCTAAATTACATACTACTAGTCAAATATTTTGATAACAAATACGAACTTGATAAACTACAACAAAAAAGTAAAATATGCCCTTATCATTTAAATGCTAATTGTTCAGAACATTATCAGCTTATCAGTGGAGTAATATGAAAGTGAGGACAGAAAATGTGATACTAACTTTTCAAATACTTGAAACAAAAGTAACAGCTTAAGATGCTAAAAAGCTATTACACGACAAAATATTACTTATTTAATATTTTTTGTGCTGGCTATAAAATTCTAATTATGGTGAATAAGTTTTTAAAAATTAAAGAATCATACAGAAAAACACCTTTATTAAGGAAAGAAAATTTCTTTGAAGAAATAATCTGGAATAATTAAAAATAGTTATATTTTCAATAAAATATTAATACTTAGTTAATATATACCTTTTCTGCATTTTCAGGATCTTCAAAACTAACAAATCCGAATCCCTTGGGCTTGCCAGTTTCATCTGCCATTACCTTGGCACTTGTAATTTTACCGTACTTCTCAAACATTTCGCGTAATTTTTCGTCGTCTAAATCATCACCAAAGTTTTTAATGTACACGTTCATGAATCTTCTTGCTTTTTGACCAAGCTGTTTTTCCCGTTCTGAACGTGGAACAAATTTCCCTACAAATCTGCAATATGAAAATATTCTATTAAAATTTTTAAAACTAAATTAGAATTTCGTAAAGTTCTAGAAGCCAGCACAGGTTCTGAAGGATTTCTAATTTTTGCACCCAGCACTACAGTTGTCAATCTAAACTACATTTTGCAGAATAACTGGTTTTCTAAACCCTAATTATAATTTAACTTGAAATTTGATTAAAGCAATCTTGTGTTATTTTAAATTTCAAATATCAAAATTTAGAGTACTTCATAAGAATTACTTATTATTAAACAAGTATTAAAACAAATTGAATAACACAAAAAAGAAAAATATAAACTAAATATGCACACTCTACAATGAAAGACAACCTGACAACAAAACTGAATCAGTAACATAAATAACATTTTTATGAACACTCAAATTTTAATTAACCAGACAGTGCGACAACATACTTTAAATATAAACATCAGTGTAGCGACCTCAACCAGAGATGACAGAGCAAAAAAGCCATATCTAGTGTAAATAAAATGCATTTTTATTTGATTTTAATGAACTGTGCAGTAGTACCCATTTAAAAAACATTTGTTTAATAATAGTTCTCATGATGTTCTGATTTATTATATTGATCTATGGTATGCATTCTATCTATTTTTCAAAGAATTTTGTTATAATTTAAAAATGTTCTTAAAAACTAATTATTCTGATAAATTACACACATACATTGATCAATATTATTCAACTGCAATCCTATCAAGTAATTGCATTTTAAGGTTTGTAATTATGCAGTACATATTCATATTTCCCTTATTTATTGAGCAGTTTGACTATATCCTAATGCTGATGCCACTGGTTTATAAGGATTCTCAATCAAAAGGGAAAAGCTACTATTCTTGCTTATTTTTCACTAAATAACAAAAAATCTTGTTTTGTTCTTAAAGTAGAAAACTTTGCCTGTATTTTGTTCTGAGTTATAAAAAATTTTACAAGAACCAGTTTTGTTCTAAAATATCTAAAGATTAAGAAATTAATATTTTTAACAGAACAGAAAAATTACAATAAACAAAAACCTGATTCTTGTAAAATTCTCTTAACAGATTTCACAATTTTACTGTTCTTACAATAAAAGAACTTCTTTGAATGAAGTGGCAAGTTTTTTGCCACCTTTCTTGAGATATGAATTACTATTTATTAACAGATATTATTCAAAAATGAAGACTTCAACAATGAATAGCAAACAGATTTAACATTAAGTTTATAAATGTTAAATTTTTCTTTTGGAAATATTTTAAAATGGAACTAAAATATCTAAACAAAACCCGAACATTTAACAACTAAATATTTCACAGATTTCCATTTAGAAAAGCCTAAATTTGAAGAATTTAAACGGACGAGTTACAAGGCAAATATAATCATAGATGAATTCAGTTTTTGACAGCCTCAAAGTTTTGAAAAGATAATGATCAGTATTTTTTCTTTTTTCAACAAGACTTTACATTTTTCCAAAATGGTCATTACATTAAAACAAGTAACAATTTCATTGAAAACTTTCTTAATACCAACCATGCCAATTCCCACCAGGATATAAAAATTGATACCTAACACTTGGAACCGCATGGCATGTGGAATATCAGTTATGCAGACATTGTATTGTCATCCTCTTAACTTTGAAGATATACAAAAAGCAAGACTTAGAAAATTATAAAAAAAGTAGGCCATATTATAAATAAGAAAACAAAGGTTATGAGTCAGTAATTTTAATCTAAATCCAGTTAATCTAAATGGCAAAAGGAGTTATCACTGTTTTAAACACCTATACTGAAGGCAGCACACACAATGACATCAAAGTATACTATATTTTGGAAATTCTAAGTATGGAGAAAAAAAATTAAAACATATCTATAATACAACAGTAGAACTTTTACATTTAAATGAATGTGAATCAACCAACAGGAAAATAAAATATTTTAAGAGAATTCTGCAAATTTATTGCTCACAAAACAGTTTATATGAAAAACTTATCCTTACAAACCTTAAGAGACGTGGATTAGACACTTTTACAAAAGGAAACTTGCTGATGCCGCAAGAATATTATTTTACATGGGCACCTGATAGATGCAAGAAGAGGATGACCTGAAATAACTTTTAGGCAGATGAACATAAATGAAAGAAATCATTTTAGTTGGGCCAGCTGTGGACTGGTCAAAGCAGCTTTGGTCCTGAATAATTTGCTAAGTATTTTTGCATAGTATCTTTAGACAAGGGATTATTGATTATTTTAAGTACTGACTTCAATTTCATTATTGTAATGCCTTCAATTACATTTAATACTATATTAGCATAAATTACCTAATTCAATATCAAATATAACTAAATACAACTTAGAAATTTAAAAAATACCAAGAGGTAATAAATCACCATAGATGAGCTAGAAGTATTAAAAAATTCAGAAATATGCAAAACACATTCTATATAGAAAATACTATAAATCAATACCATATATACTGAAAAAATATTTAATACATACACTTTTCTGCCATTTAAAAGCATTCCATTAACTTTCTGGATAGCATTATTAGCTGCTTCCTCAGTTTCAAAATGAACAAAGCCATAGCCTTTTGAATTACTTTCTTCATCAGTCGCTACCTATTGCATTGAAAACACACATTAATAACATAACAGCTTTAACCCTAAACTACTGGGGTAACTGCAAGTAAGTGATTAAAGACTAGCCTACAAATTACAGAAACAAACATCTGCGAACATTAGACATACTTAAATAATTTAATAAAGCACTCACTTTGCAAGATAGAATATTTCCAAATGCCGAGAAAGTATCGTACATGGCCTTATTGTCAATACTTTTATCCAGATTTTTTATAAATACATTCCCGACTCCAGATTTTCTTAACGATGGATCTCTCTGTGACCACATAATGCGAATAGGTCTTCCTTTAACCATATCGAAATTCATAGTGTCCAAGGCTCTTTCCGCTAATATAAAAAGACATTTAACTTAGGCTTCATTACAAACAATTTCCTTAAGTAAACTGATATAGGAAAGCAAAACCTATCCGATTTGATAATACAGTAAACTTAATTATGACCAAAGTTGATAACTATAATGGCATAGCTGATTTGGAGTTAAAGCTTATTTAACAGAAGAATATTTTAATGATAAATTAAAGAAAATTAATAATTTAGGTACATTATTATAAATTCTACATCAAAATTTGTTTCACTCATTACTACAGAATTAAAATCTTGCAAATTT
Organism: Latrodectus hesperus; assembly: GCA_037975125.1. Lineage (NCBI taxonomy): Eukaryota > Metazoa > Arthropoda > Arachnida > Araneae > Theridiidae > Latrodectus > Latrodectus hesperus. Next base: position 115,028,596 of record CM075851.1, read on the forward strand.
AAACATTCACATAAAAATTTTTAACATGACAAAATTCAATTAACTTATTTCATTACGAACAAAGTAGTAAGCGATTATTTTATTACTTAGGTGCAAAAATCCGATAGAAAACTTTTAAAAAGACAAAACTGTACTTACCATCAACAGGCTGCTGGAAATTCACGTACGCATATCCAAGGGATCGCCGTGCAATGAGATCTCTACACACGCGAATGGAAAGAACAGGGCCAGCACTGGAAAATTTTTCGAAGAGCATGGCCTCTGTAACATCATTATGAAGATCTCCGACGTACAAAGACGCAACTGGGTAATTAGGACCATTGGGATTAAGAGACATCTTAAAAATACCTTACTTCAACGGTAGGCTTATTACTTAGGTGAACTAGATTTATGTTTAAGATGTTAAAAAACCTAAAATACTTTTTTAAATACTTTATTAGTTTTACTATTTTTTTTGTCTTTTTTATATTTATTTTTTTAAGAAGCTCAAATAAAAAAAACTGATATTTAAATATCAAAAAAAAATTTTTTTTTTTCACCCACGTGAACAAGTAAAAGAACTCGAACTAAATGAACGACGAGCATCAAACAACTATTTATATACGCAATGTATTCCTGCGCAACAAAAAAGAGTTCTCAACAGAAGTCATAAAATTACACCAAACGGTAGTTAAAAAATGAAATGTTTGAATTAAACAGATTTAAAAATTTTGAAATTATTATGTTATGGTTTTAATACATTTAACTAAATTGTGTTTAATGAATTTATAAAATATAAAAACACGCGTGCGTTTTGTTTCCCAAATCTAAACCTGTTGCCAATTTTAACTTATTATTTTAATTTATTTTAACTTGTTGCCAATTTAAGAGAAAATAGAATTGTTCTCATGACTTCAAATAAATCACGTGAATTTTTATTAAAATGCGTACTGCATTAGAAATGCCTCTTTTCCATGAAAGCAGCTCTTTTGGACTTAACATTACGTGACATCAAAACTAAACTTCCAGCAATTTCTCTTATGGCCCAAAAAATATTCCAGATTTTCATTATTAGATTGGCTATGAAAAGATATACATTAGATTTGCTGTAAGAAAATAACTAATTTGCTAGATTTAATAATAGATCAATTTTCTGGCTAACATTTTTAACGTTACAATATTTTACATAGTAGGCCCCAGATTTTAGGATGAATTATTATTATTATTTTTTTTTTTTTGGAATTTTGTTTGTAATAAAATTTTATTTAATTCAGTGAGAGCCATCTTGCAATTTTTTTCAATCAATTTCTTCCGGCAATTTAATAATTTGAATCTTTTTTAAAATGATGGAAGCCACTTCTTTTTCCTCCTGAAAAGAAAAAAATCTTCAATTGCTGCAATCTAATCGTTAACAATGTAGTTCACTATGAAAAAAAAAAAAAGAATGTGGAATTGCCTGACAATGCTTTTGAAAAATTTTTTCCATTCCATAATCCAAAGAAAGAACTTGCTTTGGGAGTATGTTTGTAATGTAATACTTAATTTATATAGTAATACTTAAATATTAAAGTAATAATAATGAGAAATATTTTAGTCATTTAAATGTAAACAATTCATAATATAAAATTTACCATTTTATCGAAATATTTGAATTCATGAATATTTTTACCATTTATAATGTCTAATATTTAAGCCCGCAACATTTTCTTTCTTATTTCCTATGGAATATGGAATATTTTTAACAAAAATCATTTCATCATTTTCATAAAGATATATAAGCGACAAATATTGCGAATAAAATATTTTTGTATAATATTTTAATTAAAAATCTTAACTAGATCATGAATACTAGATTCATGATCTAGATGAGATTTTTAATTGGTCAGATTTATTTTTGCAAATTTCTTCTCGGATCAGTCGTGAAGAAAAGTGATGAATATTTAAGATCTTTTATTCATTGTTTTAACTCATGCCTATAAATTAAGCAATATAATTACATATAGTAAGTTTATATATTAAACATTTATAATTTATGACAAATGCATCGTTATGTATGTAATAATTTATAAATATGTCTCTTTTAGAATACATCAATTTTTCTTTCTTACTATGTTATTATTACTTGCTTTTATTGCTGTTGAAAATTTTAAGATAATTTATATTGCTCTCTTACACATTTCTTACCAAATTTTACTAAGGAATGAAATTGTCATTCGGGTATAAAATTTTACAAAAGATTATGGAAAGCATATTAAAATCTTGTTCTACCAAGTTTTGGGTCCACACACTATAGAATTCAATATTATTCTTTTTGTCTCAGTAAATATTTATTTAGAGCTTTTGAATACTGACATTGAGATCTGTGACAAGATAATGTTAGGAATAGTTTGGACAAAAAGCTAATCAAAATTTCCTCTGAAAAATTATCCACAACGTACATGACGACGTACGATTATCTGGAAAGTGAGCTTAACTTGTGGGATGATGTTGCTTTACCTAAAAATTTCTGTTATGGAACTTTATTTCCTTAGAGATGTAGATTATTCTTAATTATGATTTACTTAAAGCAAGAAGTTTCAGAAAATACTTTGGGCTTACTTGATTCTAGATATATATTATTTCATGATGAAAATCAGAGAAATATATTTCACTTTCTGTTACATTCCAATTTATTAAAAAATAAAATTCTGATTTATTGAATTCCAATTTATTAAAAAAATCGAACAAAATCTTCACAAAAAAGATAGAATGATAGTAATACGAAACAAGTCATCTCTCTAGAAAAGTACTAAACATCTAGAGATGTAAAATTCTCAAGAATTTGTCTTAGTTATTATTCGTATCGCCTTCATGCAAAACATTCAGAAGGGTCCGAAGATTTTGAGTCGTTAGATTTAGCTGATTCGAATGAATTAAATAACCTACTTTCAGCTTAATTATTCAAGTAATATTATATTAATCGAATCCTTTATTTTTTGCTAAAACATAATACAGGATTGAGCTCCAGAATTTTACAGTTGCTTAGAAATTTTACAAAAAATCAGCTTCAATATTCTGTACAACATCTAAAGTTTGTGGATCTAGTTGTCCAATAATATACTTTGTTTTAGACATGAGTTCGTGCTTAAGAAAATGAATTTCCTGTGAGACTTAATGCTTGTAAAAAATTAACTTGATTAAATCTTTATTTTATTTTTCGGCAATTCATTACAGAAAACAAGCAATAATGATAATGGTATATCAAATGTAAATTTTTTAGAGAGAAAAAAAAACATTATATTATTTTTTGATAACTTTTTAAGTGTAAGATTTGATTATTACATTTTACAGTATATATTTTTTTATATAAATTTTGATAAATATTCCGAGTTGCTTAATTTTCCTATGTAGTCATATTTGAATTAGTCCTCGGAGGTGAGAAATGAGAGTAAAGTGATGAATCATATTAACAAACAAAAAATAAAATAAAAATGATTCTCAGATTACCTAAATAAAAGAAGTGGCTTTTTTCAAAGTAAAATTAAATCGAATATTATTTTTTATTTAAATAATGATATATCACCTTTATTAAAAAATCCACACCTTATATTTTATGTTAAATTTAAGAAATGTACTCTGCTTGAAAGTATTTAGTATTTATGTCTTGGATTATTAATTTCTCTTTCCATCTCCTTTTTCTTAATTAACTTTTCAAACATGAATATTTTTGAAAATAAAATAATTTAGATTTTCTATGTTTGTGTGTTGTTTCTTTCTATTTTGTTGAAATTTGCTTAATTCTCTTATGTAAGTTTGAAATCAAACAGAAATACGTTTTTAAGCTGAAATTCAATTTAGATTAGTTTAAATTTTAACATTCCAGATTTGGTTAACAGATATCTGTAACTAAAAGGGACTTCTATTGTATTTTTATAAATTGATTATATAACATCTGAATGAGTTTATATGAATATTATATATACATTCGTGATATCGCTTGGGGCTTCAGTGGAGCTAAATCTGGATGATATAATGAATCTGTGTTGTTGTTGTTGCTTATCCTCCATGTCTGACGGAGTCAGACTAGATCCACGAGTTCGTTGACTGTAAGGAAGTCGAAGACTAAAAGAGGATTGCTAAAGAGATCCTCCCTAGAGAGAAGACCCATGCAATCCAAAAGATGCTCAGGAGAAGCCTGATGATTTTGGCACTTGGTGCAGGTGACGAAAGTTTTCCTGCTCTCGTTGAAAGTGAGGCACTTAATATGACCGCTAGCAAGTCTTGAGAGAACAGTCCGGGTACGTCTATTCTGTAGAGTATTGTACGGGTATGAATTTGTAGAAAACTTCATTTAAAATAATAATACTCATTATAAATAATTAATGTTGCATTAAAAATTCTAATGATTTTGATTTTAAATTGTTTCACTTGCTGATTAAATTAACTTCACCTGAGCCCCATCTTTATCAAACAAAGATGGGACCCGACAAGGATGAAAAAACTATAAATGTTAAAAGAATCAAATTACTTAAAGATATTGATTTTTTATATCTATTTCATTTACTAAAAATCATTAAATGTATCCGAAAAATAAGGAATATAAAACGTAACTGAAAGATGTTATTGAGACTTAAAACTTCTGGGAGAAATTCTTGTACATCGCTCAAGTGGGAAATGTCATAAATTTCAATTACTTTATAGAAAAATGATATTTTAATTTCAAAGAATAAGTATTTGTAAGCTATATTAAATAATTCGTCGAGGAGAGTTTGAAAAACATTATGATGACTTAAAATAAAACATACAATAATCTCTCAGTTTAAGAATTTAAATAATATTGATTTTTTTTGCACGTTCATTTCAGTACATATTATAAGACCGATATATTATATAATAGAATAAGTTATATATATGACGTAAAAGGTATACAAAAATACAAAATGATCAAAATTACTGAAAGTAAATTAAAGTCTAGATTGTTATTTCAGTAAATAATTAATTTTCAATTAAACAATGCAGAACATTAAATTGAATATTAACTAGTTGTTATAGATAACTTTTATATTTTGTTAATTAAAAGATGTGGAAAAAGAGAACAATTTAGATTATCAGAATTTATAAAAATATTTCCATGTCAAAACAAATTAAAACCATATTCTAAAAAAGAATTAATTTATATTTGCTTTAAATTATATATATATATATATATATATATAATATATATATATATATATATATATATATATATATATATATATATATATATATATATATATATATATATATATATATATATATATATATATATATATATATATATATATATATATATAGTTTATGACAGCTATAACACTTAAAATTATAGAGTTTGCCAGATTTTTTACTAGATTTTTTTATCTCCAATTTAAAAGTAATATCTCTCTGAGCCTTTAGAATTATCTATATTTAAGATTACTTTAAAGTAGATACTTTGCTGTTGTTATTTGCATTATAATCTTATTACATGTTTATTCTATATATTATATTATTATTTTTTAAGATGGGGCGCCAAAGTTGGTGCATCGTGCGCCAATCGCCGGGCGCCAATCGTGCTCGCTATGGCACTGATTGTACTGGGCACCTATGAGTTCATTACGATACGTAATTCAATATTAATAAATTCTTATTATTAACGATTTGAAAAGGAATGTAATTTTTTAAAAAGTCCTTTAAAGGGAAATGCTGTTTGTAAAAAATTGCGTTTCTGTTACGCTATATTTAAATTTTTGATATCATACTTAAAATATGGCTAATATTTATTAAAATTTTAATTATTTAACTATATTATTCTAAGAAATTAGAAAATTATTGCAAATAATGAATGTAATAAAATGAATTTTTTTGTTAAACTATGAATTAACTGTTTTTTTTTCTAATGTCGGGCACACAAGGGTGACTGAACCAACACCTCCTTTAGGGGGTGTTGACTGAACCCTATGCCACAACAAGGCCAGAAACTGCTACTCATTTATCATTACCCAGCGGGCACCTGTGAACCAAGTCACGGAGGCGAGTAGCGTTACCCGCGCCATACCACCACAAACTCGTTTATAGGGTGGGTCACATTCATACATCAACACACAAGAAAGTACAGAGAAACACAGAGAGATAGTAACATCCATGCACGAACCGGGATTCGAACCCGGGACCCACAGCTCAGGAGTCAGGAACGCTAACCACTCAGCCATTGGTCGGCTAAAGTTGAAAAGCCTTTCATAGGGTGGGTCACATTCATACCACAACACATACACATCACAGAAGAGAGGACAAAGAGAACAGAGAAGGAAAGAAATATCCATGCCCGAACAGGGATTCGAACCCGGGAACAACAGCTCAAGAGTCAGGAACGCTAGCCACTCAGCCAATCGGTCGGCATGAATTAATTGTAATTTTTATCAAAATGTTTATAACTGAAGTCTAAATATTTCAATACAAATTTCATTATTTTTTAAAATCTTTAATTCTCAAATGCATATTTTATTTTACTTTTACGGATGAGTATATTTTGATCATTTTGCAAAAATATATATTATTCTTTCAAATTTCTATTAAACTTAATATTATTATTAAATTTGATAAAATGTACGAAGGTTTCATTTTTATAAAAATTACTCTCCAGTTATATTATAGCTATTTAATTCAAGATAATTTTCTAAAATTTTTTAAATTTGCTTACAGTTATTTTAACAAATACAAAACATGTTCTGTTCTCCAAATATAAAATGAGGTTCAACATTTTCTTAACATCCCCCCCCCCCACATTTTGTGTCAGGTTTCGGAGAAAAATCCTGAAAGATGTCTTTTTCCAGCATTTCTTGTTATCGACGACGCCGATTTCGACGAAAATCATGTATTCAAGAAAAAAAGAACAGAAAAAAATCATGTATTCAAGAAAATAACAGTATTATACTGCATACGCTAACTGAAAATTGTAATGCCCCCATGTGTAAAATTTTTATTTAAATCCTTGTCGGATTTAAATAAAGCTCTGTAGGCGGCTATACAGTGACAGTGATGGAAATACCAGTTCGACCCGCCCAAAACCCGTCTCTGATTCCCCCCCTAAATAAACTTAAAATAAATTAATATTAAATTTGACTTAAATAAATAGCTATGTATGAATCTTGGCTCAACACTTCTGGTCAAACCCACGCTAAAAGTATGATCTGTGGATCATCAGCGAGGATTGCCTCCAAAATTCTAAGATGCTCTAGGAAGAAGATACGTTTAATCGTAGGCTTCATAACTGGGCACTACTCTTTCAGAAAACACCTCCATAAAATGGGACTGTTTCAGCAAGACCCTATCTGTAGGAAATGTCATACGCAAGAGGAAACGGCCAAGCATATCATTTACGAATGCGAGGCTCTTGCCCTCCCTAGATTAACTTCTTTAGGAATCATCCATACTAGAGAGTTACACTTAGACTCCATTAAAGGGTTATTGGACTTTATTAATAAAGTGGGTGACCCAAGTAACTGGAACTAGGAAACATTGGGTTTGGAGTTATTGGTAGAGAATGCTGATAAAAGCAGAGGTGCCGAATGACATACAAACCCAAATCTAAAAAGAAGAAGAAGTAAATAAATAGCTACTTAAACTAACTATATTTTTCAAAATTTTTCCTTAAATTATTCATGTTTAATATATTATCTCCATTATAAATAAATACGACTAACATGAATGATAGTAAAATAAAATTAATCAAAATTAAATTGGAGGTGCGTGCCTTTGGCTCAGGAATTCCGCCGCAAAGGCGAACCCCTGGATTTCTATTCACCCTGAATCTATTGTGTTCACAGATGTTCAGGACGGGCATTCAATGAAACGAGTTTTCGGAAGCAGACAAAGGAATGAATAGTTCTTGTTGCCCCTCTTAGAAAATTCGATTCGTCAGTATTATTTACAAGTTGCTTATCTCTCTCTGTCCTTTTGATTTTTAGAACAATAAAAAAAAAAGAATTTTTAAATGTTCTTTTTTTTGTTTTACATGTTTTTTAAAAAAATTTAAGACAATGCACAAATATCTTTTCTAGTTTTGAAAAATAATTTTAGCATGGCAATATTTAAATTTTATAAATATGTTTACATTAATTTTTCTTCACATAATATGTATGATTATATTATATAAGAAATTAGATTTCTTGGTATTTATATTTTCTCAAGAATATTATTGAATTATCTTATATAGCTGCTAAAATCTTAATTTTAAATAGGAAGTGAAAATCATATAGCTGCAGGTGGTCAGTGAAGATCATCTCTGGGCCTGTATATTTATATATATGTAGGTATATGTAAAAATAATAATGTTTGAAATAGTTATTATTCTTTGTAACAAAAATAAGCATTTTGAAAGTTTTGCACATATTTTTTTTTCATCTCTACTAAAGGAAATTTTCCTATATAAAAGTTAGGCATGAAGGGGATTTTATATATTTGTGTGCGGTGAAATGATTTCAACATATACATACTATAATTTATTTTCCTATTGCGTTTTTGGGCTACTTTTGCTTTAAAATTTAGATTGTTTAAAGTGGAAAAATAGCCTTAGTTAAGTACATACAAAAAATAAATAAATAAATAAAAAAAATTGATTTACTAAATAAGGTAGAAAAGTTTACTCCATGTTGTATTTATTTCGTATTGTATTGTATGCAAACTACACTGTTTATTTCGAAATTAGAGTTCTATACAAAATTCACAATTTATTTTGTTCAGTAACCTAACCATTATAGACAGGACTTTGCTTAACTGTGAACAGATTGCTTGTTATAAAGTTTCGTGAATAGATTTTACATTATGGGAAACAATGCGCGATAATGAAAGTATGATCACATTTCTATGGAATTTATGCTGATTTCACCAGTGGCTTATCGAGCTTAATTGGCACCTGGATAAAATTCCTATTTTGAGGGAAATTAGTTATATATTATACAGAAAAAACTCATAATAAGAATACAACACAAATATTTAAATAATAAAACACTTACTTTAAACTAATCTAAAATATAAATAATTGTAAAAGTTTTTGGTTGTATTTTTAAGTTTGAGATAAAAAAAATCAAGTTAAAAAAATCATAACTAGAATTGGATTTGAAAACGTGTCAGTGAAATAATGGGGGTTGTGGTAATACAGAATTAATTAAAAAGATCGTTTACTTTATGTATTAATATAATTGTTTTAAACAACATACAATTTTTTAAGTAATAAAAGATGTTAATATTACAAATATAAGTAAATGTTCTTATTAACAATAAAATAATTTAGCATATTAATTATACTGCATACATTTTCTATGCCTTTGATGAAGTAAATTAATCAATTACTTTGTCGATCACTTTAAATTTTTCTTTTTTTACTCTTAAAAATGCGAAGTCATCAATGTGTAATCTTATTCCCTAAAATTTAACTTAAATAAGACAGAATTAAAATTTTAATTTACGGAATGGGCGTTCACAACTAGCAATTGATATTGAAGCAGTAAAGATAATTTGAAGTGCGATTCTCATACTTGGAAAAATATCTTTACCATAACGAATTATTCAATGGAATAGATTCAACATAGCTTAATATGCTTAATTTCATTAAAACAATGTTATGAAATTATATTTTATTATTTATTTATATTATGTATATCTTTAATAAAATTAGAAATAATAAAATAAATAAAAATAATTATCAAAAAGCATTTTATAAGTACTTAAACATATAAAAAAAAGAAAATTATATTTATTTAATACGCTCTTTTAATGTTCGAAAAAGAATTTTTCAATACAAAATGGTAATATTAAGGTAACAAAATTTACAAATCAAATACAAATCTTTCCCACCTGCACTTCGTGCAATACTAACGAAGCCAGTCCTGAACACCTGCTGAACTGCATTGGCTTTTCAAAGCGTGAACTTTTATACAGCCCTGGGGCTGTCCTCGATTCTTTGAAGGCGAAGGATGTCATGGACCTGGTCTGATTCAGACCAGGATATAAGAAAGAAGAAGAAGAAGACAAATCGAATAAAAATTATTTCCAAAAACGCTTAAACTTTAAATTTGATTTTAAATAAATCCTTTTAAGTAATATATAAGCAAGTTGATTATAAATTTCAAAACTATATACTGGATTTTAATAAATATTAACAATGACTAAAAATAAAATTAAATAAGTAAATCAAGAATACGTGGTAGATAAAAAGTAAAAGTTTTTTGATAATTATTTTAGTGTCAAAATTCAATATTTTGAAAGGTTATATATAGAATTTCCAGACGAAGTACATCTTTTAACAAAACAATGCTATTGACTTAAAAATGAAAATTTATGTGAGTCAAACTAATGACATTTGAGATGTAATGATATACAAATCATATAAACGGTAACAAAAAAAGGAAACTAAATTTATGTATTTTTCTATAATTCGGAGGTAATTAACTATTGATTTCCATAGTTGAACTTTAAAATGATTTTAGGGAGACAGTTGTCTTCTCAGAGGAAGTTGCAGAGTTTTTTTTTTTTTTTTTTTTTTTTTTTTTTTTTTTGAGAATTTCCTTCTTTCTTCTCTTGGCGGTCAGTTTACTTCTAGCCTTAAATATTTTGGACAAAGGGCACCTATAATGAGAAATATTTCAGTGGAAATTTCCTTGCGAGTATAACGTGATTTTAGATTACGTGGTTACAACCAGAGCCTTATTAACGCAGGGGCATACGGGGCAGTTATTTCAAACTTCCTCATAAGAGGGCTTCCAAATGGAATGTAAGGTTTATTTTACGCTGTCAATCAAATAGAAGCGTTGCCAAATTAAACAGAAAGTTTGTTGTTACGAAGCAGAGCAGCCCTCCCTCCTCCCCCTAGAAAAGTTTTTGCTCTGGGTCCCTATTAGGCTGAATCTGTCCTTGTATACAACAAAGCTTGAGATGAAAACAAAGAATCTCTCTTTATTTTGAGTGATGCACAATAATTTCACAGAGAATTTTCTTAAGTCTCAATAATAACTAATGTTTCTGCGCGCTTGATATTAAAAATGAATCTATGATTTTCTTATGTTTATTTAAAAGATTTTTAGGACATGGAATTGACATGACAGTGATATTTTCAAGTAATTTGATCAGTTTTGATATTTTTTCTTTCCTTATCCTTGTCAGGGATTCCTTCTTTACTTGGTAAGAAAGGGATTTAAGAATTAATTCAGAAAGTGAAAAAAATTTAAAGTCGAAATCTTCAGAGTTTTTTAATGCAACATTAATTAATTTCTTTTTAAAATGAAGGTTCCAAAGTTTTTATTTGCTATAATCCAGATATAAGTGCTTAACCTTAAATATTGAATGAAATTATACATTTAAATAACTACTTTTACCCCTACATAATAATTTTTCTCTTTAATGGTATTGAACATGAACTATAATGGTAGTTTAAGAAGCTAATATTTAGATGTTTCTCGAAGAGGTAAATTCTAAAAATACAGCTTATTTATCTAAACAAATTCACGATACTAAAATTCTATTCTCAAGTTTTCATATTGTCTAGCAGAAGTTTCAGTAAATAAAACAGATCATAAAACTCTATGTATTTAAAATAATAGTAATT